>JAOXJM010000013.1:5832156-5855661 GCA_026413425.1 Tringa solitaria | reverse complement strand
ACTGTGTAGTCAGCATTTGTGTCACCCCTATGGCAGGTGGGTGCACAGAGGTGGGGGCAAGGATGGGGTCCTCTCCAGGACATCATTGCTCCCAGCTGGAGCCCCAGCTCCTCATCCTGAGCGCTGATGACCATCAGCTGGCTCTGCCCTGAAATACCCCACCTGGGGGCACAGCTCCTCTTTCTCAGGTAGGATGAGGGCTGTGGGCTCCCCATAGGGGTGCTGGGCAGGAGCAGCCCACCCAGCTGGGGCTCTTGGGGTGGTGGCAGTGGGTCCAGCAGAAGATGTGGTCCTTGCAGGGCTGCCTTGGCTTTGGGAAGCACCAGGCTGTGTGATGGCTCTGGAGGCTGGCTGGGCTTCTGCAGTGAGAAGGATAGAAACAGACCATGAGGAGTGAGGAAAGGACCAAACGCAGGTGAAATGGTTGGGTCTGTGTCAGGAGCAAGGGCTCATCCTGCTGCTTTTCGCTGCTGCTAAATCCTCCAGGAGAAAACAAGTTTGTGGTGCTGCCACACGGTGCTGCCATGCCTGTGCCGGGCTGAGAGAGGGGAGAGCGGCTCCGGAGCCCACGGCTGCGTCCACGGAGAGAGCCCGTGAGTACAAACCAGCTCCACAACCGTGTTTTCTGATGGGATATATAAGCTGCTGCTTTAAATTATTCATTCGTTTGCCATAGTTTGTTTGTTTTATATTTAGTTTGACATGGTCTAGAGGTTGGAGTAATTTTCTAACTCACTGAATGATCTTTTTTTTTTTACTCTCTTAAGCACCTTCTCTGTCACACGAAAGCAATTTTCAATCAAGAGCACAAAGCACCTACTCGCAGCTGATGGACTTTATTTCCTGTGAATATAATTTAGCGGCTTTGGATAAATTTCATTTAAATACATTTGCATGGCGAGGCCAAGTTAGCCTCTGACTTAAGGTGATCCAAACTCCTTTCCATGCAAATACTTACAGAAGGGAGTGACCCTGCAGCATCCAGGTTAAATACACTTTTGCATAATGGTGTGTGCTGTGAAATGTAATTAGGATATTTCTGCTTCTCTCTTTCTTGTCTCTTTTTTTTTTTTTTTAAGGAAAAGTAATTGAAGTGTTTGAGTGTTGTGGATTGGATTTTTTTTCTTCATTTCTGGCCGTGTTGCAGTGGGAATTGCCCTGCTGGCAGTGACAGCCGGCCAGCCTGGTCAGAGCCCCTTCCCTGGGTCAGCCCGGCAGAAAGACACACCATCATACTACTTTCCTCCCCAGATTCTCTTCCACTGAGTAATTTAGCAATTACAGCATGTCCACTGGAGAACAAAACCTTGGCCTAATTTTGCTTTGAGTGTCACTGGATGAGAGCTTGCTTAGTGCATGTGAGGACCAGGCTGTAAGAGGATAAATGAGGTTTGAAGGAGCCATAGTTCTTAATTTTCATTTAAAGATTTCAATGTGCCTGACAGAGGAGAGAAAGGACTATTTTAGAGATTGGAAAACTGAGATGTGGGGAACAGAAAGGACTCGGTGAAGGTCATACAAGTGAGTCTTGCTGTCTGTGACCCCCAGGGTATCTGCTAGAGTTTTGCTTCTCATGGTCATCTAGTTTTCTGGCTATAGATTATAACCTCCAAGGAATGGTGAGAGAGGACAAAAGTCTACAGCCAGAGTTGTAGGTTAGATGCAATAATTTCAGACTATTTTGGTCTCAAAAATCTATGCATTAATTAAATATCATCCAGGCTGAGGTGAAGTTCAGAGGTTCTTGATCAGCCTGTCATGTAATCAAACTTGTGAGACTGGCATTTCATTTCCAAAGCTGCATTTAGATACTTTCAGGGAAAATTAATTTTAAATGTTGTCAAGAGAAATTACTCATACCAGCAGTAGTTACACCCAATCATAGGGCAAGAATAACATCATAAATTAGCTATATATTCAACATAGTTTATATTTGTGGAGAATCCTGAATGACTGAACCACTGGTCTAAAAAAAATACTGCTAAAGCGTGTGAGAGTAGATGATCTAAGAAAGTCAAGACTGGATCTGGTAGAGTTTGAGAGAAGAAAGGAATTTGGAAGGAAAAGCAATTTGATCAGTTACTTTTAGCAAATAATTTGCTGAGCTCACTGGTGTCCCTGCTCTTCAGAGAAGCACTTAGAGGCAGTGGCTGCCTTAGAACGGCTTGTGTGTTCAGCACCTTCTGCAAAAGAGGTTTGAGCTCTTGTCAGTAAACACTAAATAAATTATAACAATAATTAAGAACCTGCCACTTTCTATAAAGCCTTGCGTTTGCTCTACTTTTCTAAAGGTGAAAAAGACAGAGGGTGTTTATGGAAAATGGTGTTTTGTCTGTGGTTCATGAGAGCTGGGGTTTGGGCTGGGTCTGAGCAGATTGGTCAAAAATAGCCCAGCCCAGGTGGTTGTGTGAGTCCAGAGGAGGGAACAAGTTCTCTTCTCATGCCTCAAACACCAGGAGGACCAAGTTTCAGCTCCCACTGGTTTTGCCTGGTGATAGAAACATAAGTACCCTGAAATAGGTTCAACGCAGCACTCAGCCTTTGTTGAGAATTTTAAGCTTTACCTACTAACCTGAAAATTCATTTTGCTTGCGATAATGTGGAACACTTCAAATTCCTATTGTTTCTAAAATCACTTCAGATAACTCCTTCTAGCTGTCCTCATAAGCCTGGAATGTGTTCGGATTCGCCAGAGTATTCACCACTTAAAGGCACGTCTTCCTTCTGCACTGGGAAAAATAAATTGAGGCTTTCAGAAGCAGAAAATGAGCAGCGTGTGCTATGAACTGGCATCACAATCGCAGTTCCTCTTTGAAACTGTGATGTATTCCAGCTGTTTTGATTTCATAATCCATGGTCTTTCAGTGGGTCAACTGTGTGACCCTGAAACTCGGGAAGGATCCAATACTGTGAGTTTAATCTGCCTAAAACTGGCCAAGTCTGAAATACTGAGTCAAAATTGAAATAGACCTAATCTAATATGTATTGATTTTTATTTTTTTTTAAACTGAGCCTGTCTAGGAAATGCAGGTTTTCAAGAAATGTCTGGGGAAAAATTCACTTACTCTTTTGTTTGTTAGAAAACATGAGTGATAGATCTGCTATCACTTCAGTGCCATGTTCTTTCTTTGAGTTTAGAGAAAACAAGAGTGGTTTAAATCCCTGTTAGAAGTAACACTGGATCATTTGAAGCAACTGCTTTCTCAGAGCTGCTTGTCTTTTCTTATCTCACTGAAGAAAATGTATGTGGGTAACTGAAATCACCAGGATTTGTTAGATGACCTGAAAATAAATTAGCAGTTTTATTCTTCCAAGGAGGGACAGATTGGGTTATGTTACCACTGGTGCCTAATCAGTAGCTGAGGGTGTTCAAGCCTATGGGTGAAGTTTTCTGGAAGCCTCTTACTGAAAATGAGAGTGGAATTTGGGTTCCTGAACTACAGCTGTGAGAAATTTACCTTCATGAGTGAAGCTGGGAGAGATCCCCTTTGCCTCAAGTGTGTTTGGTGAGTTAAGCACAGAGATTTCTAAGATATCCCCTTTCGACAGCCCTGAGCCCCCGAGAGGGCAGTGCTCTGCGGCCACGGGCTTAACATGAGTCAAATACCAGGGAAAGAATTCCTGCCATCAGGAAACACTTCCAACGAGGGTTGTGTGATTTTTGTCTTACGCTTATTTGAGATAAAATATTTGCAGTTGTCGTTCATGTCAGCCAGATCCAATAGCTCCAAAAAAAGATAGAGCTAAATGACATCAGTTCTGAAAAGATGTAGAAAGCAGGGAATTCTGCATTCTGCACGGAGGCACAAACCTGAGCTCCAGCCCAGCTGGAGAAAAGACAAAGAGTTGGCCCAGGGTTCATATATCAAAATGCACAAAGATGTGTTGATTCACACCAGGTGAGATTTGATCCAGAGCATTAGCTACCTGACTCCTTACCGAACCCACACAGAAATCCTGCCCAGAGATATTCTCATAAAGAAGAACGCTTCTAATAAATTGGATTTCTGCATAGAAAGATAAAACCTTTGAGAATATTTTTCAGCATGTTCCCATGGAATGTAAAATTTCCTCAGATGGGCAATGGTGTAGCTATCATATTTAATTAATCTTTTTCCTCAAAGAGGTTCTTATCCTCCCACCTTTGTACTGCAGTTCAGGTCACTCCGCTGGGATTTCCCCCCCATGCCTGGCATTAATGCCAGTTCAGTGCGTCGGTTCAGATGAGAAGATGGAGGAGTTCAAATGGGAGGTGAGCGGGGGTTACGCCGTTTGGAAATGCAGGAGGCCCCTCGCTGAATAGAGATGCTACCTCCCAATTCAAAGTCATGCAGGAGCCCCGGTCCACTCTGCCTAAAAAAGGCATCCCTTCATCACGCTCACCCTTCTAAAGCCTCGCTGCTCCCCTGCAGGGCATTGGTTTGCTGTATCTTGGAGAAGATACATTTTTTGCAGTAGAATGTGCGAAAGCAGAACAAATTATAAAATATTTTCTTGGTCTTTTTTTATTTCTTTTCCTATTTTTTCTGTGCTCTGTATTTTCATTCCTTTTAAGACCGCCTCATCGTACCCCTGCAAGTGTAACAGGCGTGACACAGGTTTCTGCTGGAGCGTGTGCTCTCTCCAGCGACGTATCCCTTTTTGAGCCATCGTCCATTAAGTACCTGCATCCTAATACACTCTGCCTGGCCTAGATCTGAAGTGCATTAGAGTGATGGGGATCAAATGCAAAGTTTGGATTTGATTCAAATTCTGGATCCATGCTAAGCCGAGGCTGCTCTTATCTGAGCTTTTAGTTAATGCATTTAACAAGGAAAAAAAAAAAAAATTCTGCTGCAGTGGCTGCTTTCATCTGTACAGCAAGGAGAACCTGCAGCGCTGCAGACACATCTCCTTGAAGCTGGAGTTGCCTGCTGAAACCAAGTCTCTTTGTCTGTTCTGAGTCTGCCAGTTGTTGAAAGAAGGTGTAAATTCAGTGTTTTGCCAGTGTGTGTTCCAGGCAGCAGCAGCTCTCAGTGGCCATCGAGCACCAGAACAAAGAAACACCGGGCTGATTCCTCTGTAGCCTGGAGCAGTATTTAGTGTAGGGCTCGGCTCTTCCACACTCTCCTCCTGCAGAAGCTGGAGATACCCATTTCCTTCTCCAGTAGGAGCCCCTTAACCACTGTGTGCAAGTCTTTAGTGTTTATCTTGGTTCTCCAGAGCCCCAGGACATCTAGAAGGCAGCAGAGGTGCCTTCACAAGGTGTCCCCCCCCGCAGGTGCCAGGGTCGGTCCATCCTGGCAGTGCCAGCACGGATGTCACCGGAGCAGCACTTGGCCTCCATCCCCCACCCAGCTCCTCTCTTCCCCAGGTCGCCTTCGACAGATTCGAATCTAGATTTATTTGCTGAGCTCTCAATAAATTATCCCGGTGTTGGCAAACCAGCTGAACTGAGAACAACACTCGGGGAAATAAACAAATAGGCAATGAGAAATTTATGCCTCTACATAAACTGTCAAATCCCTGGATGATTTATGTCTGTCTAAATATGCTTGTTAATTGTTAGCTTCTGTTAGGCTTTCCTTATGGTGACGGGAAGGCAGCAGAGCCTCTAAAGGAGGTTTGTACCTGGAGATCAGATTTTCCCAGGGTGGATGGGAAGGTTCTTTGTCTGGGATGGAGAAGTGAAACCAGCTGCAGAGGGGCAGGGAACCTGCATGTTTCCTTACCTCTGAGTGCTTCAGCTCCACTTTTCAGAGGAGGGTATTTCCTCTGCTCTCTGACTCACTCCATCTCATGGCCTTGACTTTAGGGCATTTTCCCTCTTACTCCCTCCCTTTTATGGACCCAGGGCCTGGGACAGCCCGGTCTCTGCTCGGGAGCTGCTGTGGACACAAATAACAGGAGCTGCCTTTAGAACAGCAAGTGTGAGAACTGGGTAGCAGTAGAGCAATAACGTTCAAGCTCGACCAAAACTTGTTTGGAAATAAGTACTAATTTCTTCATCCTCTTTTGTGCAGCCTCTTGGCAAATGTTTAAGAATCTGGCTCTTCCTGGCAGCAATATTCATGTGAATCATCAACAAATCTGTCCATAGGATACTTTCTCTCCTACAACAAAGAGTTAAAAACACAAACCTCCACCAAAAAAAAGCCCTTTTCTAGTTAGATGGGACAAGGAACATTAAATGTAACAAATCTTTTGTGTGCCAAAGATGACTGAGGCAGTGAAATTCTGCGAGGAGCCCATGTGCTGTATTGAGCCGGCATCTCATCCATCTTGAAATGGAATTTTTGGGTTTTCTTTCTGGAAATAAAGAATGCCGTTCCGCACCTTCAGTGCTGTCTCCTTCTGCAGAAACAAATGCCTCTTAAAAACCCTGGGAGCTTAGCAAACTAAGAAAATCAATGGACTTCTTTTTCCCCACCAATATCTAAATAGACATTTTTATGTGTTTTTACATTGCTAGCTGTTGAACAAAAGGTCACGACTGATTTGAAGTCAGGCTTTATAACCCAGATGGCTTTAGGAAAAAAAAAAAAGCCATTTATTTGACTTTTCTTTTACCAGTGGGTGAATAAAAAGATAAAAGAAACAAACGTATACATTTACATATCACTGTGCAACGTCACTGCAACAGCTCTGTGGAAAAAGTCCTGCTGTTGACAAACTCGGGGAGGAACCAGAGCCATGAACTTGTGTCGCGTTTGGCAGCAGAACCTTCCCGATAAGTCAGAGTGGCATCAGTCTATAAATCACAGGGATTTATGGACAAATACCGTAAGAACAATAACCTCTCCCCCTTCTAATATTCACCTCTTAGTGCACGTTGTAGCAGTGGATTTCTATCGTGGGCTGTTCTTTGGAAATGCGTTCTGTCAAAACCAATCTGCTGGAAATGCTCTCCAGGTTTAAGCCAAAATCAAAGGGAATCAGGCTGAGGCTGAAGGAGGAAGCAGAATTTAGTGCAGTTAAACTGACTGTACCACATAACAAGTGTCTGCTGTTAGAATTGCCCCAAATGGAGTTTTAAGTTTGTGAATGAACCCTCCCCGGTTGATGCTGGGTGAGGGACCGGTCCCGGGTACCAGCGAGGCGTTCTGCTGCGAGCTGAAATCCTCTGGAAGCGGGTACATTGGAGGGAGGGATTTGTGAAAATCCCTGCTCCTCCTGTTGTCGCTTCCTGCAGTTCCAAGGCTTTTATACCTGGTAACAACTTTAAATATTTATCTTCCAAAGCAAAGCTATGTTGGGTTTCCCAGAAAATGTTTGGTGGCCAAACGGACAGGAAGACCTTCCAGAAGGATGTTTTCCTTTCGTCTGAGCAGGAAGACCCTGGGCTGTGTTTTGAGGAAGGTGCTGCTCTGCTTCCACATCCTTGGCTGGAAATACAATGGCAGACCTAGACTGATAATCTGTCCCTTCTAAGGGACAGTTGGCCATCGTACAGTAAAGGTGCTGGTGGGGCTCCTGTGTGGAGAAACAGGGTATTTCATCCAGTGGCAGAAAGAGGGCTGAAGGGAGCCCTGGGCTCTGCCTGCTCATCCCAAAGAGGACCAAATCCCAGGAAACATTTCTGACAAATCTTTGTCTAAGCAACACTTAAAGACCTCCGGGGATGGATATTTCGTAGGCTCCACAAACGGTCCCTTAATAACCTGCTACGAAATGAAAAGCAAATTTAATGAGGGCTCCAGCAGCTCCCAATTCAAACATCACTTTAGAAAGACAAAGAAGTAAAAGAATTGAGTCAATTTACATCTTTTGGCAGGAAAGTGTAAATCACTAGAAGGAAAGAAAGGCATATGGTAAATACACTCTTAGTTTGCAGTGAGGAAGGGAAACTGGCACAGCAGCGGCTGCGTTTACCAACCCAAATGTGAAAAATCAAAACAATCTTGTTGAAAATATCAGGTACAGCTAATAGCACCCAGTACTAAATTCAAGGAATAAATATCAGAGGCTGCACAAGATTGGCACAGCCATGTCTGTGGGCCAAGTGACATCTGACTGTGTGGGAAGGAGGAGAGCTCTGTGCAGCCAGAGCCACAGCTGCCATAAGAAAAAAAGTTTCTTCCAGGGGAAAAGAATCAATGGAATTTTTTTTATGGCTTTTATTTAAATTAAAAAAAAAATCTGCAATAATTTATAGCATTAAAGAGATGAATGAAATTATTCTTTGCAAAAATCCATTTGTGACATCTTAATGTGTCCTAAATATAGTAGGCTCTGGGATGCGCCGCTCGCTTACCAATAGGGTTGATGATATTCATCACGCTGGTGATAGGCACGTGGCAGCTACGCTCAGGACCGGCTCGCTCCGATATGATTGCTCTGTCTGGTGGAAAAAAGCAAGTTTAATGTGACATCATCAATCTAAGACCAAGAATAGGATAGATTTTCTGATTACGAGGTTAAGTGATGCATCAAGAGAGAGCAGAGCTTGGTCATTGCTAATCATTTAAATTTAGGAAGACTGAGGACCATGACATTATTGGCTGGCATTAAAGAGCAGCTCTTTGATACCAGCCATTTGTATGTGTCCTTTCTTCTTCCTGACTATATTTATTATCCAAGCAATAGAAGAATAGCCTTGGGGAAGCCATTCTGCTAAGCCTTTTGGTCTTCAGTTCTCTCTAGCTGGTAACAGTGCCGTGATGTAACCCAGAAACTCAAGAAACGCTTGCACAGGCCTGAATATAACACACGTTTTGCTCTTGGATCCGTGTGATCTCAAAGCACAGAAGAGGGAAGTGTATTTGGCATAAGAGGAAATTTGGCTCTAGATTTGCAGACCCTCTTACCTGTGAGCTGGTTAACTTCCATGTGTTGCTGTTCTCATGTTAACTCGGGATATGGTTTCCAGTCAGGTTTAATCTGCATTATGCCTGCTCCCAGTGAAGCCCCTGGTCCTCAGAATTCAGTGAAGTGAGTAGATGAATCAAGGCAGACTGTCCTGCTGAGGTGCTGACTCTGTTTCCCCTGGCAATAATCCCTTCATTAAACCACTGTTGCCTTGGTTCAGAATGTCGTGTCTTAGTGGAAGATGAGATTCCTCTTTCATAAAAGAAAAAAGAAAGACAAGGTTGGACCCTCAAGAGCGATTTTTAATTATTTCCAGATCTTCTGGATCATTAGGAAGATGAAAGATGGCATCAGTTAAGATGCAGGGCACACTGATATAATGTAATTGATTTTTACATATATTTAACTGATGATTCATAAAATGTGATATGGCTGAAGCAGCACAGCCTTAAGTGCAGTCTAAATATGAAAGGTCCAAGCTCATAATAGAGAGATTACTGGGTCTGCCACTTCTGAAGGTGAGAGCCTGAGGATAGGATTCTTGACGTTCATCATCATTATCCTTATTTATTATTTGTGTTATAGCACTGGCTGGAGGCTAGATCCTCATGCTGTTTGTGGTAGGTGCTCCCAAGCAGAGCAAGGAAATGCAAGAGCGTGGGCTTGGCATGGTTGCCATCAGGATGTCTCTTGGGGCTGGGATTCTGCCCATGGAGCATCGTCCGTGCTGCGTGTTGGTACGTGCTGTCCAGAAGCCATTAGATCACTTTTTTTCCTGACGGTATGTCCTTCATCTATAAAGAGACTTGTCAGCCCCACCATCTTTAGGTAATTTCAGGGACTGGCTTCCTGGTATCTACCCTGCCAGCAGCCCAAACTGGGGGTGCTCCCAGGCTCCCACCCCCTCGCTGAGTGAGGGGCCACTCTGTTGGCTTTGCCGTGAAGGTCCCCTGGCCCAGCAGGGCCCGGAGCCCACGGGCCAGGGTGGCTCGGGGCAGAGGGGCAAGCTAAGCCCACCTTAAGTAATCTGTGTCACAGCCAGGATTTGTCAGGCAGGGACTCTGGGGATTAGGTCTGACAGCCAGCCGAGAAAACCTGCGCAAACCCTACTCATCTAGGAGATGTTCCAGGCTTTGATAGCTTCAATTTTTCATTTCAGGGACTTATATTGATTGCTTTAAGAATTACACACACACACAGAGTACAGGAGAATCAGAGCAAACTTTTTCCCAAACAGTCATGTCCCAAAGGACTGGGAAGGATTGATTTTCACACGTTTGGCTTTTAGGCTATTCACATCTCAATCCAGACAATTTTCTTTCAAGAGAGTCCACTACAGTCTACTTAATTGTATTTTTCTAACCGGGCAGTGGAAGAGATTTGTTGGCTTTACTGTCCAAAGAAGACACAAATCTTTTCTTCCAATTTTTTCCCTTGAGTTGCTAATATAGTGAGTGAATTTCTGACCCTAAAGGCAATAAAATATCAAATTGTTGAGTCCAGCACCACAGGGAAAAGATTAGTTCATGGTGGAATTTAAACACTTGGAAGGAAGGACCTGGCTGTATATTTTTCTATTTTTTTATTGGGTAGCAATTACTCTTAGTATAACTTTCCAATTTGGTCAGGACAGTATGCTAGCTTGTGTGCTTCACGTAATGACTCGGAAAAATAATCCCAGTATGGGCATTAAAAAAAGCATTCTTTTATATATTTTCTTTGGCTCCAAGTTTAATAGTTAGATATATCATACACAGTCAGGTCAGGTATTTCAATGACATCTTGTAAATTGGGTTAAAAATACAGTTTTTTAATACCTTCTGTCCAAGTTTGCGGGTTTATTTAAGGCTCAGACGTTATAAAATAATCAGTTAAAATACGTGATTTTATTTGCAAGCTGCACCACACCGCCTTTACCTTGGAAGTAGGATCATGAGAGACAGTTGGGTCAGGAAGGTGCTGCTTTGTTGAGCAGCAACACAAAGATAATTATCTAATTATCCAACCGCTTTGTTCAGCACTTCACAAGCTGAAGAATTAAAGGTCCAACCCACTGAGATCCAGCGAGAGCTTCACTCACTGCTGGTCTGTTTTAAGCAATCTTTTTTTTTTTTTTTTTCAAAAAAAAGGCCCAGAAAAAATTCATTTTAGTCAGAATATTTTGTGGGTCGACAGCTCCGTGCCAGACCTTCTGTCAATTTTTTTTAACTGACTGAGGAATATCATTTCAGAAACCAGCTTGTTGATAGCGCCCCTGTATACAGCCTGGTAAAATTAAAAGTGAAGTTTCAACCCATTTTGCTTCTTGAAGCAGAGGTTTAAGCCCTTGAGGGAGGAGAAGTGGGGTGTGCTGAGCATTGACCCTTCCGCGCAGCGTTGCAGCACCGACTTGTAATAACAGTTACTGCGAATAACTGTTTATTCCATTCCAGCAAAACAAGCAAATAAACTGCCGATGGTGGTTTGAAACTTCATACAGTGTAATATTCCTGTAATGGAATGCTTTTAGAGGGGAGCCATAAAAATAAATTGAAAACTGCTTTTCTGCTGGATACAGCTGGCATAAGCACCGTCTGAGCAAACAGGATAACACGAAGCTTAACGTAACATCGCTGGTTTTATTACTCAGAAGCGACAGGTCTTATAATAGTATAAATTCACTTAAAAAATGGACTTTTTTAGAAGCCCTCTGTGTTAATTCTGCGCAGTATAATTACAGGTCTTTTTATGATTTAGGTTAGAGACCAATTAGCTCGCTTCCGAGACTCTTGAAAGACTGTTCTCTCCCTTCCCATGCAGGTCTCGCTCTGCTCTGAACTTGCAGAGACAAAGCAGTAAAGTGAAATTGTTCATAACCAAGGGAAGGAACTGTATCTCTTGGCTTGGCTTTGCTTTAAGTACATTTTCTGCAAGACGCCTGCCGTAAGAAATGCAAATTGGCAACAAGGCGCTGGCTTCTGTAAAGGGGAGTGTGTAAAACGGTTGTACAGTTCCTGGGAGTTGTTGCCGTTCTGCTGCCTCCCGGCTGTCCCTGTGTCACCCCTCCTGGTCCCAGGCTGGCTCCCTATCCCTTCTGCAGCCTCTTGTGCCCTGTTCCCATCCCGCCCCGAACAGATGCCCCCAAAACTTGCCTCTTCCCAACAGAGCAGGTCGCTCAATGCGTTGTCCCTGGAGGGTTGGATGTGGGATGCTGTATAAGAAATACATGCTGTCCTTTGGGAAAGATAGAACAAGTCTTTCCCGGATCCTGTGCATTAAAAGAAAAAAATCAATAGTATTGTCTTCTAAGTGGTTATATAAGGAGTTGTTTAAATTCATATATCTGCTTGCTCTTGTGTTTTGCATCTTTCACCGAAAGCCCACCGGTGGGTTGTACGTGGGTCACAGAACAGCCTCACCTGGCGGTTCCAGAGCTGGCTCGTCTTATCTTTGTAAAAAATGAAAAGCATGTCCTGTTATAATGACTGTAGAAAGATAGAGAGGATTTCTAATTGCTAATCGTATTACTTAATTTTTAAGCCAGATCTTTAGCTGGTATAAATTAGTGATATTCTTTCCACACTCGCTTTTCTTGCGTTTCCTGCCGTGCTTACAGTAACCTGCGAACGGCCTCTCCAGCGTCACGTGGGCTCATCTCAGGGAATCCAGAATGGGATTTTCACTTCAGCTTTCACTTGGAAAGTGTACAGGACGAGCATGACCTCACTGCTTGAAGTTGTTCTTGCAAATAGAGCCTTTAGTCTTCAAATTTCCCTTTGGAAGGTCATAACAAGTAAAAGCTGTGATATAGCCCAAGGAAACTGCAGCATTACCACCACCTTCTCTTTCCACTTTTTTCTTTTTTTTTTAATGCAGCCACATTACACTTTATTTTCTTTGCTTCATGCTTGATAGTACCTGATGATAATATTAATTTGTGTCATTCTTTGAATTCTAACTAAACAAGACTTTATATCCACATTAAGGGAGTTGCTTCCTCGCTGCAATGCAGGGTTCTCTGGGACAGAACTCCCTGGCTGTTTAACAGTACCAACACACAGCAGCTCTGGACACGAAGCGACAAATCTCTTATTAATATGTGACTAAGTAGCCCAAGGGTTCGATAATGTCTTTCTCCTCGAGGTCACCAGTTCAAATCTAACACAAGCTGGAAGCTGGAGTTATTACCATTTGATGGCTCTTTGTTAGCCTGTGTGAAATCAAGATTGCACATCCTGCACATTAATGGACTTTCTCCAGGATGCATCTCGGTGTTGTGTGCTGGGAGAGCTATCAGACATGCAGAAGGATGGCCCTTTGCTGGTGGGTGAACACTTCACTCTTTGCTGGTGGTGCAGGACTGATGTCCATTGTTTGCTGTTTTCAGGGGCATGATGCTGGTCTCTGTTCTGGTGTTTTCTCCATGGCTTATGTGGTTTCTGCAGACGAGCAGGTTAGCTGGGGTATGTTGACACGATATTATATAGGGAAATGCAAGCTTATTCTGCCTTCTCTCCAAACATTTTGATCTGGAGACTGTATTGTCACAGGTAACCTAAACTGTTAATTTTTCTGAGATGTAGGGCTCAGTGACGGGCTCATATGTAGCTTCTGGTCATTTTGAAATGCAGATGCCTAACACATAGTCCCATCACAGTGGGAATAAAATTCCCTCTAAAGGGACACCAGTGCTCCTCAAACCTGGCTCATTAAGGAAACCAAATCTCTCTTCCCCGTGAGCTCCTGGACCCAGCAGCAGAGCGAAAACACCATCACGTCTCTGTGATGGGAATGGCCATGGCCTCCTGCAAGCACAAGCTGGCGGCCGGTGAGCACGGAACCTGCCTGCTTCCCTTTATTGCTTTTAATCGGGCGTGCAACTCTGGTGATTGGGTCTTTAATATGTGACAAACATCTGATCCGTTCCCCATTCCTCAGGCCTGTCTCGTTGCCTTTCTTGTTACAGCAGGATGATTACAGAGCACTTTGTCAATAATCCAGCAAACCCATCATACGGGCGATCAATGGGAGCTGGTTTTGTCCAACGTGCCTTAGCTGTGTCTGGAGAGTGCCAAGGGCAGGGGATATTGCTTTGCCACTTATCAGGGGACATTACCTCTGTAGATATTCCTCTCTGTCTCTTTTGTCTATATAAAACCTATTGTTGCTGATTGGTATCTCAGAGCTTTGCATCCAAAGAAATCCCCTGGGTCCTCTCCTGCCATCCATCAAGTCGTTCTGTGATGAGGGCGCTGGTGGACGGGAGCTCGGGACAGGGCTGTGGAGAGGCCAGGGCATGGATGGCAGAAGAAGGACCTTGTCCGTGTCTTGTGGTGGGGACGTTGGAGGGCTGAGACAAGCGGGTGGCCCCAGGTCCCTGGGAGCAGCACCAGGCACTCGCTGAGTGTGTGTCACCCGGAGCCTGCACAGCCCCTGTGACTCCGTGTGAGGAAGGATACGGAGCTGTGGGATGGGTCCCCATAAGTATCCTGCTGGGGGTTTTCCTCCTGTGTCAGAGGCACTCACCTGCAGGATCTGAACTGGGAACAGAGTTGCCCATAAAAGAAATAGTGAGACACTTCCAGAGGGTAATTCAGCCTATCTACAGCCCAAGGGCTTCCAAAGGAATCTGTCTAGTGATGCCCCACAGCAATTAGCCATCGGATTTCTGAGGTTCCCAGTATAAAGTTAGTGGTGTCACTGCTTCTTCAGCGTCCAGAGAGCACTTGTAGAAAAGAAAGATACGGTGAATTTGATATCTGGGGATGCTGTCCAAGGACAAAGCTGTTTGACCTAAATTCTTCCATGTAATGGCAGGGCTTGCAGTAATGAATTCTGTCTTATCTGCGTGATGGGGTTATGATTTGCAGGCATCAAAATCCGTGATTCAGTGAATGCTGTTCTAAATTTGGGAGGGCAGCTAAATAAATAAATAAAATTTGTCAATGCAGAATAATACGCTTGCACATGGTTAGCAATAGCCAGGCAACTGTATATCACAGCACAGAATAATGTCAGGTTTTGGAATCGGATAAATTGCAAATAACAATGCGGGAAACAACTGAACCTTGAGGAATATCAGCAGCGAGGCTATATGAGGCGGCTGCAAAAAGCCGTTGTTTGGAAGAGAGAAATAGAGACCACTAAGACAGAGGAAAAGAAAATGGGGAGGGAACAGGAGGCCATAAAGCTGTGCTCAAGTGCAGGAGAGATAAAAGGCCATGGGCAGCCCTGAAAAAATATTAAGAAGCAATAAAATGCAGCATCGCTGGAGATAAGATGATAATTTGTTATTCTCAGCAGAGCCATTTGTGCACCAGGGCTCCTCCTAGACTCAAAGTTGAGCTCAGTTCTGCCTTGCACCTTGTGCTGTGATTTACACCTGGGCAAGGGGGGAGGAAAACCCTCCCACCAGCGAGTATTTGTGTGCCTACTTGTGTGTGTCTGTGTGTGTTCTGGGGGGAGGCAGCCTACTTCTGGCAAGGGTTAAACTTACCCTGGAAAGGGCTTGAAGGTCATTTCCAAACTGCTGGGGCCGGTGAGGAGTTGGGCATTTGTGACTTCAGTGCAAATGGGGATCAGACCCACTTTTCCCTAGGAAAAATGACTTGGCAAGGGGAGATGTGAGAACCAAACGTCCTCTAACAGCTCGTAGGAGAGGTGACGCTGGTCTGCGTGGATGAGAAGGACTGTCCATACCACACCGACGGTGGCCTTAAAGTCAGGTGAAGGATTTGGAGGGATTTCTGCGTGGTGTGATGCCCGTTGCTGTGGGCACACTCAGTGTTCTCGCTGGGCACACGCTCCCTTTGCTCCCAGTGGCAAGTTTAAGTTCAGCCACAGTCAAACATGACAGTTCAAGACACCTTTGACTCACAATAATTTAAAATGTCACTGGTTTTGGCTGACCTTTAGAGTCGTGATGTTAGTCTGAGCACCGAGCAGGCGGGTGGGCACAAATGTACGTGCACCCAGGGCAGAGCCACCTCCAGGGCTGTAGGAACCAGCCTGAGAGATGGAGGAACGTGGACTGGAGCATCTGGGAGAGCCTCTGGGGCTGGGAGGGGAGGGAGCCACAGGGAGCTATCTCTCAACTCCATCTCTGCATCCTCTAAATGGCACAGGCATTGTTCAGCAGTTTTCAAAGATGCTGATAACAATGATACAGATCCCTGGTACTTATTAAGCTGATGGCTTTTAAACATTAAATCCCAGCTATAATTAAATTAACTGAAATTGTTTTTGGTTTTTTTTTAAAGAAAAAAAAAGAATTCTAAGCACTCCCCAGTAACATTTAAAAGGTGAGGGAATTGCCTGCAGGCCTAAATAAGCATTGCTGCAGATTGCATCCAGGACTAATTCACCAGCTAATGACTGAAGTTGTAGTCAGGAGACTGCAGAGGAGGCTGGGGAGGGGGAAGGAATAAGGAGGAGGGATGAGCTTCATGACTGGGGAGGATTTTGTGGTGGTGTTGCTGTTTTTCCTGGAAAGGGAATCCAGGCTGTCCTCTTGCAAAGCTGCAGAATGACACGATCATCCTGTTAATCAGGAAGTGATTTCTTATTAAATTTTTTTCAGTTCCAAATAGTTTTATGCAATCCTCCAGCACAGATCTCTCCAGCCTACCCTCCCTCTCTGAGAGGAGAGTCTGATCAGGGGGTAGGTACCTACCATGGAAGAGCAATTAGTCTCTTCGGAGCCTTTAGTACCTCCAAGGCTTTCTCACCCTCTCCGTCTGGTGGGCAGCCTTTGGGAGGGAAGGAGAGAGCACAGAAATGGTGAGGAGCAAAAAGCTGGGGTTCAGCTCTGCTGAGCCTGAGTCCAGTGGGGTCTGGCAGGGAGAGGAGTGGGGGTCTCTGCCCACCTTTGGCCTCCAGCCTTTCTGTGCCCACTGTGCCATGGACTGGGGATGCCTCTGGATGTGGTCCTGCTGACCACAACGTGGGCAGGGATTTCCCGTCCATCCCAGCGTGGTAGGATTGCCCACGTGTGGTTTCCAAAGGGTCTGGGGAAGGGGGGGCTTTGCCGGAGCCTCCGCTGACCTTAATCTGGGTGTAACCAAGAGTCAGGTTCCCGAGCAGGCAGCCTGGAACTCTCGTGAGCGCAAAAATCCAGTTTTAAAGAGAAGAGCTGAAGGAAATGGCAAACTAAATTGCACAGACTCTAACCTGGCTTGCTGTTTTGTATTTAAACCCATTGTTATAGCCTCGGGCGTCCTTCAATAATTACTTTTGATGACTGGCTATGACCTGCTCCATTCGGGTCCAGGTGATGCTGCACAAGGTGCACCAGGGCTCCCCAAGCCCGGTAACGCCGGTGGGGTCTGAGCTGGGTGTCTGGGGCTCTGTCCTGCCTGGAGAGGAGGAACCAACACAGATGGAGCCCCCAGCTCCGTGGTGGGTCCCTTCTCCCCATGTGTGTGTTTTATGTGTTGGGCATGTCCCAGGCTGTCCTTCAGCAGAGGCTGCTCTTCACATGGGCAGCCCAACTCAAGGCCTGAGGCAGAGTCAAATGGTCCCTCAGACAGCCCCGGGGCCCTTTGCTGCAAACTGTCATGTACTAGGAAAAAAAATCCAACCTTTTCTATCACTCCTCTGATTAAGGCAGTTTCCACTCCAGCAGCATCATTTACTTGGAAGGGGGGACAGCTCTGCAAGAGGTCAAATAAGGAACAAATTTCTTCTAGGGAAAATTAGGATTTGGGTTCAACAGACCAGAGAAACGTGCTCTGGTGGAGGTTAGTCCTCATGCCACCAAGGCAGGGGTGTCTCCGGTCCCTGGGTAGGGGGTTGCAGTGGGAACTTCACTTGCCATTTGGGATCTGACCCAGAAAAGCTCCAGGACACTCACCACTGTGTCTATGTCGCTGCCCTGAGCCCCAGCCTGGGGTCTGCACCTTAAGGTGACGACAAAAGGCTTAGAGCGGTGTTGGAGTCTGAGGTCACTCAAAGGCAGATCTGCCCGACTTCAAAAATAACAATTAGGACCTTCAGGGTAGAGCTTGCAGGAACAGCGCAGATGCAGGGAACTGTGTCTAAATCTGAGCATCCCCAGGGAAGGCACGTGCTCTGTCCTGAATTGTTTCAGTTCTCTGGGACGCGTGTGCTGCGTCAGCCTCGCGCTTGTACCTCCGCACAGGGGTGGGTTTAATCTTTGCAGCTTGCCCAAGTAGGTGAGAACAAAAGTGAACGTGAATGTCAGAATCTTACATTTGTGGCAGAGGTTCTGAGCTGCAGCACGTGCTTTTGTCAGGTCCCCTTCGCCAGGATCACCTCTGTAGAAATCGCTTCTGAAAGACATTTAATGTTTCTGTTCTGGCTTTGAAGATCTGATTAAACTATGTTCTCTTTTGAAGGAATTGAAAATGTACTTGCTAATTTAATAGATGGCTTCCTTTGGTTGCAGGATCTGTCCCTGTTAGACACATCACTCAAAAATTATCTATTGTGGTTGAAAAAATAATTCCAAGACATCTGGATTTGTGCTAATATCTGTCTTCGATTTCCTTCATACTTCATTACTGGCGTGCCCCAAAAAGCAATCCTTTCTTAATCAGGGCTTGTTTTTCCTGTCAGGTTATTGTTCATCATGATATATGAAGCAACAAAAAGAAGGCATTTTCTTGATTTTCATAAGTTAAGCTAACCGTCCGCTGTTGACAGCCCTATTAAAACAGAGCAAGTTGAATGTTTAAGTCATAGAGTTTTATATCAAATCTATCACTTTGACAAAGCGGATGTTTTCCCCTTTCCTCCCACCCTCTGAATTCCTTTCCCAGTTGAATGTTGTACCAGTGAGGGGAGCACAGGCAGATGGACGGACACGCTGGTGACAGACAGCCTGACAGGGTCATCACGGAGCCCAGCGCTCGGTTACAATACAGGCTTGGGGGTTTCTGTTTCCTAAGGGAAGTCAGAAGTGTTATGGTCTTGGAAATCACACTCCTCCATTTCCCTCTGACCCTCTGTAGGACAAGGACCTACTAATTCATCACAGGGAAAGCGCTGCCCAGATTAATCATTTAATATTGGAAGAGCACTTTGATAGCCAAGCACTGCATACCTGCTCATTAACACTGTGTTTGCACCATTGAAAATTAATGTGTATTTTATCTCCCAGGGTGTGTTTGACAATATGGGCAAGAAAAGGATGGCTATGTTATGGGTTAAGGGGCAGGGAACACTAATTCCTCTCTCATGAAGTGACCTCAGGTGTCTGAACCCCCCAGGCTTTCCCTTTCCCCTTCCTCAGATTAACCTCTTGGCTCCGAATAGGTTATTGCTGCTGCTGGAAAGCAGAGAGAGAAAATCCTCTCTTGAGGTAGGAGGTGAAAATGCACTGAAGTCGATAAAGATGCCCCATATAAATCTGTAAGTGTGACCCAATAAATCCCAAGTGAGGTTGTCTGATTTTTCCCTTACCGAACAAGTTGCTTTTGTTCTTCAGGTACGAGTGTCTTTGCGCTTCCATGTTGTAAGTCGGCATAATCTGGCAAAAGTAACAGATACCGATCTAAACTAGAGCAATATCTGGCACTTTATTTAGCATGAGAAGTAAATCAGGAGGGTCGCAGCATATATCTTTGCTATCGTATGGCTGTTCTGAAATGAGTCATTTTGACTTTCTTATCTCTACCCTGGAAACCTGTGCCCTTACATATGAGTTTTATGCACTGATGCAGTATGTCAGAAAAAAAAAATAGGTAAAAATAAGAAGATTACATCTCTTACCCACCAGTTGGTGGTTTCTTCTGTGTTCCTGACCAGTTAATACTGTAAAGTTTATTTCCATTAGCTGTATTGTTGCGTTTTATCTGTTTTTCCCCGGGGCACTTACTGTAACGTCAAAGCACCAAATCTATTTTTATGAAATTGCCCTGTAAAAAATAAAATAAAAAAAAAGGACAGTAAGAAAAAAAGGTGATGGATTAGACCTTAAAGCATCAGAACAGCTCCTCAGACTGCTTTCTGCCACTAGCTTCTTTTCAAAATGTTTTTTTCCTTTGTCCCCTGATTTTCCATGGTCTGTTTTATTACCACTTTTGGTACCGTGTGGGTCTGACGCGATAGTCCGTGCCCTTTGAAGTGCCCTTTGTGGAGGAGCTGGTGAGGAGTTGGTAACTCCACGACGCTGCTGGAGAGGTGCTGGGGGGGTTTCTGAGCCAACCCTCCACCCTCTTGCTTAGTTTTTGCTAATTGGAGTTTGCCAGCGACCTCCTGCAGCCCTCGTGCTGGTCGAGTGCCGCGTCCTGCCTTGGGCGTTCGCTGCCAGCTGAGCCACGGCTGGAGGAGAAATCCACGCTGTTGAGTTTCCCCATAGCACCTTAGGATTTACTGTACACCCCCAGACAATGAGCTTTGTTAAGTTACAAAGGAAAACAAATAGCCCTTTAAAACCACCGTGGTGGAATAGCCTTGTGGGTCTTTTAGAAATGGGAGAAGTAATGCCGAGTTTTGTAGCGATGCAGAGAGGCAGTGGCTCAGCTGCCCGCTTGTATTTCACGTGCAGGATCGCCAGCAGAGAGGCAATGGTTCGGAACAAAAATCTCAGACTGTGATCGTATGGTTTATTTTTCTCTCCGAAAACGTGTGTGGTTTTTGTTGGTTTTTTTTTTTTTTAGATATTCTTCCAGCAGCAAAGGTCATGTTATCATGGCATCCCAAATAATAATCCCATCCAAGAGGTGCAGCTGCATTTCCAGCTGTATTTCCTGCCGGCTCCTGGGCAGGTTGGGTACCAGGGGCTGCAAGAAATGGGGTAAATGAACGTGTGAATGGTGAGAGCGGTTTCACACTGATCGGTTTTCTTTTGGGCTACACAGTTTATCTACTGCAGTTAAAAAAAAAAAAAAGAAAATCATAAAACATTTCACTTGCAAAGCGCAGTAGTATGTGTGGTTTTCCATTTATCCACGTTTGGGAGGTGTTAAATGTACTGGAACGCAGCGAGAGCTACAGAGCACAGCTGTGTCCCAGCCTCAGCTCGCGCAGGCAATCGGTGCTAAAACCGGGGACTCCAGCCCCGCTCTGTGGGTCGTGCCCATGGGATGGGGGTGGTTTAATCCTGGCGAAGGGCTGTGCTTTAATTTGAAACTAATTCTCCTTGCTAGAGGTATCTGACGTGGAACGACTCCAAACCAAAAAGCGGTCTCAGCCTTCCCGTGCTCTGAGGCTGCCAAGTCCCGCGTGGTTTGGATCACCTTTCTCTGAACGAGGAGCATCTCCGTGGGGCTCCAAAGGGGCATTCAGAGACTCGATTGGATCTTTGGAGCAGGTTATTCATTTTAGATGTGTTAAACTTGGCAGTCCGTACCCTGCTGTACATCCCCATTTGACGTCCTTCTGCTGCCTTGGCTCCAGAAGAGCATTAGCGTATTTATTTTTTTTTTTTTTATAAATTTATATATGCCAAAGGCTCAAGTCCTTAACTTGTATGGAACTGATTTATAGCATTGCTTGGCAATCTTGAAGCTGTTCAGTGTTACCTACCAGCTCTGTTTGTGCATTCTGAAACAGGAAGGGAGACAATTTGCTGATCTGATGTGTAGCTTAGGAAAAACTGTAAGCTTTCATTGGAAACGGCAGCTTTCTGTTACACTTGCAGCTCCCAAGCTTCCCCTGAAATTATTATGATTTCTTTTGAAGCCTGAAAAGCTTTAAATTCCAAGAGTGCCTTATGCCGGGCTTTCCTTCCTTCCCGCCTCGGCACGTGTCGGCGGCGGAGGTGACTTTGAGCGGGGCTTGCTGGGATGGAGAAAGGCAGGTTTTCCTCGCAGCGGGCTGAAATCACCGCTCGCTCTCTGGAGGAGCCAGCTCCTGTGCAGGGCTCTCCCGCCTGGATGTCAGGATGTCAGGAGCAGGGGAAGCCAAGGAAACGGGCTGCAGCACAGCGTTAGTTAGAGCTGAAAGCTGGTGTTGACATTTGGCCTTGTTTAGGAGCTTCAGAGGAGGGATTCTGAAAAGAGATGGAGAAAGATGCCTTCAGTCTTTTCTTTTTTTTTTTTTGTCAAGTAGGATAAAACCATCTTAAAGACACCATTAAGAAAAGAGCTATTGATGATAAAGGCCAATAAAGTTGTAGCTGAATCTTTATTCAGCTGGAGAACTCCTGAGCCTAGAGAACCAACAAAGTTGGGTTTGTATTTGAACTTTTCTGTTTCATCTGAAGGGGCTGGATTTGTGTTGGCTTTGGCTGGAGAGCTGGGTCCTGTGTTACTGCTCTGGGAAAGGGATAAAATGTGTCGTAACGTGGAGTAACCCAACTGCTGAGACTGCTCTAACTGTATCCCAGCACGTCCGTTTAATCAGATAATCAAATCCTGGCATCTACAACCCTCTTAACAATGGAGACAAAAGTTCAGCCAGGCATATTAACCCCTTAATTAATAATCCCGACACAGGACTACTCTGCTGTTACCCATTAAGCTTCTGCTGACATTGATAGAGTACCAGGACACGTTGTATGTGGTATTTTCAGTGGAACTGGTTAATGGTGCCTGAGTAGTGCTGGTAGATGGCAGATGTGCTTTCTGAGGTCTTCATCTCCTTTAGCAATTTCCCTGAAAGTCAGATTTATTCTGTGGTGGTTCTGAGGGGTCTGTTGCCTGACTCCTGCAGATACAGACCATCAAACAGTGGTTGTACCTGCACTGGCTTCTCCGTGCCCTTCCAGGTAGCAGCAAAGTCTGCCTCAGTCCCCAGATCGGTGGCGTGTCACAGTGAAGGAATCTCCCTTTTACGAGTGATCTGTGACTCCTGAGGGTGAAACAAGAAGATGCTCTGCCACCCAGATAAAAGCTCTGCAAGGGGAGCGGCAGAAGGCCATATGTTCGGAAGAGGTCACTGTGATAACTGGAACCTTCTCATCACTAAGGGGACACCAAAGAATGAAACAGCCCATTCTGAAAAATTATGTCCTATGCACCGTCCAGCAAAAATACCATATACAAATTCTAGATGAACTGAAGCGTGAGCAATGGGATCACTGATGTGGCTCATGACCTTTAATTGCTTTTGAATTTTTAGATGCTATAGAGTGTAACTTGGTACCCTGAATGTGACAAAAATGTAGTGTTTCATCTCACAAATGATCCAGAATATGGCCTGCCACATTCTTTTGCATTAGGATGTCATATTATGGTCATCTTCAAAATAAGTGAAATTAAGTTGAGCCAAAGCTTATGATCCAGCTGGTGGCTGCTCAGCTGAAATTTTAGGGTGAGAGTCAAAACCAGAATAAGAATATTGTGAAGAGCCTGCACCGCACCGAAGTCCAGCTTAGCCCAGGCTGGATCTCTCATTAATGTCTCAGAGCTGATGCACCAAGAGCAATAAGATTACTCATGAGTAAGTTTTTTACTTCACAGAGAAGGATGCTGTCAGTTAATATTTGATATCATGCACTTGATACAAGTGGGTCTTAAGCAGCACCAAGGCCCTGTGCAGTATTTTTTTTAGATATGTCTTTTCCCCTTCATGTTCTCTAATAAGGTTGGGGGTTTTTTTTCAAACTGTCATGCCATTTCTCCAGACAAAGTACTGGAAGGTAAGGATGGTCGTTGCTGGAGGGCAGAGCTGTGTCTCTGTTCACGCACAGTGTCAGCGAGCGGGGAGCATCGCTTTCTAGTGTGAGACCAGGGAAGCTCATTGCGTGTTGGAATGAGGGTCTCTTCCTCTGCTCTTGGGAGATACAGCAGACACGGCTTCCCAGAAGAACGTTGAATTGCAAATGCAAATTCC
>JAOXJM010000013.1:5817282-5832146 GCA_026413425.1 Tringa solitaria | reverse complement strand
CCAAAACTGCATTTTCATGCTGTATCTTTCATCTTTTGCGTAACTCTCAGTGTCTATGCCTCTAAGAAACGAATGCTCTTCACCATCCACTAATAGCAGAGAAAGTCAGGGGAAGAAGAAAGGAAATCCTTTGTTGTCTCTAAAAAGACAGTCGAAAGCCTGAAAGAGTCACCAGTGCTCCTCTTCTCTAGGTCTTAAAAACAGAGACTCCTCACTCTGAAAAATCCTTTAAAAGGATAAAAGTGTCGCTACAAACTGGCTGCCAAGCCCCCTTTGGGGTGCTATAGGTAACCAGAAATACCTTGACCTGATCCCTAAACTGGCTTTGGGATTGGCCAGGATGTATAATTCAGTAAATAACCCTGAGCATAAAAATGAGATTCTACTCCAGAAAACTCTTTAATCTCCCTTGTTTTTATGGATCAGCAAAGGTGTCAGAAGTTTGACACTCTAGATAATTGAGCTCTTGCATTTAGAGCACAGCCTACAAATAATGGCAACTTTGCTTTGAAATAGTCTTTCTAAACTTTGGTTTGACAATTAGCATTTCAAAAGGTTGCAACTATGTAGCTGCCATCGCCTAATGCACGGTTTGAGTCAAATGGAAGGATTAATGGCACAGCACTAAAAACAGCCATAAAATCTACCTGCCTTGGAAGTGTTCCTGCTCAAAGTCTAACGGATGAAAATCCCGAGTCACATATGGATGATGCAGAGCTGGCATCATCCATCCTCGGTGTGGGGTGAAGAGGACATTCACCACCCTGCACGGACCAGACCTCGCTGCTGGAGCTCCTTCCCACCCCAGATCAGTGCTGGGAGACGTGGACTCACTCGCACGAGCAAAGCATGGAGAAGTTTCCCATCGCCAGGCAACTTTGGGCACTTCTGGGTACAGATGGTAAAACAGCGGCTCCGTCTCCTTCCTGCCCATGTGCTGCAGGCAGGGGCTGAATTAGCCCAGGAGGGAGCTGAGCGACGGCGTTTTCAGCAAAACCCATCATTTCTGTGACTCTGGGCCCACTGAAGTCAGGGATAATGTTGGTGTTGGCCGTGTTGAGAACAGAGCTGTCAGTGCCAGGTGTTTTATCAGCCGTCTCTGACGTTGTCAAGGGGGTACTTAAGAAGCGATCCGAACAACGGGAATTCACCGTGTGCGGAGGAGAACAAGAGCTAACGTGGCAAACAGGATCCACTCAGTCCCACTTCCACACTAGGCAGCGATTCAAGGGTTTATCTTCAAGGGTGTTCACAAAGGAATCCATACAATAGGCATTCAGAGAGGAGGAGTGATGCCCGACCAAGGCTAAAGCCACCCGAGTTACTGCTGGGAGTGCGCAGGGTGACACGAGGCTCTTGGTTTGCCATACTGGAGTGTACTGGGAATGGAAACCTGCCCAGGTCCCTGTGGGAATGTGGAGCCAGGACACCTCCAGGAGGCCAATCTGCTGGCTGCTACATGGGATCCCCCAACGCAGGAGAGAAACCTTATTCGGGCTTTTTTTTTCCCCTCCTTTAAATGAATGCAAACAACAGGGGTTTTCTTTACAGCTCATTCTTTAATAACTTGGGTTAGTCATAATGAAATCTGTTCTTAGGGTAGAATTAATATGAGATAGTAATGGTGATTAGGTAATTAGCAACTACCAAGAGTATTTAACCTTCCTGGTGACAGCGTGTCTGACATCACCTGAGCTCGTGCAGACTCTGTGAAAAGAATTAACAATTTTAAATTACCCCATTTAAGTTATTAATTATGAAATACAAATGGGCCCAGAAATAATGGCAGTGCTGCCCGGTATCCTGGTGGTTTTTCCACCTCTGCATATCTTAAATCGATGTATTTTCTGTCTTCCATTTCATTATAAAATTGAAATGGGATTGCAAGTATCCAAGGACATCTGCTCTGGTAACCGTTGGCTACTGACACTGTTATCCCTGCTCCCATGAGCTGTCAGGAAGGACAATTTCTATACCCTTCACCTGTAAATTCAGTTCATACTGAAATGTTACAGTGGTCAATTATTTTGATTTTGGTTTTTTTTCCAGTCCCACCATTTTCCTTTGGAACAATATTCATTTTAACCAGTAATATTTTTTTTTCTCCTCTTCGCACATGTCACTGCAAGAGGTTATTGAGCTGCAGCGATACCTGAATTGATTTCTTGGCGTTGTGATGTTTCAGCTCCCAGAGCGTGTGTTCACCTCACCCAGGCACCAGGAACGACGGAGCCTTCTCCTCCTCTGGAGAAACACCACAAAACAGAGCTCCCCCCCCCCGGCGCTGCCGATGGAGAGATCAAAAAAAGTGACTCTTACTGAGAAGTTTCCCAAGCGACTTGTCGGAGGCATTCATGTACAGATATGAAATCCTCTTCCAAAGGAAGTTTGCAAACATTTGCTCCCGTAACGTGTGTTTACAGCTTTGGCATTTGCTTTCATAAATTTTCTATTTAGTCACTTCATGGATTGTAAAGGCGCCTGCGTGAGTGTGTAAATCTGTTTGTGTGTGCCCAGCCGTGCCCATAGGTCTCTGTCTGTCCCATCCGGGCTGACCCGCTCTCTTTAATGCACATTTATAGCTCTTCTCCAAGTTCCTCACACTGCATTACCGTTTCTCTTTATTAGCAGCCAGTAATGTATTAATGCTTTCCTCGGTGGGAAGTGTGCTCCTAACTATTACCTTGGACACTCATTTAGTTGAATTTGATAGTGACAACACATTGACATTGGTAAGGTTAATGACCCAATACTTTATTTCATTGAACAAGTTGAACAACATTTAGTACATTGTTCCACAATGTCCTAGAGAGCTGTCTGCGCTATTACTTTAATGGTACTATGGCATCTTTGCCCTTTAAGTAATTGGCACCGTGAAAATATTCTCTAGATCCTGTCACAATTGATTAGTGCTGCATTGAATTACCAAAAAAATTACTTTTATTTTCCTTTTTCAATCTCTTTTCATGGACGGAAGGCAAAATTTGATCTCCATGGGTGCAAAAGGCTGACAGCACTAAAAGTAGAGTGGAGGAACAAAGTCCTAACTGCTGCCGTGACTTCTGGGATCCGGAGCCAACACAAAACTCACCTCATCCTAGTCTGCTGAGATCATCCTTTCTGGATTTCACATGAGCTAGTCCTATTTCTGCTTTTTCTTCAGCAATTCTCAGGGAGGTCCTGCCTTTTCCCTTGCCCCGTCGTGGCTTAACCCCGACCAGCATTGCGTCTGCGGGAGAGCAGCGTTACTGGTGCTGCTGGGGGGACGCTGGTTCCTGCGGTGAGCCCTTGGAGCACACCAGCATCACCGCAGGTTCTTCTGCAACATCGTCTTTCACAGGACATGACTGATTGTGCTCATACTTTTTTAGAGGGAGGAGAAAACAAATAGAAGGGTTGAATTGAGTGGATGATGGATTACAGCAAGGTTGACTCCTATTTGCTTCCACCACGAGATGTGGTGATGTGCTCCCTTCACACCGCGTTTGTCAGGAGTCTTCATGGCTCAAAAGCAGGGAATTCTCCATCTTCCAAAGAGGCTGGAAGAGGAAAGGAAAGATGTGTAAGATGAATTCTGTGTTCAGTGCGAGAAAGAATAGCACAGCTCTGAAATGACAACATCTGTAAAGAGAGAGGTGGCATTTGGTGGCAGTGACCCAGAAGACAACCAGTGTTTTCAGCGTGGGACTTGAAGGTGCAAAGTAGAACATCATTTTTGT
The DNA here is from genome assembly GCA_026413425.1 of Tringa solitaria. Taxonomy (NCBI): domain Eukaryota; kingdom Metazoa; phylum Chordata; class Aves; order Charadriiformes; family Scolopacidae; genus Tringa; species Tringa solitaria. Next base: position 5,828,427 of record JAOXJM010000013.1, on the reverse strand, counting down.
ATTTGTAGCAACAACAAAACATTTCTTGACTTCGGATTAATTTTATCCTTCTATCACCTTCCCCCTCTCTTTTAAATTACCCTTGATTGTACAACATCTGCTCCCTTCCTGCTTGCATATGGCTGTCTCCTTAAATCTGCATTTCTGTCAAGGGGCTGCATACAAATATCCAGCTGAAAGTTTTCTTTCAGAGAAAGAAAAGGAAAAATTAGTATTGGTGTAGCTGTAAAAGCCCAGTGTGGGGAAGGGGGTACCTGGGCAGAGGGAGGGTGATGACAAGTGTCAGAAGGGACACTGGCAGGGACCGGAGATGAAGCAATTGAAGGATCAAACTCTACATCTTCAGACAGGAGGTTGTATTTCATTCCTGTATTCAAAAAAATATAATCCTCACAGATGTGAAACTCTGATACATGAGAGGAATATCTTTTTTTTTTTCCTACAATTGACATGCTCAGAACGTCTCCTCAACAGACATTTGCTACCCAAAATACTCACCAAAGGTTTTCAACAAAGCTCTGGGTTGCAAGTGTATAGGATGGCAAGATAAAGGCATATCTGCCTGTAAGCTCTATTTAGTAAAAAGTTATCCCTCTTTTGATTTTGAACCTTAAAAAAAAAAACTATAGAACTGTTCTGTGATCATCTGTATCTGCTTACAACATTATGTAGCTTTTTCTGCTGTCTTTATGGGATATATTAGGTGGCTTTTAGTTTTGTGGTAGAGGAAGTACATCCATATGTGTATGGTAGAAGAAGGGTGAATTTCCAGGGTTAAAGCACAGAAACTTTGGGTTCCTTACTGACTTACAGTACACCTGTAGGCCGCTTAATTAACTTCTCAGTGCCTTGACCTCTGATGTGACAAGTCCTTCTGTCATCTCCTGTTGAGGTCCATATTTCAAGCCCCTCACCGTGGCATCTGGCTGAGTGCTGTCGCCTCCTGCCCTGCATGAGGTGGGAATTGGCTGGGGGGACTCCCAGGGTCCCTGGGGAGAACAGGGAATGTTCTGCCGATGGACCACACCGCCACGGTGGAGGATGCTCCTGTCCCCGGGGCAGCTCCGGCCCCCGCTGTAGGACAATGACATCCAGCATCACAAGGTGAGGCGGGAGCGTTTCTCTAACGCTGTGAGGGAAAAGCCTCCTTTGATGAGCAAGTTTATTCAGGGTTTTTTTTTTCTAACCTTTCTCCCTTCTGCCTTCCCTCCCCACAGCCCACCCCCTGGCCCTTTTACCTCCATTCCCCAGCTGAGCCTTTCTGGAATATACTCTATATTTGTCTCCTGCTTCCCTGAACACCCATTATTATGTAGAATAATAATGCGGGAGCTCTGCTCTGCACCTCTGCTCAGTGGCTCCAAGTGGGTTGAATTGTAGCCAGCGGCAGGGGGTGATAAATGTAGCGTAAGATGCCTTTTCCACAGCAAACTGCAAATTGCCTCAGCAGCACGGCCCACAAAAGGTTCCTGCGGAGCAAATTTATCTCCCATTGTCGACCCAAGGAGGAAAGCGGAGAGGACCAGGCATCCTATTTTTAAAAAGTCACATTTGATCTTGTTCAGGCTGAGAGTCTGGAGTATTTTAAAGGACTTTTCATGGAAAAGGCAGGCCCAAGAATGCAGCACAGATAAAGGGATTTATTTTTAACTGCAGCCCGGGTTCATGACCATGTAAGCATTTCAATTTTAAGCCACTCAGTTTGAATAATATATTTTTCCAAAGTGAATGTTATGTCATCTAGTAACTCATGGGTGGGAGGAGGGATGGTGGCTGGGGAAGGGGAGAATAGGACCGTTACAGAGAAATCGCCCTCTCAAGATTACCCTGCGCCTCCTCAAAAAAGGGAGGAGGGATGGCGAGATCCCGGAGGGTTTATCTGCCCACTCCGGAGTTCACGCTGCGCCTCCTCCCATATGGTTCAGTCCTCAGATAGCAGCATGATGGACATTCCTGAGGAACGCGAGGTGATGGATATATAGTTGGAAACCTCCGGTGATGGATGGCAGAGGAAGGGAGAGGGGGACACTTGGTGATGGATTGATAGCACCACAACCCCAGCATCCACAATTAATGGTACGAGGCACCTCTGATATATGGTAACGCTAAATACCTTTGTATTTGACACTCGCTTATCATGTTTCTACTCTACCGTCCTCTAAGCACCAGTTAATGAATTAAATGGGGATATTTGGTAGTAGTTTGCCGAGGTTGGCCGTGGCCGGGCAAGAGGAGCCGTTCCCGAGCATCCACTGCCGCAGAGCTGGACCCGGGTACCGCCGGCACAGCCTTCACTTGGCTGAGCCAGATGGTGGGATTTATGAGTATGTTTCCAGGAATAAATGCTCGACTGCCTTTAATTGTATCCTTCATTAGCATCCTAGAGTTATTATTTATATTACAGTAATTGTTAGTATCCACCTCTGAGATCAAAGCTCTGCTTTGCTGAGGAACGGGCAAACCGAGAGCAGAGCAGCTCCCGAGCATCCGCAGATGAGAGACGAGGGTGGGAGGTGAAAGCAAGGTACTGGGAGGAGGGGGAATCCCTTGGGAATAGCTGGTGGGTGAAGGGAAAAGGCAAGACTGGAATCCCAGTGTCCGCACGCCGCTCCTGCACCTTCCTTACGTGCCAAATCCCCTGAAAATGCATTTTGCTTGTGTTCACTTAACTTCAAAATCAGGTTAAGGTTTCATACTCTGATGTGTGCTCGCCTTTTGCTCTTCCAGAGCACGTTAGTAACTGCAAAGGAATTATTCTGGAATTAGGAGTGTGCAAATGAAAGTAGATTAGCTCTCCTTGCCTCAGTGTACCTATTTGTGATATAATGTTAAGTAAATACTTTAATGCTGGTGTGAAGTCAGGCTTAATTTATTAATGTCATGCCTAATTAACATTTCGAGATCCTTCCTCAGAAAGAGGATTATTAGTAACAATAATATTATTATTCCGCTGGTGTTGATTGTGGCTGCACTCAGATGAATAGGTGATTAGTTACCTGTAAGTGGAGGAACGATGAGCAGCACCAAGGGGGTGGCCCGACCGGGCTCCGGCAGCAGTTTCCACCCACCCCAGGGGCCACGGGCTCAGTCCCCTGGGCAAAGGGGCTAGTGAGGAGACATCCAAACAAACTTGCGCTATATATTCATTTTCCTTTAGCTTAGTATAAACCAGATCAACTTATTTGCAATTCCAAGTTGAATTCGAGGGATTAGAACCTATTTTTCTGTGTTAACATTATGAAAAATAAATATAAAGTTGTGGGGGGTTTTCAAATGGCCTTTAAACTTAAGATTTATTTATACACTGTTTCCCAAGGACAGAAATAAAAAAAGATTCACTCCTCGTCTTCATCTAAGATATCTTCATATCTTCTTCCCATGAAAATAATTCATGTCACTGAGAAAAAAGTCTTCTATGAATCACTGATGAGTCTTTGATGCTTAATGTGCTGTCCAGCACACGCACCCAGTTCTCTTGGAATTTAGTTTAACAAGAGAATCTGATTTTCTTCCTAACATCATTAAAGTTTCCCCTTCAAATTTCACTTAACAAGCAAATGAATGTTCTCCTACCATAATTACAGTTTCTTTTTTTGAATTTCATTTAGAAAAAAGCCAGCCTCATCCATCCTGTGTTTTTACACAACAAGGAACCCAGCCAGCTGGGAATTATCTCCAGTACAGCCTGTAGCAGGGTTTAAAACATGAGTCTGACGGGGCTCTTGGGGAGACAACCTTCCCTGTGCCCAGGGAAAACCCGTGTGTATCGGAGCTTGGGTGCTTTCTGAACGATTTCCTATAGAAAGCCATATTCTGCTGAGTCAGCTTTTGCATCCTTTTCTTCAGAATTTCATCGGGTGCTTGTTTGGGAAATCTTTGAGTGTGTGGGTGTTCTGGCATGACCAATCTTTGCTCAAACCTCCCTTCACTCCTGAATAAGACTCTGCAAGCACCAAGAAGCCTCTTCGTTACTAATATATTTTATTCTCTGTCCATTGGTAATTGCTTTTGTGTGCTAAAGCTCTTCCCGCGCTTCCCCTCCAGGAGCAGAGGTGAGAACCCGCGATGGAGACCCGTTGGTACACGCTGTGGCAGAGTGGGGTTCCCTGGTTATTTCCCCAAGTTTTGCTCGTTTGCTCTTTTCTTGCTGCCTCGCACCCTCCTGCTTTGCTGGCTCTGCAGCTCCCCGCTGCTTCAGCCCCAGCTTTTTGGTGTTTTTCTGCTGTGGGCTTGCAAATCATTTTCCTGCAGAATAAATGGCATATATCCCTAACATCTGAACTGGTAGAACGTGAATAATTAGAGTGGAGTGCAAGTAATTTTTTGAGTCAAGGCCTTGGTGTGTCATGGGTTGTAAAATTTAATCTGCCAGCAGCTCCTGGCCTCATATCAATTACATACAGTAAAATGAGGGAAAGTGTCCCATATTTCTGTGCGGTTATGGGAAATGCCATCCTTGTGTTTGAACGTCGCATATTATCTCTGCTCTGAGCTGCATCACTAGGTCACTGAGCCGGGGGGGCTGGGGATTGTTTCTGTCCTGTGCATGAAGGAATTCTCTTTCTTAAGAGCCCCCAGAGGGTTCCTCTGCCCCGTGTGCTGCTCAGCGATGGTCTTTGTCGGTCTTTTACCCCTAAGGGAGATTGCAGGCAGGGAGAGGCCTGGCCCCCACGTGCAGAGGAATTCGGTCCTGAATGCAGGGATCCTGTCTCCTTTGCCGTTTAGACACTCGTGTTGTTACTGGTGAATAAAGCACTGGGAGGGACGGTTGGCAAATGGAGATGGTGGGCCGTAGCCTGGTGGTCTTTTGGCTGGTGCCGTCTCCTGCCTTTTTGCATGATGCCATCCAAATCAATAAAAAATGAGAAGCAGAGGCAGAGCAAACATGGTGCTGGGGGACGTGGTGTAGTGGGAAGTCGGCAGCGTCAGGGCAACGGTGAACTCAATGATCTTAAAGGTCTTCTCCAACTGAAAAGATGCTGTGACTGAGGTGGGGGTGTGACCCAGCAGTGGATCCCCTGCAGGAGGGCTGGGGACGGGTTTCCCTCTCTCTTCCTCCCCGCCATCCACTGGCCACGGGACAGGGGTGTCTCCCCAGGCTCCTGCCCCAGCTGGGGCAGTTTTGGGGCAAGCTGTGGGCCCTGGGCTACTGGCTCTGCAGGTTGTGCAGCCACAGGAGCAAGGGGAGGCACGGTGGGACTGCAGGGACCCAGCCTGTGCCACAGCGACCGCAGAGACACTTGCTGTTAGTCCATGAAACTTAAGGGATCTTAACACTCTCTCCCCTGGGGGTAAATTCCCTCCCGTTAACTTGCCTTCCCCAAAAAGTTGAAGTTTGAACGTGAACACTCAACTTTGGAGCCGCTTCGAGTCCATCGTCGCTGCTGCCCCACGCTTGCTCCGGCTGCAAATCCAGCTCTTGCTGTGTGTCTGCAGAATGATTAAACAATCGTGGTAGAGTACAAATAATAATAAAATATACAATGCCTCTCAAAGTGCCTGAGAGAGAATGAATAATTAGTCATACAATGGAATATGTAAACAGAAACTGCATTAAAAACCAGATGAAAATAGGTAGGGAACAAGCTATTGTTACAGTTCTCTTCCCCATCTGAATATGTCTGGGGATGCTGAAACCCTACTTCTGAGAAGGAAAAAAAAAAAAAAAGCCCTTCTCATTTCTGCTCTATTTGTATGCTACTGTAGCAGTTTTGAGAAATTAAAAATAATTGATACGTTTGAGAAAGCACAAGCAGTAACTATTTCATATTTTTTAAAAGCTTTGCAAATATCCAGGAAAAAGTGCTGTGCATGCATAATACCGGCGCTAAAATCTGCTCGGAGTGATGCAACGAAGTCCTCTTTTATGGGAACGAGGGTGACTGCACGTAGGGAGCCGGCGGATGGAGGGTTTCTGTGGGAACTGTGGGAACCGGGAGCGATCCCTGGGATTCAGAACTCTTTGGGCTGGGGGGAGGCTTCCCCTTCAGTCGGCTCCCAAGAGAGAGCTCCTGGCCATCGCCCCTTTGGCTAAATACGGGCTCGGTGCTGGCCTAAGACACCCCCATTCTGTAATGACAAGTGCCTTAATTACGAGTAATTTGGAGAAAGTCGTGATGGCTATGCGTGCGTTAAATGGAACAGATTAAACCTGAGACGAGGCATTTCCGTGTGACACTGGCAGCGGTTTTGTCCAATGTTTTTGAATAATATCTAACACATCAGTGCCCTCGGCTGTGTACAGTGTCTGCAGCAGGAGCAATCACGGGGAGCGGACCTCCGAAGGAGGCTGCTTTATTAGGTAAAAGGGAATGAAGCACAGAAAATAGTATTAAAGATGAACAAACGCCTCCATTATTTCACAAAATTAAATGCACTTTTCCAAGTAAAGAAGGCAAAAGTCAGTCATTATCTGTCTGTAATACATCGCAGTAGATAATAAAGAGGGGTTTATGATCTCTGAAAGCAAATTAGAGGATATTTAAACAACACATCTTTCTATGAAGGAGTGATAATTACAAAATCAGGTCAAAACGCAGAACAATCTAACCCTGCCCCAAGCTAATGTTACTTGAATAAGCTGAAATCTCCTATATTCTCTGGCAGAAGAAGGACTCATTTAAGATGCAGCTGTTCTCATTATTGTTTATCATCTGGACTCATAAACCCTTGTTAGTGTGTGCTGATACTTGTCACATCCACACTCAGCCCTGCTTTATGCCTTGCTCATCCACCCCACGCTGCTGCCTTCCCACGGCCACCGGAGCTCAGTGTGTCCCCACGGCCACCACCACCCCTTTTGGCATTTTTAGGTGGGAAACTTGTCTTCTTCTGGCTTATGCAGCCACAGATCCCAGTGCCCGTACATACCGCCCTGAAGGCTGGGACTCAAACACTCGCTCAGATCAGGAGATGAAGTTGAGTATCTTTGGTGGTCCAGCCCTTTGGTGTGCTTTTTCTCTGGTGTGTCCATATTGTTTTCCTTTTTCTTATCTAGGCATTTCCAATAACTAAATTTTCTTTAACACACGGTTTAGGCTGGGCTGTGGAGATGACTGTTTTGATAACCTGCTCTGATACAAGTCGTATAACTCCAGGGCTGACCATCCTGGGCAACTTTGGAAACCCCTGGAGCTGCTGGGGCTGTAGCCCAGCCTGGACCCAGGTCTGCTCCCACTGACACCAGGGGGGATTTTTAACCCCAAACTGGTGAGAATGTTGATAGAGAGCACAACCAGGGGATGGAACCCCTGGCAGATATTACATTTTTTTGACAGACAGAGGGAATTAGGTTCTAAATCCTTTGGTTATCTTCCGCAAAGTTACCCATAGTCCATCTTGTAGTGATTTTAATGACTTTTCTGGGACGGGGACAGCTGCCAGCATAGCAGGGGGACCAGGCGATGACAGTCACATTGAACCTTGCAGGAAACACGGGTAATGATCAGTCCTTGTTACTAGGAGCCATAACATCAGACTAAAACAAGTGTTACAGATTGAGGACACCTCTTTGCTATCTCCCTGGCATACGAACTCTGAATTATCAAGCATTCAGCAAAATACTAAAAGTTTCCCACTGGTTTAGTCCAGAACAGAATTTTGCTGATAAAAACAAAGGATGAACTGATTCCCTAGACCTTCATCTCGTCTAATCCTTTGTGACCCACAGTATGAAAATTGAACTGATTAAAGCAGTAGAAAACGTACTGTGGGAATCCTGTCTGCATTTACCCCCGAGGGAAGACTGGAACGGCCTGAAAGGTCTTTTCCCTGCTCTAATTTTGGTGATTTTTTATGACTCACTTTGCTCTGCTGTGGGAATAGAAAGGGAAAGGCAAAGCACCTGGACAAATTGTTTCTGGCCCTGGGTACTAATGGAGGGAAAAATGTCAGAGTAGATGAAAATGAGGTGGTTCCTGCAGAAGGAGGGCGACTGATGAGATCAGAGCCTCTCGTTAGCAGCAGGAGAGGACCCAGCTGATGGGGGAGGCCAGGGGTGGCATCGCTCCCAACAGGCTGAGATGCGTTCAGTGGAGGAGAAAATCTCCCTCTCCTCCTCCCATGGAGAGATCCTAGGTTGTTTTTCCTTCTCGCCAAGAAACGGGAAAATCAGGGATTTCCAACCGTCTCTCAGTGCAGGTCCGTGCACCCTCTCCCTTCCCAGAGACTCCTCCCAGGCATCTCACAAAAACATCACAAAAAATACCTGTCCTGGGCTATGATTCGAGTACTTGCTGCCCCAGAGAGCTTGGGCTGTGGCTCCCAGGAAAGATAACTTCAGTAGCAAATGCAATTATGCAATTTAATGAATTTAACAAAATTTAGTACATTCCTGGTCATCGTAAAACTATGACTGTAGCTGCATCCTTGGGGGAACTAAAGAGCAGTCTCTAAACAAGCACCCTTTCTGCCTCAGCGTTGCTCCCAGGCATCTCAGGATATGTCTGCAAACATTAAATTTCAGCACTCTGCTGTCTGACAGTTGGGTACTGGAAGCAGGTCCAGAGCAGACTCAGAAGGAGATCAGATGGGTGATAACTCTGTAATTTATGGAACTCCTTGCCTGTGTTACAGAAAAAAAAAAAATAATAATTGCAGCAGCTAGCATAAAATAATGAGATATGTTTGTGCTGCATATTGTCTTCTCTTACTTTTATGGCACCTGACATCCAGTGCCTGTGCTGGGCAGCACAACATTATTGGAGGAGTCATTCGTTATGTGCTGTGTGTGAGAAATTCCGCTTAGAGTTGAGTTCAACTCGGAATCGGACGGTGGGATGCTCTCGGCTCTGCCCCTCGCACCGACAGCGCTTCTGAGGGCGAGGGGCTGCCCGGCCAAACCAGCGCAGGAAACAAGCAGAAGCCCAGAACCTCAGAGGGTTTGATGAGATTTGGAATTTTTCCTAGGAGAGGAGGTGGTGGGAGGCCTGGCACTGCGCTGGGAGCACATTGCTTGGAGGCTCAGAGTCACTCCGAATCGTCCAAAACCAGCCTGGGAAACGATGTGAGCGCGGGGGCTCGGCTGCCTCTGCCCTGCGGGGCTCGCTGCCGCGATGCCAAGCAAATTCATGCTGTCAGCAACGCAGAAAATGATTCTTTCTGTAGGCCAAGTGGTTGTTCCTGCAATGATATTTCCCCTGCCCTTTTAATGATTCTAGCCAGATTGAGGAATCCAGCAAGAAATTATATCTGCTTAGAAAATTCCAAAATACCTCTCCAGCTTTAATTGAATGGCTTCTTTGCTAGATAACAGCCATAGCAGGTACCATTTTCTCCATTAAATGGTGTCATTTATTGTGATTAATTTTGTAGGTCTTATCAGGTGCATGCATACTGGTCACTTATTTTTGAAGCCTATTCCCCTAAACATGTGTTTTAATGGATTTCCAGGGGATGGAGGGAGGGGAAGAGATTGACCGCTTGAGATTCCTCAGGTTCCTCTATAACGACTCCACAAATTAGTGTTGTCACTAGAGATGATACCCCAAAGTCTGCAGCCATGTGCTGTACTGAGCTGTTAAAATAACAACAGCTTGAATTTATTTGGAATTATTTGGACCCTTGAATAGGAATTAACTACAACCTCATCTCGGGAAGAACAAATCTCCCTTGTGATGGTGCTTGTCCGACTTCATGAAATGAAGTGGGTTTCAAAGCTGCTGCCCTCCGGAGGGTGAGGACAGCATCCCAGTCTGTGGGTTTCGGGGACCCAAGGGACAGGCCAGCGTTTTGCAGGGAAGAGCAGAGGAGAGGGAAGGGCCAGACACCGGCCTCCAGCAGAGCCTGAGCCCCAGCCACCCATCCACCAGATGAAAAGGAGCATCCAAAGTCACGGGGCTTTGCTACAACCTCATATTTCCTTCTGTGTCTCTCCAGTTAATTAGTTATGCTCTTCTTCCAGTTAATTAGCTCAAAGAAAAACAGCCCTTTGTACTTAGCCTTATAAATTACAGTCTTTTACTGTCTTATATGTTATAAGAGATGACACTTTTTGCATTTTCTTAGCAGGGTCACATTTACAATTCGTAAAGGTTGGGAAGGAATCTCACTTAGCCATGCTGTGTAGCGTGGACATGGGGAAAGGCGTTTCAAAGTTACCCTGATTTCTTTTAAAAAATTATCAGAGGAACTGGGAGAAAAAATTTGTGAGGATCAAAGAAAATGAACTCTGCTAAAAAAGACTAAGTAATGAAAAAAAGTTACTGAAGAAATGCATGAAAGTGGCAAAAAGAACTTCAGATGTTCCTAAGATACCATCTGAAAAAAAAATGGCAAGTATTCAATTAGCAGGTTGGAGGGTGACAGCAGGTTGCTACAGTCAGTTTTAAGGCTGCAGGCACATCGGAACAGTCTCATCTATTAAAATAAAAGGGATTGCTGGCCTTCACCCCCATGCTGGGCAACGCAAGGCACAAGGCTGAATCAGATCCACCAAATCTTGGGGGAACATGGGTTCGGGGGAACACAGCTCACCCAAAGGAAGGAGTGAACAGCCATCCCGTTCCTGATGGTGCATCGCACATTGTCTCTGTTTAACAACAAGTTAAAGGCTGATAGCATCCCTGACATGAGCCCCACGGGAGCATCGTGCCAGAGCCCGGCCAGCAGAATCCCCCCGTCCCACGCCAGGGCTGGGGGTGTCTCTGGGTGCTGGGAGGAGGAGGCTGGACCCCCAGGAACCCTCGGCTGCCCCTGCCCAGCACCTTCCTGCGGCCCCCGGAGCATCTCCTCGTGAGAGATGTCAAGAGAAAAAGGTAATTCACAGCAACTGCAGGAAGAAATATTCAGAGAAGGGAATTCAATGGGCCTGGACGGTAAACAACAATACATTACCAGTGTTACCGCTTGGGAGAGGAGACTTCAGAGACAGATCGATTCCCCTGAAGAGTGTTTCTGCCAGATTTACGCCAGGGAAGGCAGAGCCAAACCGACCCCGGGCGCGCGTTTCTGTCTGACTCGGCATCCATCCATCGGCCTCTGCTTCCCTCTCCCGAAAAGCTGCAGGGACTGGGGTCTGCTGTGTGTGTCCCCCCCGGGGGCCGTGTGTCTCTGCAGCCCACGGCTCCGGGCTGCATTTGCGCTGTTTATACGGGAATCTTCCCACTGCAAACACCCCCGGCCCCACACCCCCCCCCCCAGACCTAC
>JAOXJM010000013.1:5761571-5773616 GCA_026413425.1 Tringa solitaria | reverse complement strand
GGTGTTGGGGGAGGTGGGTGCAGGTGGGGGGGAGGGGGTGAGCACGGACCCGGCCTCTGCCCCTCCATGGTGACTTGGAGGGGCCAGGAGGGCTCCCCTGGGGCTGGACCAGTGGCTTCTCCTGCCTTGGCCTCCACTGGGGCATGGGGCTCAGCAACGGGAGCGCTGGGATGTGTGGGGGGAAAGCCCTCGGGATGCACAGGCAAATCTCACTCCGTTTTCCCAGAGATGGGATGGCTGGACGATAGCCCATGGAGAGGCCGTTCCCTGGGTGTATCAGGGAAGGTTAAAGGAAAATGCTTATTTTGCTTTCAGCTCCCGGCTGGCTCTTAACAGCCTTTGAAAAGCAGTGGGTTTGAGTCCCGCAGCAGCTGGGTGTCAGGCTCCGGACCCCCCCTTTTCCCCGTGGGGTGTCTCGGGAAGCGGCGCTGGGGAAAACAGGAAAGCTGTGGGGCAGCGCGGGGCTGTCGCTCGCCGGCTCTGCCGCCCGTGACGCGCGCCGGGAAGGAAGCGCATCCACCGCGGCGGGGCCGGGAGCCGCCGACAGACAGACGGACCCTGACTCAGCGTGGAACGAGTTCCTCGTGTTATTTCCAGGCTCGGCGAGCCTGGGAACTGGTGCCTCCCGGAGAGATTTATGTGCGGTTTTTCCCTCCGTAGCGGTTTCGTGTCCGTGGTAGGAGAGCCCGGAGCCATCCCTCGTGTGCGGCGCGGGCACTGGAGGAAAGTGGGCATCCAGCGAGAGAAGGGCAGGTGTCTGGAGGTTGTGCAGGGCTTCTCCTCGCCGTTTGTGCTTAACACCCCTCCGGGCTGCTACCCTGGGAATGAGCTTCCAAAAAAGTGCCTTTGAGCTCTGAGGTTTTGAGATTAATTATCTCTGTGGGAACAGTTACAGCAGCAAAAATACATGAGAGGCTTTTGAGTTCTTTTTATCTGCTTCCCAGTTGCTGGACTTTCAGAGTTTACCTTGTCAAGATTTATTTTTTTTTCTTATAGCCTGAAGTGGCTGGTTTTCCCCCCAGGAGTGGGAAGCTGGGGTTCTGGGAATTGGCTGTTGGAAGAGCAGGTGCTGGAATGAACATGAGTGTGTTGGTAGCTAAGACTAAAACTTCCCAAGTTGCCAAAAGAGGCGATTTCCCACATCTCTGAGAATATTAGGAAAGCCGCAGCGAATGCCGCAGACCACGGCGGGCTGGTTGCTTGCCCAGGTAGCCAAACAGGAGGGAATTCACGTGTAGCCAGTTCATGTGAAGAGCTTTGTTCCCCGTGGCTGAGGAGATTTATGGATGTCAGAGCAGAGGAATGGTGAGTTGGCTGCTTAACAGGGATGTTACAGTTCAACTCCATAAAACACGCGGGCTGTCTCCTTTACTCATTCATTTGCCAAGTCCCCCAAAAGTGGCAGCGACAGGAGCAGAGGATGGAGCGCTGCCCTCATGATCATATTTCCTGCCTTTGCTGGTTTATGTCACAGCCTGCAATGTTATTTAAACAACAACAAAAAAAGCCTGTGAATTTCCTTTTCATTTTTAATGGAAGTGCGAAGAGCTGGGGTGGGGAGGAAAAGGGAGCGAGCCTGTGGGTTTCCTAACTGGCTAAATTAATCTCATGCTGAAGATTTGCCATCTCGCAGGTTTTAAATTTGCGCTGAAGGTGAAACGCGGGAGCTCCTGCTCCTCCCGGGTGTCGAGAAGGGGCTGAGCGGGGCTGGGGCCGGGGGGGGCTGCAGCTCTGCCTGGGCTGTGGGAGCGCAGGGGGTCCCAGCAGCGAAACCCCCAGCCCGGAGTTCTCCTGCCGGTGTCGATGTCCATGGACTTCACCAGTTCTGCTGTGAGCCCCGAAGCGTTTCTTCTGCTGTTTTCATTTTATTTAGCGTTGAAGCTGAGAGCTCAAGTAAGAAAGAAGGTGCCTAAATCCCTTCCTCGGTTCAGCCACTGACTCTGGGGACGCAGGGGAGGCAGAGGAGCTGGAGTGCTTGCCGTGGGCAGGCTGCTGGCTGAGGGCTGCTCGCTCTTCAGGGTGGGTTTTTTAAGTCAGATTGTTGTGTATTGAGTGCTTTCCCAAGATGCTGCTTATGTACTTACAGGGCGGAAAAGCTCTTCTCAAAATCATGAGTGAGAGCTTCTCAAAGTCCACCTTGGAATGAGAAATGCTTCAGCGTTTGCCCTAAGCCTTCTAAAAGTTCTGACCTTTGATGCCTGCCCCTCTGTTTTTCCCAATCAATTTAACGTTACGGGGGCATCACCTGTTGTGTTGCAGAAGCTGGAGGAGCCGGATGAAAAACATCCACAGTTAAGTAATCTGTTTGGCTGAGAGATGGTGCAGCAGCAAGAGGTTCGCTGTGGGCTACTTCTCACTGTAAAGTTTTCTCGGCAGTTCACAAGGAGTTAATTACAGCGGCAGTGACGAGCCCTTCTCTGATCAGTGGCCTGTGCTGCGTTTGGCTCCAGGGGCGGATGAGGAGCCTTATGGAGCTGGAATTGTGTTAAAGGCCCATTTGGTGGCAACAGGTTTAGACTGTTTTTACCATCTCATAGCAACCAAGGAGCGTGGGCAAGCACTCCGGGGTTCACCGGGAGAAAGAGGCAGGAGCCCCTTTGCTTGTCCACTGGGATATAATAAGGTGCTGGAACAAGCGCTTGCGTAACTCGGCTTTTCAAGGCGTAAATTGTGTGACAGGGGCAAATCTGTTCCGTCGGTTCCACCAAATAAATTGTCTGACTCGGAGGTGGTCACAGCGTGTCTCGGGCTGAGCCGAGAAGTGCTAGAACAAATTCTCAGAAAGAGACAAAAGCAGAGGCTCTTCTAAGGACTGTCCGAGGCTGTTGTGTAACTTGTTTTACAAAAAAAGCCAACAAACCCTGCCCGGGGTCTTGGGTCACTGGGAGACTTAACCTGCGGAGTGACAAGTTGGGTGGGATCGGAGTGACTTGGCAGATGGAGTTCTTCACTTCTGAGTGTGAATTCAGCAATATGTGGGGGTTTTTTTAACCATTCACTTCCTTGCAGACCTGTATGAAATAAGCAGGTCCTGTCCCTGAGATGAGCTCTCGTTTACTTCAAAGAGGAGAATCATAGAATTTTCTGGGTTGGAAGGGACCTTTAAAATCATCTAGTCCCGACTGAAGGGCTGGCTGCCTTGAATGTTTTCTGGGCCAGGTAGTTAAAAATTCGGTACCTCGAATGAGTCAGTATCGGTGGTTGTTTAGAAAACATGGCAAATGCTCTTAAAGTTGTTTCAAAGCTTTAAGTCGGGGTTGGAGCAGGTTGAAGACGGTGAGAGAGGAGCAGGGCACGGCTCAGGGGGGCAGGCAGGGTCATCCCCCCCCCTCCCCGGGCACGAGTCCTGCGGGCACAGGGCTTTGGGCAGCTCGTCCCTGCCAGCGTCCGCTCGCACGCTGCAAAGACCTATTGAAAACCAAACAGCTTTGGCTTCATTTCTTTCTCCTTCCAAGATTTAAAAAAAAAACCCAAAACCCAAAACCACCCAAACCAGTGTTTTTCCTACAAACAGTGCAAATTTTAACTTGAGAAAAAGCAAATTATTAACTCATTTGTTCATCCCTGACATTTCCTGTTACATTCTCTGCAAATTTCCATTATAAACATGACACTTTGCCAGATTATCTGCTTTAGCCATCTTGTTACTGAGGGGGATACAATATTAATTTCCTTGTCACTTAGTTCTCTGATGTGTGGGGGACCATTTGTTTCACAGTGTTCTGAATGTTGGTGCAAATCAGCCGGGCTTTGCTTCGCACCTCTAAGAAGAGGATGGAAGCAGCACCGATGTGATCTTGGAAAATGCACCAGTTTTCATCAGAGCTGCATGGAAACTCAAATCTGGGTGTGGAGAGAGTTTCTTTTTCGCTGAGCATCTCAACCCTGTTGTTTCAGTGGAAGTTCTGCAGCGCTCGGGCTGTGTATAGCTCAGATCATTGAGTTCTGCCTCGGTTTTGTCCCCAGCAGTCCTGTTGAATTTGGTATAAATGTGTTGTGGATCTGGAAAACCAATTTGTGGTTGTAAAGGGGATACTTATAAAATTGAACCAGCTGAAAGTCTTCCTACAACCTGCACTGGTTCTCACGTGTTGCTTTGCTCTGCAGTATTTTGTAGAGCAAACTCGTTTGCTGCCGCAGCCTTCCTCCCGTCTGCTAAAAGAGCGGTGAAGTCCTGCAGCAACTGCAGCTGGGGGATCTCTCCCTCCTGGAGCCTCCCTATGTTTTATGGAATCAAGGACGTTTCATTATCGGTTCACAATTGATGATGCGTCTGGTTGGGGCGATGAGGAGGTGTCACCCCATGTGGACCGTGGGTGCTGGTCCATGCTTGGGAATCTCTAGGGTCCCGGTGCTGCCCCGGGAGGTGGGATGGGGCCGGCCGCGGTGCTGGGATGGGACTGGGGCCAGAAGGGCTTCCACGGAGGAGTCTTGAATTAAAGGGTGTGCGAGAAGCTCTCCGAGCAGGCGGGCTTGTTGCATTCCTGTGAAATATGGCTTTACACGTCCTTGAAGGATTTATTGTTTTCCGGGCACTGCTGGATCCAGTCCGATGGGCTGGATATAGGAAGGAAATGACTCAGTTGCTCTACAGACAAGTGCAGCTTTGAAATTCAAAGAGGCAGGAGGCAGCTGAGAGGCTCCAACTCATTCCCATCGGGAGTTGGGTCCCGGGGTGTCTGTCGCTCTTTGTGCCCCGTGCTGGGGGGTGGGGAGGGAGGGGGCTGCGCTGGGCAGCGCTCGTGCTGCCAACCGGTGCCTCGAAACCCCTCTGGTGTGAGGACACCACGGGGGGGGCAGGTGATGGCCAGGGAAGCCGGGGGTCTGCGGGAAGAGAGGGCTGTGGTGGTGGGAGCAGCTGCCGGGCTCCGTGCCGCCTGGCCATCGCCAACCCATTGCTGCCCCGGGGCAGAGCTTGCAGAGCGTTCCCAGATTTTTCGAGGCGTATTTCCCACCCACAACAGGGTGGAGAAGCTCAGAAGCACCGTGACCCTCCCTGGATGAGCCCTGTGACGGCTTCGGGCGCTCCGGCTCCTGTGTCTCTCCTTCCCTCTTGCCCACGTTGTCCGGAGCTGGCCCCACGGCCCCTGCGTTTGCTCTCTGGTCTGGGCTCTACAGGGATTTGCCACAGCAAGAGGAGAGATGCCAATGATTTTTCAAGACAAGCTCAGGCTTTTGGGCCCTCTTAACCCATCGCAGCGTCCAGTCCTTCTCCAGCCTCGTGCGGTGACTTCTGGCTGATGTCAGATGTGGCCGTAAGCAGATGCTTCCTCCATCATGTTGTCAGCGTGGCTGCGGAGAGAGGTTTTTAAATGACAGAAAGATCCTTAGCAAAGAAACAAGAGTTAGTGTTAAAAATAAAGAAAACAAGACAGCTTGTTTCATCTAAACAGAAGGGTTATTAAATAGGCTTGAATTAATCAGTGATCTGCCAGAGCTCTGAAATTGAAAAGCAGGGCAGAGGAGCATGGAGCAGATGAGTGGGAAGAAGCCACTTTCTCGGGTAGACAGTGATGTTCGGCTGATGGTGGGATGGAGCTGAGACGGCTCCAGGCTGTGGGGTCTGTGGCCGGAGATTGGAGCCACGAGGCCGGGGGTACCTGGGCCCTGATGTACGAGACCCACGGGGACCCTGCCAGTGAGCAGCCACTGTCCCCGTGGCTGTGAGCTCTGCGATGGTCACTGCCTGTCACCCTCCATGAAGAAAATTGGGCAGGGAATGAAGGTGCTTTACGTTTCCCAGGGTTCAGGCACCTCGAAACGCTTTCAAAACCTGCATCAGGCTCCCCAGCGATGCACTGCAGAGGGCAGGCAGCCCTGGGAAAAGAGGCTTTGAGGGGTAAAGTCACTTCCCTCACATGGCTGGTAAAGCCGGTGTTGATTGCAGCTCATAGCACACGCTTCCACAAAGACAGGCCTGACGAGGGGCTGGTTAATGGTCCCTGAAGGGTTCTTCAGTGCTGCGTGGCTCTCTCCTGCATCAACCTGTCTGCTTTGGGCTTGTTGTTAATTTAAGGGCTTTTGCAGTTGTGTTCTGCCTTCCCAAATCCTTGTGATCCCACGGCGGGACCTGGATGATAATTCCTTCCACTTCTGCAGTGGGAATGCCGGTGCTGTGTCTGGCGGCTGAAATCTGGAGCCAGGCAGTGAGCTGATGGTGCTGGTCACACACCGGGGATGAACCTCTCCCCTTGCGTGTTCCTCCAGCTCTCATCCCACTGCTCCTGCCCTGGTGGGTGCCAGACCACCCCTTCCCTCCTGCTGCCATGGCACAGGGTCGGACAGCACGGTGGCCTGTGGTGTAGGCTTCACTTGGTGGTTTTTGCTCATGATCTGAAAAGATAATCCCGTTCTGGGGTGGCGTGGAGCATCGTAACCGGTAAACACCCCTCGGATGGGGAATTGTGCCTGGATGTGCACGCAGGCAGAGGCGTGCTCTTAATAATTTCAGCGCTGCTGGCTGAGTGAAATCTATAGCTGCACAGTTGGGGATTCAGCATCTCAGAACCTAATTTTAACAAATGTACAATTTCCTGGTTTACTTAGGTAACAGCACTGTGGCTACTGTGTAAATACATCTGGCTGCCGTAGGGAGTGTTGGGGATAACGAACACCACTCGCTGTACGGGGCTGGCACAGCCAAAGGATTTCTGTTTCAGGATTTCTGTTTAATGGAGTGGCTGGGGACCCATTTAATTTGAAGCTGGGGTTCTTCACTTGCCTGTGGTGCACTTGGAGTGAGGCCAGGAGAAGCTGCTGCTTATTTTTCTCCTCCAGTTCGATGGCCGCTCTGTGATCTTCCCTCGTGCTGCACTGTAATATTCTCTCGTAATAAACTGCAGCTGGATGTCACCTGGGGAGGGAGTGCTGGGCTGAGGCTCAGGAGATAAAACTCCTGGCTTTGGCACTGGGACCTTTTGACTAGCCTTGGGCAAATCATTTAATCGTTTAATCTCCTTGCACCTAAGGTCACCGTCCATTAAGCTCTATTTTGTTGGGAATAAAGTCCCTGAATAATCAAACGATGTTCAGGTGCACCAGTGAAGAGGGGCGGATAAACCTCCGTCCATCAGGACTTGGGTAAGAAACTAGGAAAAGCCCTTTGTAAGGGACAGAGTGACCCAGATTGCCTGGAGGGCTTGGGGACTCCATTTCTGGAGGTCCTTAAGGACAGTTTAGAGAGACATCTCTTGAATTATGATTATGGCTGGTCCCTGCAGCAGGAGACTGGATTAGAGAATCACAACTTTCTGGCACAAATTTATATGATTTAATGTTATCCAAAGCCATTGACCTGTTTATACGGGTTTGGATGAAACTGAGACTTCCCATAACTTGACTAAACCATCTAGGAAACTTAAGAAGTGTTAAATTTTCCCTTTGTGTCATACTTCAAGGCAACCAGGAAAATAAGGGTCTGTTCTGCTCCGTGCTCCAGCGCACAGCGTTGTCGCCAGCCTTGGGTCTGTCCTCGGGGACTGCACGGTGAATAAAGTCCTCTTTTCCCAGCACCTCTCCTGGTGCAAGGTAATTTATAAGCTATTTCGCAGCGGTGTACTTGAAGCTCAATAGCTGCCAGCTGTGGTTTCTCAGATAGCAAGTGTCAAGTATCAGCACGGGGAAAGAAAAAGGTGTCTAATTTCTGCCACCTAGGTGTCCTGGCTTGATTATGAATTTTTCTGGATGTCTTTTGGGGTTGGTGGGTTAAATGTCCCCAGCTGCAGTGCACAGCTGGGTGTGAGCCACGCCGGAGCCACAGCTGCCGTCCTGCTTTAGATCTGCCAGAGGAGCCAGTGCTCCCTTGGAGACGGTGATGATTTTGTCAGTGTTAAAGAGATGCCTCCTCGCTGTGTCGCGGGGATGCTTCGGCATCCTTGGGGGTCAGGTGTAGCTGTGCCTGTGTTTGCTTGTCACTGTCAGGGGAGCGTAGCCCTGCTCTGCTGAACCATCTCTGATCAGAGTTTATGAACAGAGGTGCGTCCAGAGGGATAGACCAGTCCCTTCCACGTACTTTACTACAGCAGTTTATGCCTGGGAACTCTTTTTTTGGGTTTTCCATTGATTGAACGTCCAACTGCCTCGTGTATGAGAGCATTATCCCCATTTCACAGGTGGAATAACTGAGGCTGAGTAACGTGACTTGTCCAGGTCCGTTCAGCGAGTCTGGGACAGGGGCAGGAGTAAGGCTGGGTCAGGGAGGGAGCTGCCCCGTGCTTTCCCAAATGCAGGTCCAAAGATGGGGCTCACGGTGGGTCTCCCCTGGGATTTTCTGTTTCTCTTTACCCCAGACGTGTTGGGACATGTGCGCTCAGGAGGGAGCTGCGGGGGGAGAGGTGGCTTATCCGGTATGCTTTGTATAAACAATATCTGAAGTCTGGACAATATGAACAAATTTTGTGCATAATTCATGCAATCGTGTTTGTTATCAGGGAAATGCCTTTTCATGGCTGGGTTTCGTTCTTCCCCTTCTCTTCCTTGTCCCAGGGCTGGAGGAAGCAATAATCACAATACTGTATTTTGCCCTCTTAACTCTTTCTCAGAAAGCTGGCGAGGCTGTGAAATGCCATCCCCGTGAATAAGCAGCTCCGGGGAAGGGGAACCTGCGCGGTTCCTGCCTGCGGCTGCCAGCGAAGCCTCTCGGAGCAGGGACAGGCACCGCCGAGGGGCAGGAGGGTGAGGGATAAAGGTGGTTTCCAAGGGTTTCTGAGCCCAAAGGGTTCAGCGCTGCGGGTTGTGCTTTAGGAAAGGCTCGGTATTCGTCGTCCCTGTGGTTCAGAAACCTCTGCAGAGACCTCAGACCTGACACCAGGCACCTTCTGGGTGATTTACAACTTGCGTTTATTATTGTTAAAGTCAAAATATACTAAAAAACACCCAACACCTAAAAGCAGCAAATCCAAAGAGAAGGCGTTAAGAGCCCTCCTCATCGCTTTCTATTACAAAACTGTAATTACTTCACATCAAGCTGCCAGTAACTTCAGTGGGTGTCAAACTCTGAAGCAAATGGTTGAGCTGGCTTCCCGGCTGGGAAAATCCTCTGCTCAGGGCTGGGATGTGCCAAGGCTTCTCTTGCTGGAGAAAGAGGCGAGGACACCAGGAGCAGGGAAGTGAGCGAGCGGGCGTGTGGGTTTCTGCTGGGAAAAGGGGGGATTCGGCAGCGCGGGGCTCATCTGGCTGCAGTGGCTTGGCCGAGGAGGCAGGGCTGGGACCCGGACCCCTGATCCCGGCTGGAGACATCCCAGAGCTCAGAGGTGCTTAGATCAGACACTTTTGGCTCACAGCTTTTGTCTAATTAAAACAAAACCAAACCCTACTAATTACTGTAAGGTCTTCCTCCATAGCTGACAAATGTGTCCTGAAATATCACTTCTTCAAAGGGGATAAATCACTGCGGCAGTTTTAATGGTTGGAAAGGTTTCACAGGAAAATTCCCCACGGGCTCCAGGAGGGATGGAGACCCGGCACGTGTGTTCTCACTTGCTATGAAGAAATAGCCAAACTCGGGGCTTTTTTTCTCTCATTCCAGTTGGCAGATACAATGCGGAGCCAACGCAAAGAGGAAGGGTCAGGCTGGCGCAAGGGTGAGCTGGTTCCAAATGGTCTGTTCTTCCATTTGAGTTTGTATAGTGTAGCCTGCCCTTCTGGTGACCCTTTCAATAATTCGGGGGGATTTCTGACAGCCCGGTGACCTGCAGGGGAGGTCAGCGGCGTGAGCCAGCATCTCCCTGCTCCCGGCCTCACAGCAATGAATCTTACTTGACTATGAAAAGCAAAAAGGGCAGAATCCACCTCCAGCCTAGAAAGCAATCCCGGGCCCCGCAAGCTCAGTTATTTCTCAGGAGGCTTCATTCTGTGCAGCAGCTCCCCAAACCCACGTGGCTTTAGGAGAAAAACCGTAGTGGGTTTTATCGCCCGCTCAGCTCCCCCTTTGTGGGGTGTTTGGGGACCCTGGTGGCATCTGGGCTGGGAACCAGGCAGGAACAGTGTGGGGAAAAGCTGGTGGCACTGGGATGCTGAGAGCTGGGGTGGGGGGTGGATGCTGGGATTGATGCCGATGCGTTGGCTGGGTCTCAGAGGTGCCGGGGCTGGGGGAGCTGCCGTCTCCCGAGGGGATGGAGAGTCCCAGGAGCACAGGACCTCCCGGAGCAGATGGGGGAGGGCCCAGGGGTGCTGGAGTGGGGCGGTGGATAAATCACTGCTCAGAGACCAACCCGACCCCAAAAGAAATGCTACCGG
Source organism: Tringa solitaria (assembly GCA_026413425.1). Taxonomy (NCBI): domain Eukaryota; kingdom Metazoa; phylum Chordata; class Aves; order Charadriiformes; family Scolopacidae; genus Tringa; species Tringa solitaria. The sequence goes on along the minus strand of JAOXJM010000013.1, from coordinate 5,763,380 downwards.
CCCCGTGAAGGACACGCAGCTGCTGCTCTGGTGACATCAAAATTGTTCCTTTGATCCGTCATTTTCCACAGGAGATTCTCTTTTTGTTTTTGCTTTAATTTTCTTTTTTTGCTTGTCTTTTTTTTTTTTTTTCTTCCCTCTCGTGTGCATAAAATACCCCTAATGACAAACCGTGGTGCCCGTGAGTGAGTGACAGCTGAAATAAGAGAAATGACTAATCGGGCCTCCTGAAGCCCTGTCGCGTGGAGATTAAATGAGCCCTTTTTTCTTCCCCCCTCAATGAGAATCATGGGCATTTGAATAATAATATTATAGTCTCCATTAGGATGACAGTGGGGGAAAAAAATCGGCTCAGACCTGTGATTATTCCTTCAATCTAATAATTATTTAAATACCAGATAACTCCTTTCAGCCTAATTGAGGCCTTTCAGCTGCTTGGGTTTATATTGTGTCCCTGAATTTACTCTCTCTTTCACCTTGCGTTACTAATAGCTTCAGATTGCTTTTGAGGCCATATTTTAAGCTCGCTTCCGAAAAAAAAAAAAAGAGGAATAATCAATGGTCAAATAATATTAAGGATCAGTTAAAATTGCCCACTCTCACGTTTCCCTGGTGTTTAACCCCCAGCTGCACCGAGCCACCCCCAGACTCTCCCCTAGGGCATGCAGTGGGTCTCTGAGGTTTGATATCCTGGAATCCATGTCCTGCACCCACACGTTGTCCCCTGTCCTGGGAGCAGCTCCCGGGGGGGGACACGGAGCCAGGAATGGATTGTCATCCCCTGGCGTGTTCAGCTGGGACATCGGTTCATGGCCACGCTCTGGCGTCTTCACATCATGTTTGGAAGCACAGATTGTTCTTCCTGGAGGATCTCTCTCTCCCCTGGCAGTGTCCCGTTCACAAATACTCTGCAAAACCTCCCCTTCACCACAGAGAAGTCGGGGTTCAGCTGCCAGCTCTGCGCAGCACCTCCAACCCCCCCTGGGCTTTTGGACCATCTTGGAATGAAAAAGTTGCTTGAAAAAACCCCTAAAACTGCTGTGGTCTAAGCAAAGACCTTCTATTGTCGTATATGTATAGATGTATATAAATTGAGTCATTTACATTTATGAATTTCTAGCTTGCGCTGCTCTTTCTCGCTTTGCAATGGAGCAACTTTGTAGAGAATTGGAGAGGTGTGGAGCAGGGAAGCTGTCGTGAGCTGAGCTGTATGGCCCAGCCTCCCCGTTCTCTGCAGAATTTCTTTCCCTTTGTGGACTTCCCCTGGAACCAGAACCCCAGAAGATTCCCAGGGAATGAGAAGCTGAGAGAGCCTTTATTTTTGGGCTCTTCCGTCGTGCCCTGTGTGTTTACAAGAAGGCACTGACCGCGCTGCAGACTGGTATCCCCCACCAGTGACACGGGCGGATTTCTGTGTCAGGCTGCACTGCTGGGTTATCCAAGAGCAAAGCTGCTCTGAGGTCCTGGTGTCCATGATCCAGCCATTGGTGCCCGCTGTGGGCCACCAGCAGCCCTCATGTGGGTGGGTAGCATGAGCAGATCCTCAGGAACTGTTTTGATTTGGAATCGTAGTATTGTCCAGGTTGGAAGGGACCTTTAAGATCATCTAGTCCAACCATCAACCCAACTTTGATAAAAGCCATCGCTAAACCATGTTCCCCAGCACCGTGTCAACGCATCTTTTAAATACCTCCAGGGATGGGGCCTCAGCCACTCCCCTGGGCAGCCCATTCCAAGGCTTAATAACCCTTTCTGTGTAAAAATTTTTCCTAATATCCAATCTGAACCTCCCCTGGCGCAACTTGAGGC
>JAOXJM010000013.1:5744349-5761471 GCA_026413425.1 Tringa solitaria | reverse complement strand
CTTGTGCTCCAGACCCCTCACCAGCTCCCTTGCCCTTCTCTGGACCCGCTCCAGCCCCTCAATGTCTTTTTTTTTGTGGTAAGTGCCCCGAAACTGGACATAGCACTCAAGGTTGTGTCCTTTTGAAAGATTCCGGATTCAGAGAACAGTTTGGGGCCGTTCACTCGGAAATGTACTGAGGGGAGCCGGGGAGGTGACCCCGGTGCCGTTGTTGGGGTCTGCAGGATGGGAGGCTGCTTTCTGCCACCATCATCCAAACAATAATAAGGATGCGGCAGCGGCTGTGAGAGAGGAGGCTGCTTCAGCCAGAGGTGGAAATTAAGAGACTGGAAATAAGGAGCAAGCAGCCGGGGAAATGTATCCCTGAGCAGAATGAGAAACCCATTACCGCTCTCTTTCTCCTGTCTTGTCAGTGACACCGAGACGTGCAGCCCAGGGACAGAGCTCCTTTGTCACCTCTCAGAAACACCCGTCTCCGGCTCCCGGCGTTAACAAGCCTAAAGAGCGGCCATTCCGTGACACTCGCTTATGAGCTCGGTGTAGGTTTTCAGCAGCGTGAATTATTTTAAATACCAAACTGGAGATCAGCATCAATCAAAGCGGTGGCTGCCCGCAGGTGGGGACGGTGGAGCATGGGCTGTGTGAGGGAACAGCCTCCTGCATTTGCACCCAGGGCCAGGGAGGAGACTCGGGTCTGCCAGAAGTGCAGATTTCTCCTGGTGTGTGTGCCTGGCTGTGGTAGGTGATGGGACTTGGGTGCAGAGAGGGCAGGTGGGATGGTGGCTTCTCCTCAGCCGCTTCCCAGGGCTGGTGTGACCCTATGGTGCCATGAAGTAGTGGAGAACACACCCCCCCAAGGTGGGCTGAAATGGTTCCTTTGATTATGGAGCGTGTAAGGAGTGCTTAATTTCGTATAAAGGAGAACTTTGCGGTGGTTTTCTGAGTCCAGGTGGTCAGACACAACTGTGGTGATGAGTAAGGCTGAGGTCAAGCCAGGAGTCCAAGTCATAGTCAGGGCTGGAGGTGCTAACAAGGATGAGACACAGTCCAGTGACCCCCAGGGATGTCTGTGGTGACAAGGGAGGTGCAGAGCCCTGGTGGGGAGATGCTCTCAGGGCCCTGACATGGTGTCCACCTCAGAGTGGTGTTCTGCTGGCCCCGTGGCTCTGCTGAGCTGGGTCCTTGCTGCCTTGCAGGGTGCTCAACTGGCATCGCTTCCAGCTGCTTTGTGGGAGCCCAAGGTGCTGCTGGAAATCTGGGGCTGAGCTGGGAACCAAGCTGATACCTCCTGCATGGGATGGTCCAAGCCTGACCCACCCCCCCATAGAGGAGACAGAGGTGGAAATGCATGGATTTAGACTGTCTTTAATGTTCACATTTTTGCTAGGGGAGTCTGCTCTCTTAGCAGAGGTGGCAGGTGATGAGATGAAGCGGGCAGAAGGTCATAAGGGTCCTCTTCAACAGCTACTGTGTGCAGCGTCTGGGAGGGCGGATGGAAAGCTCTGATGTAAACGTGCCTCGTGCAGCCAGAGCCACTTCCTAAGGAAATTCCAGCCTGGTGATTCCTAACTCAGCCTGACAGCCGCCCGCGCCAGCAGGGAGGATGGGGATGGGGATTAGCGGGGCTTCAGCCATCCCTGAATGAGGTCCAGGTGTTTTGGGAGCACCCACAAACCCAAAACAAACAAGGAACCAACCCGCCTGCCTTTCATGCCTCGTTTCCACAGATTTTGGCCAGAGGTTACCATCACCTCGGCCGCGTGGGTGGAAACGTGTCCGTCGAAGCAGGCTCTGCTGCTGTCGACCATAGAGCTACGGGGAAGGGCGTATGGGCAATTTGGTTGGCATCGGGCCTTCTGGACCCAGTGTCCAAGCTGTTGCTTTGTGTAGGCTTTAATCACCACCTGCAATTTTTCTTAGAGCAGGAAATTTGTCTGAGGCTCCTAGAGTGGTGGTTTGTCCCCAGCATGGATTGCTGCTGGGGGTACATCTTACCGTGTGCCCCCACCCCAGAGGCAGCTGCTTTTCAGCAGTGAAGTACCTTGTGGGGGTGGTGAGAACTTTCTGCCTGAAAAGCACCTGCAGAGGTTCCTCTGGCTCTGGGGAGGGTGGAGGGGAGGTGCTGGTGGCTTTGGGGTGTGTATACTCAATGAACTTGCCTGCATGAGATCCTTGGGTTTCCAAATTAAATCATAGAGGATTTAAAGGTAGAAAAACACCTCTTATTTCCTCTGTTGCTTTCAACAACATACCCTGCAGGAGACATCCTTTTAACCAAGGCTGCAGATTGATGGTTGGGTGTGTGAGCCGCGGGCTTTGTCTTGGGCTGAAGCTGATTATCCCCTCCCATGGCTGAGCAGAGTACATTATAAACAGCTAAACCACATAACAAATTAACACGCAGAGGCTGAACCAAGTGGCAAAGCATCAAGCCTGAACTGTTTACCAATAAGTTAGGAGACCTCCTTAATTCTTGTTGGGCTTAGAGACGTCCTCACTTTATCTCAAGGACTGTGTAATTAGAAAGCCTCCTTTGAATTTTATCTGCAGGGCACACTGGATCTAATCCTTTGCTCTGTGTTTCTTTTCTTTCCCCAGAACCATGTGAGGGACATTGCTGGGGCACAGGACACGCACGAGGAACACAAAGTTTGCCTTTACCAGGATGGATCAGAGGAAGAACTGGCCTCGGGTACCGGACTCCGATGGCTGGTCCGTGGCTTTGCTCTGTCTCTTCTTGGCATCGCTCTCCCGAAATGTGTCCAGCAACACCTTGTTCAGCACTTTCCACTCTGAGAACCGGGACTGGACGTTCAACCACCTGACTGTCCACCAGGGCACCGGAGCAGTCTACGTTGGAGCTATCAACAGGGTTTACAAGCTTTCGGGTAACCTGACCATTTTGGTAGCTCATAAAACCGGTCCTGAGGAGGACAATAAATCCTGCTACCCACCCCTCATCGTCCAGCCGTGCAGCGAGATCCTCACCCTCACCAACAATGTCAACAAGCTGCTGATCATTGACTACTCTGAGAACCGGCTACTGGCTTGTGGCAGCCTCTACCAGGGGGTCTGCAAGCTGCTGCGCCTGGACGACCTCTTCATCTTGGTAGAGCCCTCGCACAAGAAGGAGCACTACCTCTCCAGCGTCAACAAGACGGGCACGATGTACGGTGTGATAGTACGCTCGGAAGGTGAAGATGGGAAGCTCTTCATTGGCACAGCGGTGGATGGGAAGCAGGATTATTTCCCCACCCTCTCCAGCCGCAAACTTCCCCGGGACCCAGAGTCATCAGCAATGTTGGATTATGAGCTCCACAGTGACTTTGTCTCGTCCCTCATCAAAATCCCCTCAGATACCTTGGCCCTTGTTTCGCACTTTGACATCTTCTACATCTATGGCTTTGCCAGCGGCAACTTTGTCTATTTTTTGACTGTCCAGCCAGAGACCCCAGAGGGTGTCTCCATCAACTCCGCCAGTGACCTCTTTTACACATCTCGCATCGTCCGTCTCTGCAAAGACGACCCCAAATTCCACTCCTATGTCTCTCTGCCCTTTGGCTGCGTCAAGGGGGACACGGAGTACCGCCTCCTGCAAGCAGCCTACCTCTCCAAGCCAGGAGATGTGCTGGCCAAGTCCCTCAACATCACGGCCCAGGAGGATGTCCTCTTTGCCATTTTCTCCAAGGGACAGAAGCAGTACCACCAGCCACCCGACGACTCCGCGCTCTGCGTCTTCCCCATCCGCACCATCAACGCTCAGATCAAGGACCGCCTGCAGTCCTGCTACCAGGGGGAAGGCAACCTGGAGCTCAACTGGCTGCTGGGGAAAGATGTCCAGTGCACAAAAGCGGTAAGGATGCTCCAGCCGTGGTAGCCCTCGAGCACCAGGATGAATGTGCCTGGCCCTGTGGCACATGAGCTTGTGGAACAGGACCAATCTTTCTGCTTCCCTGAGCACAGAACAGCCATACTAGTCCTTTTCCTCTTTAATCCCTGTTGTAATCAGAGGGTTGGTGATGACAATGAAAGGAAGGGGTAGTGTTAAGGCAGATGAATAAGGGAGTGTAGCTTGCTGGAGGTGTTTGCTGGGGCTCTGGAAGGCAGAGGAAGGCTCTTGCCCTTCCCCGAGAAGGAGGGTGGTATCAACAAACTAACAAGATAAATACACATGACAGTTGCATCTTTTTGTGTTTTTATTCTGCTGATTTCTTTAATCTTGATTCACATGCAGATTGTTCCTGGGCTGACTTGAGAATCCCTAGGGCCTTCTTTTGCCAGGCATATTAAGTTTGGCTGGTGGGAAGTGATAAACGTGGGTGAAATGAAATGAAAGAGGGAAGATGAGGAGAAATTTGAGCTCTGGCTTGCACAGGGGAGAGGTGGGATGAGTGGAGGAGAGAGCTCCTGCGTGGCTGCAGTGCCTCGGGCAGTGAAGGGAACAAGCCATTGCAGAGGGTGGCAGGGTCCAGGGGCAGGGGGTTGCCTGCTGGTGGCTCCCAGCATGGTTGGCTCCCCTCCATGAGAGCCCTGATGTGTGGGGTTGCCCCGTGCTCTGTTTCACTCATGGCTGCCCCAAACCTTTGTCTTTTCAGCCAGTCCCCATCGATGACAATTTCTGCGGGCTTGACATCAACCAGCCCCTGGGGGGCTCGACGCCGGTGGACGGGGTGACGCTCTTCACCTCGAGCCGGGACCGAATGACTTCTGTTGCTTCCTACGTCTACAACGGCTACAGCGTGGTGTTCGTGGGGACTAAGACTGGCAAGCTAAAGAAGGTAAGCTTATTTCCATGGCTTCAGAGAGCCAGGATCCATTTTTCATCTCTCTCGGGAGTCTCTGATGCGCGTCGCTGCTGCTGTGTCTTACAGATATTTCCCAGTGTGAAACCGGGAGCCAGTCAGGGGCAAAACTCACAGGGTTTGGGTCAGAGAGAGGCTTGAGTTGCTGAGGCAAAGTTCATCCTTCCACACTGGCAGTACAGAGTGGTGTTGCTGTGGTTTCTTTGGAAGTGGAGGAGTGCCAAGCCTTGGGGAAGGTGCAGCAGAAACTGCTGCAGCCTGGTCCTGGGAAGGGAACCAAACGGGTCAACCATTGCTGTCGCTCTGCAGAGTCACAGCTCCAGAGCATCCCCTTGCACGGGCTGAGGGCACCTTCCCATGCTTCCAGCCAGAAAAGCCTTCAGCAGCAACCTCAGCACCATCCCAGCTCTTGCATACACCTCCTGTTATAGCCCTACCCTGGTGTTTGGGGTTTTTTTGTGCATTTTATCATTCAGTGAGATATTGTCTATGTGTTTGTGGGCCTGATGCAGAAATTATCAGGGCAATAGTGGGCCAATGTGATTAGAGACAAGTGAGGAGCTGGCGTGCAATTTCTGAATTTGAGTGAACCCCACCAAGCTGTATCCAAGGTCTTGGATCTTTCCTGCTTTTTGACACACTGATGGAAATCTTGCAGTAGTTCTGAGTTGTTTCCCAGCGATCCTTCTGCAACTTGGGTGGAAGACCACGAGTTAGAGAGCTTTGGGTGATGGTGAAATTGCTGATGGTGGCAGGATGTTTGGTCATGGAGAGGTAGGAATGGGTTAACTTGGCTGCTTTTGGAAACCGAGCCTCAGGGCAGAGTCCTACTGCTTCTCTCTGCCTCTTCCCTCCTGCTCTTCCCTCTGACAGTTGGATGATTGATCAGTCCTGGAAGATAACATTCCTCCCTCTCTGCATCACAAAGCTGGGGCTAGTTGCCCAGGGCAAAGAGATGCTCCCGCTGGTTTCCTCCCCCAGTGCAGGGGGTGGGGGGCTCCGGTGGGTTTTGGGATTTTGAAGTCAAACTGTGATTATATTTTATTTTTTTTTGTCCCCCCTCTATATCTTCTGAATCGCTCTCCAGTAAGCAGCGTGCAGAGGCTGGTCAGGCTCAGTGGGACTTCTCTTGAGAGTGGCCCTGGCCAGTCCTCTCTCAGGAGTTCCATATTTAAAATGAGTCTGGAAATGGCCCTGGGGGGGTGTAAGTGAAGGGGAACCCCCCGGGGTTGGTGTTTAGAGATGCAGCTGGAAGGAAGGCAGCTCATCAGCCTGTGCCGGAGTCTGATCCAGCTCCAGCAAAACCAGCCTCAGAGATGCTGCCCTGGAAAGCTGAGATCCTTCAAATTAACCTAAAATACAAATGATAGCGTCAGGTGAACCCGCTAAATGCAGGTCCTGCTTCTTCCTACCGGGGAAAGAGTTAACACATGTAATCAACAGCAGGCTGTTAATTTTTTGTGTCCTTAAGCAGCAGGGAATTTCTTCCTCATCTATCCAGGAAGATACAAGGACAGGCAGATACTACACTTGAATGTCTGCATCATTTTAATTACATCAGTTCATTAATATTCATCCAGCACTTTACAAGTGCTGAGTAGTAGTAAATGAGGTGCCTCCCTGGTGCCTAACGAGTGTCAGTGGGGCAATTTTGGACACGGGGGGAGTGGGGTGTGAGCAGAGCCCTCTCCTTCCTGCCCACCCCCTCCATGGCACGTGGGAGCGATGGGATTTTTCCAGCTAAATGGATGGCTGGAAGAGGCAAATTGCATTGCAAATGCATAATGCTGTGGAGGTTTGAGGCAGCCAGGCAGCCCGGTGCTTGCCGTTCGCAGTGGTTTGGGGGGGCCAGGGGAGGTGTCTCATTTAGAGGCAGTTAAAGGAAGGAGCTCGTGCCACACGAGGGATCTACTGGTGCCTCCCGTGAATTATGTCGGATTAGAGAAGAAGCAGACTCTCCAACAGGGTTTAATTCCTTGGCCTGTTCTACATTGAGCAGCCGCCTTTTTGAAGCGCAGTCGGTCTGTTTGGGCCCATCCGCTTCGCTCCGTCCAGGAGGCGGGTGGCTGGGCAGGACTGGGGAGATGGGGAAGGAGGGATGTGGGAATCCTTTGCCTTTTACTGGTGTTTGGTCCAGTGGTATCCAGGCACTGAGGAAATTGGTTCATCTCTGAAGGAAATTCATTCCAGGCGTTCGCTGCAGTTTTCATGGCATCTGCCAAGCGCCCCGATTCCACGTGTGTCGCAGCCGTGGGACCTTTGCCTCCTCCTACCATTAGCTGGAGCCATCAAGGTCCCGTCCTCACTGCGTGGGGCTGGGGGAATATTGTTCTTCTTTATCTGGTGGTCCTATCCATAACTTCAGTAAATCTTTTGTCATTTGGCGTGTGGGATTATCTTTTACGTGGCCTAGGAGAGGTGGCATGGAGCTCAGGAAGCAGCTTTGCATTGAGCTGTGGGGCTCTGGGGGACTCGCTGTGGACTTCTCCCATGGGAAGTTACAGGTTGTCTCCAGTTCCTGTGTGTGTTCCAAGGCCAGACGTGTCTCGGAGTCAGTGAGTGCTCAGGATGCTCAGGGCTGTTCCCATATCTCTTCTTCCCCAGATGTGAATTGAGGGTGGTAAAAATGTACGCGCCTCTGGAAGTGCCAGAGATTTGGAGATAGTTGCCTTGTCTTCTCCCGCTCACCACCCTGCACATCTACCTCCACAATTAATGTCTGAAACCTCCATCACACCCCTTCCCTCTCCCGCAGCTGTTGATTTACTTTGGAACCGAGCTGGTGCCTCAGTCTGGGGTTTCAAAGAAGACACTTTTGTGTAGCTGGAGGAAAGAAGTCAGGGAGCCAGCTCTGAAATCTTTCAAATTTGTCTGTGCTTCCCCAGTGAGAATTCATTACCGAGAATGCTGCGTTATCTCACTGATGTCCTTCTTCCCATTAGCTCTTCACCTCACTGCCTCGTGCGGGTTCCCTGGGAGAGCGGCGGCTGCTGCTTCAGCCTCTCTCCTCCGAAGGAGCCGAATGCTGATGGTCCCCACGTCCCTGCCTGCCCACACGTCCCTGCCCGTGCTGTTGGGCACAGCCCCGTCTTTGCTAGTTCTTTCCCTTCTGCCTCTCCTGGGTACATTTGAAGTCCCTTTTTTTGCTCTTTTCAGCAGCCAGCGCTGCCCGATGTGTCAAGGGAGAAGTTTTCTGCCGGCTCAGGAGCCCCGTGGCTCGGCTGGCAGCTTTCCCTGGCCGAGCTCACCGCTCGCTTTGCTGGTCTGGGAGCCCCGTGGGCTCTGGCAGATGCCGGGGCAGGTCACCCGGGGAGCCCCCACGGCCCCGCGGTGGGATCGGCGTAGATGTGCTGTGCCGGAGGGGCGCTGGTGCCGGAGCCGCTGACAAATAAGTCAATAATATCAGATAAATCAGCTTCCAGTGAACTTGGCATCTTTCCTGTGGGCAACCAGAGCCTTCGCAGGGGTCAGGGTTTGAGTTCGGGGTTGAGGGTGTGCTCGTACCCGCCGTGGCTGTCCTGGGTGGGGTGGCTGCTCCTCGCAGGGCTGGTGACACACGGTGGAGCATCGTCTGTCCCTGCCTTACTATTGAAGGGGGAGGAGGCTGAATCGATGGATCTATTCTCCATTAAAACTCAGTGCTGGAGGAGGAAATTCCCGGCGTGGGGCTGGCTCTCGTGTCCATGCCCCTGCACGTGGGGCATGGCTTGGGCAGAGGATGTGCGGTGCGTGTCCTGTGTGCAGTGGCTTCACCCCCGCCTGCTCCCTGGCAGGCTGCTCTTCTTGGGAATCGCTGTTCCGCAGCATTTCTCTCCGAGAGGGTGAAAAGCAAACGCGCCGATGATGCCGTGACCTTTCGGATAAAGCACCGCTCCGTGGGCTGCAGTTCTCCCTGGAGCTCGGTGGTCCAGCTCTCCTTCCAGAGCATCTCAGCTTCGTGGCTGGAGGGGTGAGGGCGGGGAAGGGGTCATGTTAGAGATGTAATCCTTCAGAATTGTGGTTTCCTGCAATAAAGCAATTTTCATCGCGCAAAATTAGAAGAGACATTAATGCAACAGTTAAGAGCAACTAACTGCTGGGGGGAGATGTGTCGGCTTGCTTGTTCTGTTTATGGGCTTCATACAATTCCATCAATATTGATGTGTGATGCCTTTGATTTTGACACTAATCATTGCTAGGAATTAAATTTGCAGCCATATAATTAGGACTGCTATTAATAGGGCCTCAAGCTAAGTACTGCTGTGCTAGTTGTCTTTTTCCTGATGGAAAATGGCATCCACGGAACTCAGCTAATATGGTTTGCCTGTTAGATGCTGAGACTGATGTGAAAATTATACTTGCTATATTTAGAGGGGCTCCTCTGAAAGGCAGATGCACGGGAAGGGTCTGACACGGAGGTTTCCCAAGAACTGCGCCGGAGCTGCCCTTAAACTGCCTAGTAGTTTGCTGCTCTTCTCTTAAGACACATAGACTTAGTGGGAGAGAAGGGCTGCAGGAAGGAGAGAGTAACCCGCAGTTTGAAGGGCTGCTATCACAAGCCTTGTTTCCACTTCAGCTCCCCTTCCTCCTGCCAATCTTTCCCTTTATTTCTCCCACCCGGTGCTGTTTCGACTCTCTGTGTCCCCGTTTCATCTCCTCGGCTGAGCGCAGAGGCTGGGAGAGCAGCGTGGCTCACCGCCGCAAATCAATCTTGTGTTTCATCCCGAGAGGTGTGTTTCTTATTAGATCTAATAAATCAGCCAAGCGCCCTTCATTCAGCTTGTCAATGGAGGACATTGTTTGTGATCAAGAATAAATAAATGTCTCTTCTGTGTCTGACACTGCACCGTCTATGGGTTGCTTTCCCGTTGTGCTGCGTTTGCCGGCTGCGGTTCCTGCCGCCTCGCCATCCCTCGCCCACCTCCCCGTCAGTGGGTGAGCTCCAGGGTGGCACACAGGGAAAAGCAATAAGGGTGACGTTATACCTGGTTTCCACCCAGCACTGACTCGCTCCAGCGATGCTAAGGCTTTGGTCTGTGTGCTCGAAGGTGCTGGGAGGCCACGCTTCTCCTGCTGGGGTATTGGAGCTTTCCAGGCCGGCTCTGACGGCCGGGCTCTGCCTCCGGGGGTTGCTTCTGTGAAGGAAACTGAAAATGCATCATCTGTCTCCTGTGCAAACTTCAGTGCTACAGGCAAGAACCCAGGTTTGGTGATTTCAGATGCCCCGAGGTGGAGAACGGTGTGTGCATCTCAGTTCATACCCGATCCTCCCGGATAAACGGGCGTCAGACATTGAGCTCCCGTAACACCCTGTCCAGTTGCGGCTTGGATCGATCCTGGCACACAAAGTCACCTGTGAATGGTAGAATCAAGGAGTGGTTTGGGTTGGAAGGGACCTTAAAGACCATCCAGGGACACCTCCCACCAGACCAGGTTGCTCAAAGCCCTGTCCAGCCTGGCCTTGAAGAGCTGCTTGGGGTCGGTCTGGAGGAGAAGCGCTGCAGAAGAATCCGTAGTGCTGTGAGTAGTTTCCATGATTGGAAACACATTCCTGTTTACCTGTGGGGTGGATGCCTGGTGCGTAATGTCTGGCCTTGCTCTCAACGGGGGCGAACCTCAGCTTTTGGAAGGGACAGTGATAACTGATTGGGTTGCACAGTCGGGGGAAAGGTGAAGTTTAAGTGTGTTGCTGTGTCTCGGTATGCGATAGTTTTATTCAGCTTGGCTGATTTAATTTGTTCCATTAGTGGGAATAAAATAGGTCTTTCACAATGAAATATACGTCTGAACCTGTCCTTATCTGACTTCATTTTCTGGATGGTTATCTCATCCTTTTAATTTATCTTCAATTATCACCCCCCACGCACATTCCATAGCACTTTAGGAAAAAGTCAGTTGCGTCAGTGTGTGGAGAAGCCAAGAGGACAGCAGGCTGTTGGTGAACAGATGAAGACCATCCATTTGCCTTCCAGAGGAGATGCCTGCTGTTGGCTGGAGGTTGTAGGGTCAGGTGCTTTTCTGACTCGGAGATCGATCCATCACCCTCCCAGTGCAGCCCCCCGGCTCCCAGCAGAGGTGTAAGACGGTGGATGATTCTTGCTTGACAGGAGAACTTGTTTAATTGAAAGGTCTGAGAAGCAAGTCTCTGTTTCTTGCCCTAGGACGTGAAATAAGGGGGAGTTTGTTTGGTGCTGTGTTGCTGGTGTTTTCCCCTGGTGCGGTCGGAGAAGCTGAAATTCCTTTTCTCCCTAAACAAGGATTTTTCAGTCTCAGTCAGTAATTCCCTTTTGCTTCCATCTGTGTATAGAGGGTGCTGTCAAACTGTGACCCCAGAAATGTCTCCTCAAAACACCCAATACTCCCTTGTTATCGTTAGCAGCCAGAAGTTGGAGTCTGACTTATTAATTAGAATTTGTGCAAGGGAATATGAAAAGTGATGGAAGCCAAAGAAGAGCACTAACGTGCGTGTTTCAGGGCTGGAGAAGGGGCAGAGCTGCCATGTCCCTCTGGACTCTGGTTTTGAGCAGTTGGGGAATGTCCCCACCACCTCTCAATGGCATGAAATTGGCCGCCTCTTCTCCCAACATTACTTCTCCAGTTCTGTTATCTCTTGCCTGTCAGAGAAAGGGAAATAAGAGGGAGAAAAAAAAAAAGACAGAATTTGGGAGGTATTTTTCTAGCTGCTGGAGAGCGGAGGGGCAGGTGTTCAGGAAATGCTCTGCATGTGAAACCAAGCCAGGTGGGCTTAGAGTCTGCTTTAATCTGTTTCTTGGCTCATGAGATGGAGATGACTCTGGTTCTCACTCAGGTTCAGGCACCTTGAAAAATCAGCTTGAAGTTATGGAGTGCAACAATTACATTTTATTTGTTTCCAGCCGAAGTGGAACAAATAAAGGCTACAAGTGGCTGGAGAGCCTTCTGCTTGAGAAACAGCCTGGTCAGAGATCCCACCAGCAGCGACTCCAAAGGCGAGGGGCTCCGTGTGCCAAAAGGGGTTTCTGTTGGGGACATTCATCTGTGGGGTTTGGACGTGGTGCTCCCCATCAAATGCTCTTACTGACGGTCTTATCCATCGCAAGGGAGGGCCGGGTCCTGCTGGCGATGCCCGTGGGAGGATTCCTGCTCCCGGGACAGGGGTGGGAGGAGGATGGATGCTGTGGCTCCCGTGCTGCTGGGCTTCCCCTGCAGCGTCTGCATGCTGGCACCCCCAGGGACCACGTCTCCCTCGGTGCCTCCTCAGGTGCACACAGCCTCAAACCAGAGAAATGGCTCGTGTCTCACCTTTCCCAGTGCTCCCAGGTTTTTCTACAGGCAGGATTAAAGCCGAGAGGGCACACGTGAGGGTTCAGGGAGATTTGAGGTCCATCAGTCCGTGAGCTTTGGGACTAGTTACCAAAATAACTGCTGGGAAATAGTTACCAAAAAGGCTGTTTTTCCCCCTTGTGCACATAAGGTTTTTTTCCTTCAACATATTTAGAAGATAATTAATCCCCACACCTTTTATAAGAAGAGGTTTTATCTCCTTTATGAGTATGAAGTGAGGCAGAAGCTATTCCTCCTCCGTTCCATGCTAGAAGCAGAGCTATGCTTTCATCTGGTTCAAGAATGCATTTCTTCTTGAAGTCATCTTGGTGGAAAATACCCGGAAATACCAAACAGTTTTGTGAATTCATGTTAGTTTTTTCTATTTGTCTCCTGCTTTCCTCTGAGTGTGAACCTGAAGAAGTTGCTGTGTTCTGGATGCTGGTGGGGTTTGGGGGGAGGGCAGTGCTAGACTCCTGCCTTTCTATTTATGAGCCAAGAAGTTCATGCTTTCTTGTTTCTTAAATATGTTTTTTTCCTGCAGGCTTTTAAAATCCTCAGAGGTCAAAATAACATGAGTTTTGGTCCATTTGTAAGGTCTTAAATCCCTGGGTGGCAGGCTTCTCTCAATACTGTTGAGAAGACCACGCTATGTTGCTTTTATACATGCCTTCTTGAGGCAAAAAAACCAAATGTGGCAAACGCGAAGGTGCTGGGAGAGACAGGGGAGTCCTGAGGAAGACTCCCAGGGGCAGCCACGGTCCCTGCGCTGCTGCTGCTGCAAAAAGGACGGGATTTGGGGAAAACGGGGGAGGGAAATGCCGTGCAAAAGCAGCACGGCCATGGCTTGTGATGGGACTTGCCATTAGGCTTTCCCTCGCGCGTCTGACTGATGCCGCCTTTAATATTTCCTCAATCCCACAGTCAAGTTTATTACCCATTGTTGTTACGGTTGCTTTTTGCTGCTGGCCAGGAGGACGGGGGCCGTAAAATACTGCCCGGTTTGCGGAGGCAAATCCATCACTTGAACGTCTGCCCGATATTTATGGCCGTGCCAGGCAGGCGTGGATTGGATGCGGCCAGTCTCTATATTAGCATTAGTCCATTACGCCTGTTATGATGCATGGTCTCCCCACCTCCCCCTGCCTTTTTATTACCCTCTTTTCATTTCTGCTGAGATGCATGGATGGGCAGATGCCTACATTTCTCTGGCCTTCGGGGAGCTTTTTGCAGAAGCCCAGCCTTGAGCCATGGAGGAGGGACAGAAAGCTGTGACTGGGAGCTCCCAGGGGATGGGGAGCGCGGTACCCGGGGGAATTCTGTACCGGGGACATTCCCCGGGGTCTGTGGTGGGGCCACAGGCTCTCCTGGCTGTTACTTGGACAAAAATAACAACAAAACGCTAAGTCTAAACGTTATGGGTTATTCCCAGCAGTGGCAGCAGCTCCTGGCTCTTGTCCCAGCCACCCACCAGCACACACACTGTCCCAGGCACCTCCAGCCTTTCCATGCATTGAAGTTTTGGTTGTGGGGTTTTTTTTTCCCCACTGTCACCTTAGCTGTAGGTTGGAAAGTGATGGTCACTCGTTAAGTGTGTCTCAAAGAAATCTGGGATGATGCTAATCAAGCAGGGAGGGAGCTGCATCTCATGGCTGGGGGAGAGAGACCTGGTGGTACCGGGAGGTGCAGGAGGCTCGGGTTATTCTTCTCATGTTGGCCACTCGTTTGATGGAGCTGGCATTGAGTATGTTACTCAAACTTAAATATTCTGCTCTGTAATTTGAATGTGCCCGTTGTGATTTACGCCCTTGTACACGGCCGTGTCCCACCTGGGGCAGTGAACCCTGGGGACACTGGGGGGATTGGTGCTCTGGGGCCGAGGGGAGGTGGCAGTGACCAAGTCTGTCGGGCAGTTCCCCATCACGAGCAGGTCTCCCCATGAATCCACTCCCTGTCTGTAAAATGATGAACCTTTTCCCAGCTCTGTGCTCCGGGGCCTCCTGTCAGCCGGGCAATCCCACCATGAGGGGACCGTGGCTGGTGGGGACAAAGCTGCCTCGTGGTGACCAAAAGCCATCGCGGGGTTTGCGTGGGGATTTACATCACGTTCCTGGCCAGGGCTGAGCCGAGGGCAGCTCCCACCAGCGCTGCCAGTCCATACTGGGGCCAGGGGAGGAGAACGAGGGACTAATTGGCTGAGCGAGGGTTGAGGATTCCTCCACGACACACGCGAACAGGAGAGCGCCGGCAGCAGCGCGGGCAGGAGTAATTAGTAAGTGGTTTTGGCAGCATCTGTCCCGTCGTCCCCTGCCTGCTCCTCAGCCGGGGACCCTGCCACCTCTCCCGCTTGTTCCTTCTCGCTCGGTTACACGTCTCTGCATCAAACAGATACATGTAGATGCAAGTGATGTGCGCTTAAGATGAATGTACACATCATACAGCATAGCTATTATACAGTGTGGTGTGGGGGTTTTTTTGGTTTGGGTTTTTTTTTTTTTTTTTTTTGTGGTAAGCTGCTAAATTATTTATTGTGTGCTGGGCTTTAATCTCCTAAACCTGCCTGCAGGCCTTACGCAAACCAGCCTGAGCATCCTGCGAAGGCACACGCCGGGCAGCACAAAGCACCACCGGGACTGTAGGTGGTAATTGTTCCTTTTGCTTCGGCCTCTTCCTCCCCATCCTCAGCTCATTAAAGGCAGTGGGGCCTGTTAAGTTGGTCACTGCCACTAACTTGGAGAGTGATTTGCATTCGCTGCTCGGGGAGGACGCCACTCCTGAGATCCCCCTTAGTGGGAAAGAACGGGAGTCAGTCCCTTGAGCGGCTCAAAGTAAAGAGAAAAGGGTGAGGGAGGGAGGCTGGGGTAAATCAAGGTCTTTCAAACAAACATCGCTGTGCCTCCAGCTGGGAGCACTTACCTTCCCGAGCGGCTGGGAGTGTTCGCAGCCTGCAACCTCGCAGCTCTGAGTTAACATTTGGCTGACTAATGCGATGTTTGCTTTTGCTAGTCATCCTGCAGCCAGTGGCTTATTAGCGGGAAAACAGAGCATCCTTTCGCCTGCCTTCAGTTCTGAGACTCTTTGATGCTTTTTTTTTTTGCCTGACGCTCTTAAAGCCTCCCGCTCCGAGAGACTTTGTGCCGCAAAAGCAAGCGAGCTCGCAGAAGTGAAGGGGTGATCCTGGTCGTGTATGCTTAAATTAGTGAGTGCCACAGTTGGAATAAAACCAGAGTCCCCTCCTCCCACCTTCCCCTCTCTGTTGACTCTCAGACCAATTGCAGCTCTTGAGTATATTTGGGCTAAATCGTTCTGCAGAGCTTCGAAGCCAAAGGACAGCAGGCTGACACCGTCCGGTTTTCTTTCCATGTTTTTTTTTGTGCAGAGCCTTTCACCTTGGGAACTTGGTCTTGTTATTGAGAAATAAATACTTGGAATAATCTGGAAGGCACAGGTTGAGGGACAGGTATATTGGGAGAGAGACTGTGGAGCTGTAAAGACAGGTGGACTTTCTGCCTGTGGCTTTCCCACCAGCCAAGGGGGTGACATCACCTTCTCACTTTCCAAGGAGGTTGTCTGAAAATCACTTTGTAATCCAAAGTGCAAAGAAAACAAAATAAATACTGATCTTCGCTCTTAGTAATCAACTGATAGATATGTTTGAATGTCCTGCATTTCCGAACAAAACACAGTGTGCCCATTGCATAGGGCACAGCTAGTACTTGCCCTTGATTTTCACCAGTCTGCCCACTTTTTGGTGCGCTGCTGGGACGCAGGTGAGGGCTGATGGCCAGGCACTGGCTCTGCTGCCGTTGTCCCACACCGCTGGTTCGCTGCTGATGCTGTTCCTCCGAGGAGCTGTTTCTTGCGATGCTTTTGTTTTCTGCTGGAGATGTGTCCTGCGGCTCGCACTTGTTAATTAAAAGCTAAAGTGGAAATTCCCTCGGCGGGACTCAGCCCAGCTGCTGCGAGAGCTGACCCCGTGTTTCCAGCCCTTTTCCCGTTGAAGCAGTAGGACATTTCATCAAGGGACATCAGGTGGCATCTCCCGTTTCCCTGCTGCTCCTTACACTCGGTGCATGGGATGCTCTTGTGTGAGGAAGGGACTGGGGGTCCCGAGCTCCTTTTCTCCCCCCGGGAAGCTGTTCAGGAGCACGACTGGGGACTTCCCAGCTGTAAGTGCCAAAGTCTTAACTTTGGACTTATTTCCAGCAGTTTGGGCTGGATTTACCCCTCCCTGCAAGAGGGAAGCACTGACCTTTAGAAAAGCTGTGGGGTTTAAAGGATTGCAGCATGGTCAGAGGGGAAGGTGTCCGCACAGCTAATAAAAGCAGGGTGTTTGGTGCTGGTAGCTGAGAGAGCAACCGACTCCTCAGTGTACGGGGGGAACCCTGCTGGTGGGGTTTGACTGGGGCTAAGCTGATATCAGCAACTTCAGGGCCCGGATTGCCATGGAAATGCAGGAGAAACTGTGTGCAGATAGAGGGAAAAGAGCCCAAAACGCCAGTTGGGGGGTGCGGGAACAGTGGCTCAATATTTGCTTGAGAAAACAAACGAGCTTAATGTTTTTCAAGTGTGTTGCATCCGGACTGCGACGGGCAAGAGCCCTGTGATCAGAGGCTCTGGGCAGCCCAGGTTCAGCAGGACCAACGTGTTATTCCTTGAGGAGCGTTAAAGAACAGCCCATGCTTTCTGGAAAATGTTGATAAAGCTCCCTTTTTAGATTAGTTTCTGCATCTCTAGCACAACCGTACTAGTTCTTGTTTGTATGTGTTGCTTTCTTCATTCACTCTTTTATTATTAGGCACATTTACATGAAAACAGCATATTTCTTTTTATTTTCTTTTTTTTGCTCTTGCAGCACATTCCTCCATTGCAGCTGTGCTTCCTCGGCTGGAGATCTCTACCTTCCCCAGAACTGGGGCTGCCCTCCTGGTGTGATTTGGTCCAGCAGAGGCCATGAAGATGATCAGATGCTGGGAGGGCTGGGGCACCTCTGCTATGGAGACAGGCTGAGAGAGCTGGGGTTGTTCAGCCTGGAGAAG
>JAOXJM010000013.1:5729462-5739490 GCA_026413425.1 Tringa solitaria | reverse complement strand
ATTTCCCCCCCCCCCCCCCCCCCTTCATTATATAGTTTATTCTTCTAATGAGAGTTACTTCCCCCGGAGTGACCCACCCTGATTTTCTTTGGTGTGAGGTGGCCTGACCTCTGTCGCCCTGAATCACTGTTATTGCTTTGCTGCCTTCCCCAGAGCTTTCTTCTGCTCCCGGCTTTCAAGGGCTTTGGCTGGGGATAAATTCACAAACAGGAGCTGGATAAAGCCCGTCCCTGAGCTCTTCTCAGCGGCTTCATTGAGTGGGACGGTCCAAGGCTCAGCCTAAAATGTGCTTGGGGGTGTGCTTTGGAGCATAGAGGGTGGCAATTGGGCTCTGGGACTCTGTGCCTACCCTGGCATGGGGTATTGGAGGATGTTTGGTGGTTTGTTCGTCACCAAAGCCTTTCACGGCGTGCCTGGAAATGGGAGACTTGGGTGAGAGGGGGAGAAAGAAGCAGAAGCCCCAGGTGCTGCCGAGGAAGCGACCGGAGCTGGAATTGGAGGGGGGACAATGTCACTGTCAGTCAGTCTCATCCACGAGTCTCGTTGTAACACAGATTTCAGTCCATGTCTTTGGTCAGTCTGGATCAGGATTTCCTTTTTCTGCTGGGAATGACTCAGTAAATGAAATATTCATCTTAAACAAGGGTGTATTTTAAAAGCCCAGAAAATTCAGTACCTTCCACTGAACCATTGTTCTTTTTCTGCCCTGTCTCTGGCTAAATTAAGACTTTCTTAGAAATGCACAGGTTAAAAGTTTAAAAGCTTAAGGTTTCATTCATAATTCACGTATCAATGAGGCTTTGATTCCTCCCGGGGAAAAAGCCGCCTCTATCTGCAGTGCATGTTGATAGGGTTACCCTGTGCCAGAGCCGAGGACCTCTCTGGCTTTCCTTTCTAAGCTCCTTTTTTTAGGAGGCAGTGCAGGGGAGGATGGCTCCCAGGGGCTGCTGGTGGGGAAAGCAAAACCTCTCCCTTTTGGGTCATTGGTTTGAATCTGACCCAGGTCAGGAGTTGCCAAGAGTCGTTAACGTCTAATGGCTGCTCAGTGCCCTGTGAAAAATGAGTCACCGGGTCCTGGTCCCCTTCCCAAGGAGGGCAGGCATCCGTGTCCCAGAACCTGCTGTCACCACTATCTCTGACGGCCTTGAGTAGGTGAGTGAAAGACCAGCTGGACCCTGTCATCAAACAGTACCAGTTAACCACGCTCCAGGCTCGGGCAGTTTTTCCTGTCAGCACATCCCAAATTGTTTCAGAAGAGATAATAAAACCTTGCTGTCCCCCTGTGAGGGATGAGGGGGCTGAGCTTGCAGGGGGGCAGGTGAGAAGATCAGCAGAGAACGGATGCTTTCCGTGCTGTGCCTCCAGGGTTAAAGAGTAAGGGAAGAACAAAACCATATTAGAATGATGCCACTTTTCTCACCTTACCCTCCTTTGATAGTGGCAACGTCCCGAAAGGTGCCTTCAGAGCAGGCTGGGAGGCAGAAGAGGTGGCAGTTTTATGGGCTGCCCAAGGAGCCGAGGTCTCAGCTCTCAAGTAGCAGGACCCAGCCCTGACCCCAGTGCTGCCTTGGTGGGCAGAGCAGAGAGCGAGCTTTGGGGCTGCTCACAAGTCACATTGGCCACCGAGTGGGACTTTCCGTGGGTGCCCACACTGCTGGCCTTACCTGGCCCTGGATCTCCCTGGGTTCTCAAAAACATGTCAAAGGAAGCAAACCTGCAGAGACCTCTCATGGGTGGAAGCTGGGGAACCAGCTGAGTCCTCCAAACCAAACCACCGCTCCTGCCTGTCTGTCTGAGCTTCAACCTGTGGCTTCATTTTCTTTGGGAGAGGAAGAGGAGGGTGGGAGCGGGTCCCACGCAGGCAGCTGGGAAGACCTGCCTTCCCCTGGCTGGGCTGATCCTTCCCGTGGCTCCCCTTGGCACCCTGCCCTTCCTCCCCTCACCCAGATGGTCTCTGCCTCTCCTTGTCAGGCATCCAAAATATTTCCCATGTGCTCTTCCCCTCCTTTCCAGCAGACTCCTTGCCTGGCTCAACGCTGTAGCCTTTCAGCCTTAATCTCCTCTTTGTGCCTCCGAGACACCTCTGCAGTGCTTGGCCGAGGTACCGCTTCTGCTCTTTTGCTTTTTGGGTGATGATCCCCCCCGCCCCCATCCACCCCCTTCCCTCCCCACGTCTAATGCTGACAGTTTTGAGAGGGATTAAAAGAGAAGTGGAGGAGCCTAGCAATTTGGCTTGAAACTTGTCCCTTTTGAGATTCTTTTGCCTTTATTATCCAGCAGATAAATCTGCTTTCAGCTGCCTTTCTGTGCCGGGGACGGGGATGGCGTGCGGAGCCCGCTGTGTTAATCCCCCCCCCAGGTGTGATGCTGCTTCTGTGCCATCCGGCACCGCCACGACCCTGCTGCTCGGGGGGGCCCAGAGGAGCTGGGGGCTGCTGCTCTCTGCCTTTAGCTCCCCGCTCGTTATTCTTCGTGATAAAATCAATTTGAGATACAAATCTCAAAAAGGAGAGGGTTTGGGTTTTTTTTTTTCTTTCTTTCTTTCTTTTTTGTTCCCCTTTCCCCACCTTCACGGAGGTATCTGTTGGCAGGAGCCGGGCTGCGGCAGCGGGGCCGGGAGGGCGCTTGGCGGTCGGGCCGGCGGGGAGGATGGGGTTGTCGGAGCAGAAATCCCTCCACACTGTGTGCCTGGTTTTATTCTGCCCTGTGGCATCTGGTCTGGGAGCGCTGCCCGTTCCCTGCCCCGGCCAGAGCCCGTGCCTCTCGCTGCCTCCAGCCTCCTCAGCTCCGTGCTCCCCTCTCGGGGCCAGAAAGCACCAACCACCCTTTGTACGTGGGCTCTGGCCGTTCGGGTTCCTTTGGGGTGGTTTTTTGGTTGTTTTTTCTTCTAACCCCTTGAGATCTTTATTTAAAAAAATCCACTGATGGATGAGCTAAGGCAGCTGCTCTTGATGCTGAGCCGTCTTTAGCTTAAAGAGCCCCCGGCTGGGGCAGCACAGCTGTGTCAGACCTGGGGCTCGGCGGGTTGGGGGTGAAGGTTTGGGCAGGTTCGGAGCGTGGGTGCAGGTGGGATCCTCCCCTGCCTCGCTCGCGGTGCTGTAGTGATGGGGGATCAGCATCTGGGGGGGGTTGCGGAGCTCTCTGTGAGAATTGGCCACCAAGACAGCAACAAGCGTGGCTGTGAGACCAGAGATATGATGAGAAGGTTTTTGGGGTTTCCACTGGAGATGTATTTGATGGCTGATCTTTCCTCCCTAAAACCCCCAAGTGGCTCATCCCCGCCTCCTTTCCCCTTCCCCATGGGCCACATCTGCCTCCCGTCTCTGCTTATCCGAACCTCACCTGATATTTAGACCTGTACACGGGCTCACGGCGTTAACGTACTTAGTAATAAAGCATAATGCATTGATACACACCAACCCAGGGCTTTGTTAATAAAGCAGGTACCAGGAGCGGTGAAAGAAAAACCTAGAGGGGTGGGAAATGGGCAAGCAAAAGCCACCCCAGGACCACGGGAAAGGCAGCCATCCTGCAGCCTGAGGGGGTTTGGGCTGCATTGTACCTTGGAGGTAACAAAAGTAATTTCCAAAGTCCTTCTGTGGAAATGCTGCCGTGGTGCTGTGCTGCTCCCTCTGCCTTTCCATGGGCTTTTCCCCCGCAGCCCGTGTCTCCTCTGGGTCTCCTCTCTGGTGGCCACCGGCCTGGTGTGGGCATGGATATGGGCACGGAGCGGCCACCAGCCTGGCATGGACATTGGCACGGGCTCTCGCCGGTGGCAGCGCCTGGGTCCGGGCAGCCTGGAGCGCCCACGGTCCCAGCTGGAGGGATGGAGATTAGAGCAGAGCCCGTCTGGGCTGGCAGATGCTGTGTTAGCTGATCTTCTGGCTTTAGTGCTCCGCTGTGAACCTTCACAGCCATTCCTTCAGATTTTTCCAGGGGTCAGGTTGATAATGAAGGGATTAATTTAATTCCCTCCGCCTTCACCCCAAGCTTCTCACGCAGCTGGTGTATGCCCGTTCATCTGTTAGTGTTTTTATTGGCATAATTCAGTCTCTGGCTGGTGTTGGAGCTTGAGAAGTCGTTGGGTTGTGGTTCTCCCAGTGGACCGGCTGCAGTGGGGTGCAGCCACGCTGGGATCCCTGGCATCTCCTGCTGCTCATCCCTGGATGGGAAGGAAAAAAAGTATTTGCAAATCTTAATGGTAATTGAAAACATTCTGACTGTGATGGAGTGGACCAGTTCAAAAATTGTCCTCCTCCCCGCTGCGCTGCCTGGCAATGTATATTTCTATTTCTGCTTTTCCAGCAGCGGGGACTTTGTGTAAGAGTGGTCTCCTCTGGTAGCAGTGCAGTGCCATTCAAAGGGACTTACTGGCCTGTGACTGAGCTGCCAACGTGTGCCACGGCCCCTGGCGCTGGGTACCATGACCCCCTTGGGAAGGATCCCGCAGAGCTGCTGGGCTGGAATCCCATCACCGCTGACATGGGTCAGGGCCGTTCAGTGTGTGGCTAAAAAGAGGAAAGCCTGAACGTAAAGCCAGGGCTGGGGGTCAGGGTGGAGCTGGATGGGGCAGGAGCCTGGGCTGGACCATGAATTCCTCCTGACTGCTGTGATGGTGGCAGAAGGTCCGGGCTGTCCACGGTCACCAGCCTGGGTGAGGGTGTGAGGTACAACCACAGCCTCAGCGTGGGTGGTTCGGGTTGTTTCTGTGCCAAGGGCTGGTAGGGTACGTTATGGCTTGGTGGTGGATTTTAGACAGAATTGCGGAATTAGAGCTTTTTTGGGCCTCCCAGACCCCACATCCCTTCCCCGTGGTGCTCCCGGCCACCCCTCGCAGGACGGGGCTGAGCTGCCGGGTCGCGCTCCACCGCTCGAGCACAATTCTGTGACCAGGGGGCTGGGGGTGCCCCCAAACAATGCCCCCCGAGCAGGTCCACCTCGGCACAGGGGGTCTGTCCCCTGCCCCGGGGAGGGGGGGGCACATTCCCACGCTGATGCTGGAAACCGCAGTGTGTTGGAGAGCATCTCTGGAGGAGAGGGCGGCTGGTAACTGAGAAACACATTAGTATTGCTGGCTGCAGCTTTCCTGCCTCCGAGGAGCTCTTGTCGGTGGGTGGCTGGGTGGTTTTTTTTGCCTTTTTTCCTTTTTTTTTTTTTTTTAAAATTCTATCCCAAACCTGTTTCAGATTAAAAACAACCGCTGTTCCATATCAGTTTGCCAGTCGCTCCAGACCTAATCTCTAAAAATAATCTCTTGCCAGCCCTCCCTCTCCCCCTAGATGGGCAATAATTGTTTCAAGACGTGTCAGCATTTGTTTAAAGTTAGTTTTGTGCTTTCTTGAGGCTCACGGAGAAAGTAAAGGCTGCGTTTTGTTCCTTTATGGGAAAGAGAAGAGGTGCTGAAGAAGTGTTCACTGCGGGGAGCTGTGGGCAGGGAGAGGAGATAAGGGGATGTGCTTGCTGTTAAGGAGATGGTTCAGCTCGGCCTCTGGCAGCCCTGTGGTGCTGAGGACAATTTACCTGTTGGCGTGGGACATTATGGGATGGTGACACACTGCCACGTCCCAGCAGGGCTCAGACTGAGCAGCCAAACCATGCACTGTGCCTCGGGGAGAGGAGAGGGACCTGCTTACGGCTGCTCCTTTCTACACGACAAGGTCCATTTCCAGTCAGCCCTGGAAAATAAGCCCTTCTGCTGATTTTGATGTCTTTTGATTAAATATTAGCCTACCCCTTGGCTCCCTTCACTGCGTTTCCTACGGGTAGATCTGCACGGCGTTGCCCAGAAGGCTCCGCGTGTGCCATTTCCCCGTCCCTGCCGGCGCGCTCCTCCCGTCGTGTTTTTCCACGTCTGCCCGTGTCCGTGGCGTGTGATGGGTCCGAGCCCACAGCAACCTCTCGTCTGTGCCACGAGAGCGGGTCCCCTCTGCTGTGGCCGGCAGCGGCGCGGGGCCGAGGCCGAGGGTCGGTGCTGGCAGGGGCTGCCCCACGCTGACACTGCTCCATCCGAGCTCTGGGAGCGGGTGGAAACGCCTCCTGGGTAGGGGGGTTCAAAAAAATGAGAGTTTTTTGTATCCGAGTGCTGCTGTGGGGAAGGAGGAGTTCAGATGAGCTTGAATGCGTGCACTTTAAAGGAATAGTTTTCCAAGTATAAGAAGTAACTTTTGGGGAAGAAGGGCTTTTTGGGGAGGAAGGGCTTGCTGGTTTAATTGGGGGAAAGAGCTCAGATCCCTGAAGCTTGGGGCTCCTCTGCTCACCTCCGCCTTCTCCCCATCACCTCCACCTTCTCCCCATCACCTCCACCTTCTCCCCATCACCTCCACCTGCGTGTGGGGAGGTGTGTGCTCACGGCGGTGCCGACACACGCGTTCCCCATGAGCCCAGGCAGATAAATATTGTATACTTCCTCCAGTACCTGACAGTTACCCCAGGGCTGTCGTGTTCTTACCTGGCTGTGCCGTTTCTGCTGGTTTTGTTCATGAAAGGGAGATTGACAGTGCTGGGAATTGGCCACCGGTCCCAGGAGGAACTGGTTTGTAGGTTCTTCTGGCAGCCGGAGCATCTGGGACGCATCAATTCACAAACGTGGTAACAGCTTATCAGGGAATTGTGGTTTGGATTACAGGAAAATCCCAGAATGAGCAAATCTCTGTTTAATCTGAAGTGTTCTGTCAGCCTGAGCATGATTTCCAAAAGGACAAATGTTTTTAGAGAAATTTTATGTGCCCTTGGGAACTTTCTCTCAACTCACGCCCCATTTGTAATAAAAAACCAAAATATATGGTGGTCGCTCCCTCGTTATTTTCTTTCCCTCCCTGCATTTGCCTTGTCCATTACTTGTTTTTCCCAGTGGTGTTGCTCGGTGCCAGAGACGGCACTGCTCGTTAGAGATGAGGTTTGGAAGAAGGAGTTCGGTGGTCGGTTGAGCTCCACGTCCCACGGGGCAGGTCCGAGGCGAGGACCGGAGCGGTTGGAGCATCCAGGTGCCCCTGCCATGGCCCTGAATTTCCACTCCACCTTAAATGGAGGGCTGAGAAGCGTTTGAGCTATAATGCTCTTGTGAAATTGCCAACTGGACTGTTAAATAGCTGCGGTTTGTGTTACGAGGGGGAGATATTTTTAATGCATGGACTTGCTGTGCTGAGTTCTAGCTGGTGTTTGGGAGCGCCGGGAGAAAAGCAGCCCGTGTTTTACCTTCCTGTGCCTCCACCCCCAAGAACTGTTCGTTAAGCTGCCGGCTCCGACATATGCAGATAAATGTAGGTGGAAGCAGCAGGTTGCACTGGTGTGTGCTGGTGGGAGCAGGGGAGCATCCTCTGGGCGAGATGGAGCCCGGGGAAACCTCGCTGCCTGTTGCCATCCTTCGTGCATCTCCCTCTGAGCCTCGGGGGCCAGTCCCTGAGGGGACAGCCATAGACCTGGCCTGCTGAGGCTTGTTTTCCTCTGCTAGCACAGATCATACACGGAGCCGTCATCCACGGCTCTGGTGAGGCCATTTGAATACAAAATCCCACAGGGCACCTTTTGACAGGTCCCCGGCAGCTTTAAATATGGGACCTGCGGGATGCTGGCAGTTTGGATGGGCTAAACAAATTATTTCCCTTGCCCAGCCACTGCTGAAGCTCTTTGTGCATCTCTGATCTCTCTCGGAGCTGGAGCGACCACAAACGTGAGCTAACGAGCAGCGAGCAGACACCCCACCTTCCCGGGGTTTGCTGGCTGCATCTCGTCTGCATTATTCAAAACCATCGGGGGATGTGATTTGCATTCTTTATGGCCAAGCAAAGGCACCGTGGGATCTCTCATCCCCTTTGGGGGGGGAGATTGCATGAGATTGTCGAGAGACTGGCAGGGAAATTGCTCAAAATTGCACCTATCACACCAAGTCCGCGTGTACGTGCACGTCTCTAGGTGTGTGCGGCTCCCGGTGGTCCCCGCCGGCGGGAGGGGAGATGGCTCGGGAGGGGAGATGGCTCGGAGCGGGCGAGGGAGAGACACGGGGGTGGGTTTCTGCAGAGAAGATGCGCCCAAGAGAAGGGGGTGTGTGATACGGGGATGTTGGAGATGCTAGTGCTCCATCAAAGGGGAGATAATTTGAGCAGGAGGTGGTGAAATGAAATGCCAGGCAGCATCTTTTTTTGGTGAAAGGAAGGTGGAGCATGGACAGATGGGATTTGGCTGTCTAAATCTTTAAGGAAAATAAGTCTGGAAGCACGTAGGATTCTGCTGTGAGACGCTTTACCTCACATCCCAATTAACACAAGCAAATACAGACACTGTGCTGAGCACAGGATACATGTGTTGGTATTTAATTATATACCAAACCCCAGGTCTGTTACCGCCGCTCCGGGGCGGGGGTGAGCGCAGGCGATACCAAGCGTGCCGGAGTTAATTTAGAAATACTTTGGTGAATTTATTAACGGGGTATTGGATCCTCCCTCTGTCAGCACCGAGTGGGTCCCAGTCCCCTGTGCCACCACCTGGGACAGCCCTGGCCCCAGGTCTCCTGCCCGTGTCCCCACGTGGCGTGGGTGGCTCTGCTTCCAGCCTCACGTGTGTATCCCGAGCCCCTGAAATGGTTTCCCAGCAGCATCGACAGCAGGATAGAGAGAGGAATAACACGGCGACTCTTTAGGCTGGGGAAAGCAGGCAGAGCTCCCATGACCTGCTGAAACAGCATCTGGGTAATAACCTGGGAGCTGCGCTGCTCTCCGGCTCCTTTACGTTCCCTGTTCAATTTGCTTTTCTTGCCTTTAAAGGCGCAGGTTTCTCCCGGCACCTCCCATCTGCTCTGCAACTTCTTGGAAGCAAGATCAGGGCCTGACCAGAACCACTTACTTTTAAAATGCATTCAGTACAAGGAAGCACAGTTTTACTGGAGCAGAAGGAGCACCTGCACAAGCTCCTCTTTCACGCCTCCTTTTGCCTTCTTCTACTCAAGCTTTTTGCTCAGATACCAGCAGGGACCTGTGCATTATTTATTTATACTGCAGGAATACTGAGCAAATCCCTCCTCCGCTCCTGTGCCGGCTGGTCCCTCTACAAGCCCCAAAGAGCATATTACTAGGATGGAAACGAGGATAAACTTCATGTCCATTTTACAGCTGGAAAAGGAGGACAGTGATGTGCCCGAGGGCATGCAAAGGGGGTTGCTGGAGCTGGGTGAGAAGGTCATAGCCCCTCAACTTCTCTGCCGCTGCCGGGGGAAGCTGTCGTGGCCCGGAGGTCCCCTTCCATCCCTGGTGAGTCCTCTGTCCTCGACTGGCGGCTGGAACATCAGGAAGGGCTGAAATGTGAACCCGTCCTGCACCGGCACGGGCTGCCAAACCGCTGTCAGAGCGGCAGCATCTCCCAGTCTGGACTGGACTGGAGCCAGTGGTTTCATGGGCAAAGGCTTTGTGTCGCCACCCCCCCCGCCCTGCGCACCCCCCCGCGCTCCTCTGGCACCGGCAGCGGCTGCCGCTGCTGCGGGGACGTTTCTGCAGATTCCCACAGAACGGTGCCTTCTCCAGAAACTTTCCTGGCTGCCTTCGCCGCGGGAACCCAGATGGCTATTTTTCATTTTTCACACAATGTGGCCCCGCTGGGCTCAGCCAGAGGTGAGCGCGTCTCTGTACCCGAGGGCTGGCAAACCCCGGCTGGCACCGGGCAGGACCGAGGGGCTTTGGGGGATTTGGATGCCTTCTGGATGCTGCGGAGAGCTGTACCCCAAGGCTGCAGGCCAAGCTGGGGGCCAGGGGTGGTGTCTCTCGCAGCAGCGAGTCCTTTTAGGCTGTTTTTCGGTGTTGAAGTAACATAAACCCAGTGCAGTTGTTTTTATGGGGTAGCAATGACCGCAGAGACTCTGGCTTCAACACACTGTTGAAAATGGGTGGAGGCGCCGGCGGGGTCTGGGCAAAGCTGGACCGAGGGAGACAGGAATCATAGAATCACAAAATGGTTTGGGTTGGAAGGGACCTTAAAGCCCATCCAGTTCCCATCCCCTGCCCTGGGCAGGGACACCTCCCACCAGCCCAGGTTGCTCCAAG
>JAOXJM010000013.1:5712885-5724943 GCA_026413425.1 Tringa solitaria | reverse complement strand
TTTAATTGGTTGGACTAGATGATCTTAAAAGGTCCCTTCCAACCCAGGTGATTCTATGATCCTGTGATTCTGCAGGATCATAGTGATCCTGTGATCCCACTGCCCAGCAGCGCCGGAGCTGGCCCCTTGCATTTCATGCCAGCCGGTGTGAAGGATGGAGAAAACCCGGCAGCGTCACCAGATGGGCTTTGCTTTGCAACCATTTACAGTCCTGGTGGGTTTCTCAGGGGCACATCCTCCTCTCCGGTCCCACCGTGTCACTTTGCTGGGTGAGATGGGGGATATTGCCGGTGAGATGGAGACGGTGGCTTTGGCCGGGGCCTCGCACCTCCGGGGTGACCCCGGTGACGGATGCGTCCCCACAGAAACATTACACGCTGGAGGCATTTAGGTTTAATGGCTTCCTTCACGGCTGTAGATTGATACAGCTGGGAAACACATTAAAGAGTTCAGCAGCAAAGCAGACGCATAATTAATAAAATACAGATTTTTCATTTGAAATCATGGCCCGAAATAGCTCGCTAATGGAGGGAGAGCTGTCTCCTGAGCTGAAGTGCCGAGTCTGCCCTGCCGGCTGGCACGCTCCGTGTCCCTTCGGAGCAGGGTCTGAGCTCCACCGCTGCCCCCAGAACCCGGCGAGGGGGGAGCAGCCCGGCAGATCCATGATGGAGCCGTGACACCACCGAGTCTGAGCTCTCTGAGGAGCCGGTGCCCAGACACTGCCTGACCCTGGCTAAGTCCAGCAAAATCCATCCAGCCTGTGAGACCAACCGTTTCTCGGCCAAAATAAGTTAAAAGTCATGTGAAGACAGTGAATTCACGGTGAGGGTAAGCCCAACAACCCCCTGAGCAGCTCCCCTGTGGAATGTGGTGAGCTCCATGGAGGGCTGGTGAGGTTTTTTCTGGGGGTAGGTCTGGTGGCCTCAGCAGGGAGAGGTTCGGTGCCCGCACAGCCTGGCAGGAGCCGGCACCACGATGGGAGGCATCACTGCTCCTCCATCAGCCTGCCCTGGAGGGGCTGCGAAGAAGCTGTTTCAAGTGCAGTTTAAGAGAGGAGCTGAAGTGACCGAGAAAATATCCCTTTAGCACGTGTAGGGGCTTTGGGATCCTCTTAAAAAATCAAAGCATGCAGGTAACCCCCAGGTGTGGGAGCACAGAACCACAAAACAGCATTCATGAGGCTGTGGAGCATCCTTCCCTGCTCCTCCATGATGGCAGAAGCAAAGGTGAGTGTATTTCATCTTGCAGAGCCTGAGACTAATGAGGGTGCAAGTTCTTCAGAAGGAAAAAGGGGACGGTCTGGGGAAAAGGACCTTCTGGGCTGGCTCGTTCCCAAAGATCCAGGAGCGTATGAAGCTGCTCATGTTGCTCGCCTGCTAATTGGAGTTGGCTGTAACTGATTTAGAAAGTGATGGCCTTAGGGAGCTGAGATTGTTGTTTGTGTTTGTCTGGGATTAAATACAGATGGAATTAAAAGGAAAAAAAAAAAAAAAAACTTGATTCAGGAAGGAAGCTTTGATGGAAATAAATTCATGCTGGTAAGGAGAGAGCGGGTAGAAGCTGCGGTCGCCTGGTCTGGGTTTCGGGAGCTTTCCCATAGAAGCGCTTGGGGAAACAATAAAAGGGTAGAGGCAGAAATAGAAAGCAAAAAGATAAGTGGACTCTGATGAAAGAAGCCATATTAATAATGGAAACCGGGGTTTTTGAAGCTGCTTTTGAATGAATTTTCAAGGCACAGAACCTCTCAGGAGCAGACTCTTTGGAGGTTGGCTCAGCCGCTTGGTTAAGTCACAAATCGCAGGGCTCCAGATGGGGGGGAACAGGACCCGGCTCCCGGCCAGGATTCTGCCTCTGCTCCCCTCGAAACACAGGCTGCGGGGACAGAGGGTGAAATACCTGGGGTGGCGGAGTCCCCAGGCCACAGGACTCCGACACCAGCAAAATTCAAGTGTCATGGTTTTAGGTCACTGAAGGATTTCTTTGCAGCTGAGTGCAAACGGTGACATAACTAATAAATCATGACACTGACAAACTACGAGGCCTGAAATCATTAGCAGATTACATTATGCAGATGTATGGATATGGAGAGGGGACTGTGTTAAGGAAGAGAAAGGCAAGAAGTAGCTCAGCTCCTCTGGTAATAAACAGTGGCATCAGGCTGGAGGTGCAAAGAGGCTGCTGCAGTACCAGCACTCAGTCTTGGGGAAAATCCATCCTGGAAGGTAGTTTTCCATATCAGTTCTGTCTCTTGGGTTTTTTGGCTCCGTTTATAGCTCTTACTCTAAAAGCTTTAGGAACATTTGATGCCTGGTCTGTTTTTAACGAGAGCAATTCAAATAACTTACCTTGTTAGAAACTTCAGCTTCTGGGGGTGGGAAGGTGGAAGCTGGTAGCCTCGTGACCGTGTTGTCCTTCAGGTCACTTGAAAGCCAGCCATGGGAGAAGCTGAGCAGCTCCTTTTCCTTCCAACATCTCTTTCTGCCCCTGTCACCACCCCTGACACTTCTTACCGCCACGCTGCATATCTCCTGCCAGCCCTCATTAACACGAATGCAAAGACTTTTGAGATTCCTGGGTCACTCTGGAGACACTTCCATCACCCTCTGGCTAAAAGGTGCCTGAGAAAATATCCAGCTCGCTGGGATGTAGCTTTGATGTGGCTTTATGAGCCGGTAGCAGAAGGTGCTGGGGTGGCTGTTGCATAGACCCAGTCGGTGCCTCAGGCCCAGGCTGACCTGGGACTGTGTTCCCAGTGGTACGTTGCTGGATGAGCAATGGAGAAAACCAGCCAAAAAAGCAGCCAGCCCCCAGGGAGCTGCGTACAGCTCTTCTCGTCAGCGAGCAGCTCTCCACAGACCTTTAGGTGCCTTGCTTTGGGGCAGGCATGGCCGATGGAGAGGAGAATGTGTTGGATCTGAGGCGGAGAGACCACAGAGCAGTCAACACACAGACTCCTGTGTCGCTGGCGTTCGATACTGGGGGCTTGGCAGGAAGATTTTCCCCAAAGCTGCCTAAAAGCTGAAATAATGACTATGAGATGGAGAAATGAAATACACCCGGATCACTGCGACCGCTGACAAGCGCGGTGTGCAGACGGGGTATCCATCTGGAAGGGGTTACCAAAGGTGTCCCCATCCCCGGGTTTGACACGGTGCAGAAAGCGTGGTCAGAAAGGGAAGGGTTGAGCACGTCACCGCTTTGGGTGGTTGGAAACGCCACTCGGGACGTGCCTGCGGGTTCCCAGCTCCTGAGCCAGAGCCAAGGGGAAGGAGATGTGCAGTTTCTGGCATCGCCTTTGAAAAATGGTCAGCGGCGCCTGCGAGACAGGGGCTCTCTGGCTGGGGCTCCCCTGGGAGGCGTCTGAGCAGAAGGTGGTTTGCTTGGCTTGAAGGGCTGTTCCCGTGCAAAGGGAGCGATGGCAAAGCACCAAACTGTGCCATATCATGGCTGCTCACTTACATCCCTATTGATGTGTTGCCATCCAACCAGGAGGCTCTGCTGGCAGTCGATAGTTCATCCACAGTGCATTCCACAGAAAATAATGCGTGTTTGAAGGGGGGGAGGAAGAGGAATTGGCTTACCAATACAATGCAAGCAAGCATCTGGGCTTGCTCTCCTTAGGGGCTTCTCTTTAAAGGGAGCTTTGAGTTGATAAATTTTCACTCTTTTTTGTGTAAAGAAATCTCCCTGGCTTTGACACAAAGGAGCAGCTTGCTCTGCTCGCTGCTGGTCTGTTTACAGAGCATGGGCATGATGAGGGGGGCAGCGCTGGGGAGACCAGAGCCTGGAGCCCAAACATGGGCAAAGCCCCCCCAGCCCCCCGCCTTTCATCAGCCTGTGGCCTCTGTCAGAGTTAAGAGTTATAGCTGCAAAAACATATATGGTTGGCTCTCGCCTGCCACAGCGTATAAACAAGTGTTCTGAAAGAATTCCGTCTGCAGAGCTGAGGCTGTGAAATGGTTTTCAGCTTCTCCTTATGGAGAGGGGCTGGTTGTTCCGCAGTCTCCCAGGCACAGAAATGTGGCCTCTACAGCAACGTTAACCAAAACTAGCAAAACAGAGACTAACACCTTTTTTTTTTTTTTTTTTCCTAAAGGCAGCCAACCAAAACCACAAAACCTCTGTAACGTAACACAGGATAAGGATTAAAATCCTCCTTAGAGCGACCTCAGCAAATACTTCCTAGAGCAATACCATTTTCAAATGCTGTATTTCAGGAGACTGTGTGATATTAAGTCTGGAGATGAAAGATAGAATCAGTTGAGAACAGGAGTAGTTTGTAATTTCTATCACAGGCAGCTTTTTAAAAGACAACAGAAATATTTGGCAGTGGTTTAAGTAGTTCAGATCCTGTCCGTTTTGCTGGGGGATGGATAAAATGGTTAAACAAAGGTATTTTCTAGCTGTGCTTTCTTGGTTTCCCTGCCTCCTCGTTGGCACATCCATCCACGTTCTCTATTCCTCTCCCATCTGCTTCCACCTCCCAAATTTCTAGCATTTTAGTCTTAAAATTTTGCCTTCATGTATATGACTGGAGCAGAAAAATACCACTGTAAACCATAAAGCCTCAGTAGCTGGGATGAATTTTGACCTACACCATCAAACTCCTTGTAAGCGTTGCTGTCACCTCCAGCCCCGGTGGGTTGTGGTTGTGATGCTCAGCATCTCTCACGAGGGGACTGTCCCTCCATCGGGGTCTTAATTGTGATTATTGTATCCTGGGTTTAGGCACCTTGGGGTGGTGTAGTCTTAATAACTCGGTCCAATCGCTTACGGATGCGGATGGGGTGGGGGGACCACTCCAAAATCAGCGTGACTCTCGGGGAACTGGTTGACTTGTTTCGTGACCAGCCCTTGCGGGACGTAACTGGAGCTTGGTGGAACAGCAGTTTGGGGGGTATCAGGCCTATTGCAGCCACGAAAGCACTTAGTGCTGCTCAGGGAAGCCAGCCTGTAAGGGCAGCAGAGGGGGAGTTGGTTCAGTGTTAAATTACTGAACCACACACACAGTATTTGCCTAACCAGCTAGACCTGAATTGCTGTTCAAACAGTGCTTTTCTGCCTGACGTTGGCAATCAGGGAGCTAATTACACTGGATTAGGGTTTTTCTCTTAATTACATGAAAAATTTAGCGCGGCTGATGTTCATGAGGCTGCAGGGGATTAAGGCGGAAGCCATGTGTTTATCTACAGGTCAATTATGGAAGCGAAAGCGGTGATGTGGTGTAGCTTTGTCTCCCCCATCCATGGACCCCAGCCTGAACCTATCTCATGATGATGTTGATTTTGGGCCACGGGCACACTGAGGGATTAGCCGTGCTGGCTGGTGTGTGTGCAGCCAGAGGGGGAAGAGCTGCCTCCATCCTTCCAGCGCTGTGGCTCACAGCTCCAGGGTAGATCTGCTCCACCTCATCGTGCAGAGCAAAGTACAAGCAAAACCTTTCAGTGTGAAACCAGGCACGGGCTGGCTGGGTCCTGCCAAGGCATTCCAGGTTGCTCTGTGGAACCATGTGCTGCTCCTGCCACTCTTGAGGTTCACCCTTTCCATCCCTCCTTCCATTATGGAGACGTCTAATGGTGCTGGTGGGCTTTGCTTGGCTCACCCCATCTTGTGTTGTTGTGGCTGCTCTTGTGTTCAGGTGCCAATGGCATCCATGGCCTCCAAGGAAGAGCTGTGGCATCAGCTTAAATGTCCCCCAGGCTCTGCAGGGCTGTGTCCCTCCCCGCGTCGCTGGAGCTGCAGAGGGTTCCAGGTGTGGAGCACAGTCCCCATCCTGACCACTGCAGAGGTTGCAGCCAGAACACCAGTCTCCTTCAGCTTTCCCTTCCTTCCTCGGCTGAACTGGAACTTTAATTCTGAATTTGGACATTTGGGGACCAGAGAGTTGATCCCTCCATCAGCCTCCTCCTCTCAGGGGGTTTTATGCTGTCCCAGCTCTGTGGTGGGTACCCAAGAGCTGCACCGACTCTCGGATGGGTGCAGACGTGTGCGTTGAGCCCAGCAACTGCTCTGCTGAGCTCAGTCAGGGTTCAGCAGCGTTACATGCCTGGCATCTACAGATTATTTAGAGCCGGTTCATCTGCTTACCTGCTGATTAATTCTGAGATGCTGGAAAGGGCATATGCCGAAGGCTTAGTGAGTTAGTGCAGAGATGGAAGAGATTTTATTATTATTTTTCTAAATCCTTGATCTGCCCCGGAATAGCATTTGGGAAGCAGCTCATGGGGTGAAACCGGTCTTCAACGTGTGCCCCACGTGCCAGGAACATGAGCTACCTCCAGCCTCTGTCAGCTGGAGAGCGGGAGATCTGAGCAGGAATGAGCAGATAGGAGAGCACAAAGAGAGATTTGGCTCCCATGGATTTATACTTGTCCGAATCCTCTCAGGAGGCTTTAATACTCCTCGTGCAGGGCCCTGAATAAGCAAATGTCCTTGAGCAAAGTGCCAGCCCCGCAGTTCGTTGTGCATCTTGGTTCTGCATCTTGCCTTGCCTGGTGAAACTGCGCTTGGTCCAGCTCCCCTGTGCCCGCTGATGGCCAGGACCCGATTCTCTGTCCCCTGGTCGGCAGAGAAACGCGGACGAGCCGAGGTGCAGAGGGACGGGGAGAGAGCCGGGAGCTCCGCGGGCACGGCCGCCCTCCGGGAGCCGTGGGGCAGTGCCAGTTTGGCTGTGGCTCTGCCCGTCCTTAAGCGACCTCGCCTGCCAGGCTGTTGGTTTAGTGGAATCCAGCCCATCCGCAGGCAACGCGGCCAGTCACTGGCTGCTGAGAGCTTCTCACTCCTCTTCTTAACGAGAAGGCAGCCCATTTCTTAGCTAGGGAATGCCCATTTGCCATCTGCACCTCTGCCTGCTACTGGGCATCGGCGGCGGGGGTGACCCCGGGGGTGGGACGTTGCCTATGGCTGATGGATGGGGATGGAGCATCAGGCGGTGTGGGAGAGCCTCGTTTCCTGGGATTTAAGCGAAGCTGAGCGCTCTGTAATTTTCTCACATCCTCTGCCCGAGCAAGGTTAGATCTGATCAGTAACACATGGCTGGTTCTGCATGCACAAGTGAAACCCAAAATATGCACGGCCTCCCCGGCCACCTGATCGCTCCTGTCTGACCTCAAGCATTGCAAAACTAGCAGGCAGGATTTCTCCGCAAGGCTGTAAAACCAAAAGATAACAAAATTTGGATTCTTTTATTTCCTTCTGGGTTTTGGCCTTTAGTGGCTCGTAGTTTGGCTTGTGCTGCAGCGTTCCCGGGAGGTGTCGGGCAGGAAGTCGGAATCATTTGGAACATATTACTTACATGATGTTTTTGAAAAGGAAAGAGAATAATATTTCCTGAGGAACTTTCTCGTTCCCACCTGATCAGCTGGAAGCTGTGACTTGGGAGAAACAAGGTTTTCATGTGACAATTTTTGACAGTCGTTTAGTTTTTTTCCTCCTTGGGGAGAATCATAACTTGCTGCTGCTCGTTCAGAGCAAACTCCACGTTAGACAATCTTGTCTAAGTGCCTTTTTATTCCATTTTACATGGCCACTCAAGGTCAACAAACCAAACTGAGCAAGACCGACCCCTTCAGCTGTGAAATGCTGTGCTGTAGGAGGGTGATGGTGGGGAGAGAGCTTGACACGGAGCTGCGGAGGATTATTCAGCTGGAAGGGCCCAGGTGAGGTGTGGATAGATAGCATGGATACAGTGCTATTTTGGGGACTTTGGTGAAGAGCTGCAAATGGTATGTGACAAGCAATTCGGAGCAGATACCCAGGTCCTCCGTCGCCCTAAATAATAGCAGCTCTGCGCTTCCTCTCCTGTTTACTGTTGGCCACAGAAGACTTAGAGAGGCTTAGCGTTCCCTCCCACTTTCCTTTGCTACGGCTGTTGCTCACTCCCCAAAATGCTGTTTGCAGCTCCCTCCATCACTAATTGTGTCCTGCGGGTGGCAAACGAGGTGGCATCTCTTCTGTCCTCGCTCATGAGTCCCTTTGGGTACCCACTAATGCCGAGCCCAGCGATGGGCTCAGGGCGAAGAGGAGGAAGAGCCAGGGTATGAACCAGGCATTTGTAACGCCCAGGGGGATGAAGGGCAGAGCGGGATCATTTCATCCTTCTCTGCGCAGCCAGGGCTCCCGTGGCAGGCAGCTAAACCAGCTCTGCATCCTTATAAAAGGCTGCTGCATCCGTGTAGAAGAAGATGCTTTAGCAAAAAAACCAACCAAGCCTCTGCCTGTTCCTGGAGCTGCCCTCCTCTCTGCTGGCCTCTGCTTTCAGTTACCTCCCAGCTGTAAGGGATGGAGCTGGATTAAAGCAGCGTGGAGCAGGAGGAGCAGGGGTAAGTCAAGGGAAGAACAGCAGAGGCTGAAGGAAGGTTTGCGTGCGGTGCCTTGTGCCACAGCAACACCTACCTCCTTCCTTTCTCTTGGAAAGGCCAACGCTCACTCTCTTTGATGGTTCCCTTGCTGAGTGCCCAAATGTAAAGCCTGCAAGTGCTGCCGACTTAATGATTCCCATTTCCCAGGGAAGCACTGAGCCATCTCTTTAAAACTAATACGGGGATGTAAAGGGAGAAGGGTGCTTATTGCTGAACAAAAGAACAGGGAAGTCATTGCACATTGTGCCTCTTTATTAGGGGGCAGATTAGAAGTGAAGAGGTTTTGTACCGTGCTGCAGACGTGCCCCGAGCTGTCCTCCTTCCGGGGAGTAAATCCACAGGACACTCTCGAGTGTTTCTGCCTTTAATGGGTTGCACTTTTGATGCTGGTGGAAGGTGCGAGGCTGATAGCCCTCAACCCCCAGAAATTGGCTCTTTGCAGCGAGTGCTCCACAAAAAAAGGCAGTGCTCCTTCGCAGCGTTCCCTGCCTGGCAGCCTGATCCCCGGAGCCCTCTGCATTAATGGTCTCTACCTCTCGCTTTTGAATTGGGCCCTCTTTTGCTGCCTTTCCTGAATAGGAAAGAAGGCAATCTTTTGGGCACTTCATTCAATGATTTTTATTTTTTTTTTTTGCATCTCACTGCTGTTCTTAGCCAAGCTGTAGGTCTGCTCTGAGCCGTGCAAGAGGTTGGGCTTCGCACCGATGCGCTGGGGCGTGCGGAGCCCTCCCGAGAGGGAAAGAGCTTCCCTCCTGATGGGAATCCATCTGGGACTCAAGGAAAAGGCAGTGCTGCTGATTTAAAGCACTGTCCAAAGCAATATGACCTAGCCAGCCAGCCAACCCAAATTTGACTCTAATGAATCCATCCCCAGAAGAATATTACTTAATTAATTAGCAGCTCATTTGCATGAGGTGGCACGTTATTAAAGTTCTGCTGCTGCAAGTAGGGCTGTGACAAGGTGTGAGCTGACAGCTTTTCAAATAAAAAGTCTTTTAAAGGGATGATCTTCCGAACTGGCAGCTTTGTTCTAAACGAGCCTCTCATGCAGTAATAAATTAAAGACAGGGGGGCTGCTGATTAGTCTCTGCATGGTGCCTCTGTACCATCCTCCCTGTTTTATCTTGGAGGATCAGCTCTCCAGAAGGGTGGAGGGAGCAGAAGGATGGAAGAAGGAAATAAAGGCTCAGTGGAGAGAGAGAACAGCTTCGGTGGCAATCTTCTCTTACCGTTTTGTAGTCGTACCTGTTAGGATGTCTGAGCTGCAGCTCACAGCCCAGCAATTGGCTTCTTCCACCTCCAGAAGCCAGCAGAGAGGCAGCAGGGGATTCCTCTCCCAAGCTGCTCTTTCCAGCAGTGACTGGGAAGGGCTGCGTTCGTGGAAGCTCTTCTCCCTCCAGCAGATCTGTGTGCCCGGCCTCTCCCAAAGCAGCACCTTCAACGTTGGTATCGCGACTGGTGGCCATTGGCCAGGGGACACGTGGGGCTGCTGAAGCGGCTGAGATGGTGGGTATGGTACCCTGGTGACTGAGCCTTGAGCTTTAGCACAGAAGGAAGGGTGGGCTTTCCTTTGTTTGGTTTTGTTTTATAAAACCTACCTTGCCTTCCCAGTAAATGGGTTCAAACTCTTTGAAATGGTAAGATTGGAAGCGTTCAGGTCTCTCTGTTTTAGTCGTGTGTGCTGCTTCTTGCAGCCCTCTTGGGGCTGGGAAGAAAGCCTTCTCGTGGGAACAGTCCTCCATCCTTAGTGCTGGAGATGCAGGAAGAGGGAGTTAATTTGGGTTGGTCGGTTTGTTTGCTGGGTTGGCCTTTTCGTGCTTAGCAGTGTTTGTGGGTGCCAGCGCTGCAGACTGCGACCCCCCCTGCTTCCCTGCAGACCCCGGGGCGTTTCTTTGCTCTTTCCCCAATTAGCCCAGCGGTTCCTCTGACTCGCTCTTCCTCTGGGGAGCTGCAGATTCCCAGGTTGTGACTTTGAACACTTAGCTAACATTTCCTAAGCAGAAGAGATGGGAAATAGACGTGGGTGTGAAAGACACGTACGTAGAGACGTTTTTGACACGAGTATTGAATTCGCCGAAACCTCAGATCTATAAATAATTTGGGTCATGAAGCCTGATCAGAATAAACTCTGGCTCGAATCTACCCTGTGCCTCCCCCGACCTTGTGCCCGAGCTGCTGCCGACCCCGCGGTCCCTGCTGCTCCCCAGACCTGCGGCACGGAGCTTGTGTCCCTCCCCCCAGCCCTTTTTGAGGGTAGAAACTCAGGCATGCAGGAGGTGCTTGCAGATCCTGGGAACGAGGGAACATCTGAGCTGAGGGTACCGGCAGTTTAATGCGTTGGGAAAGCCAAGATGCAAGTGAGACAGGGACAGAGGAGGTCTGTCTCCTTGCACCTGGAGCTTCTCTAAAGTAGAGGGAGGGGATGGAGGAGGAAAACGTCTCCAAAAGAGGGGATTAGCACTCAGAAAACACGAGCAGAGAAGGCGGTCTTGGCTTTGTGCTGCCTTGATGCTTTGTCTGTATTGTGCCCGGCAGCAGGAGGGAGAAGTTGGGATGCGAGGCTGGGTTTGCCTGGACGGGGCTTTCACGTCTCTTTGAAGTTCAAAACTGAATTCAATCAGCAGGACTTTGTGGAGCAGCGTCACCCGGGCGGCCCTCGCTGGAGGGGAGAGCAGTGGGGGGAGCTCGGTGCCTGCACCAAAGCGCCAGCGACTCACCCCCCGACCCACGTGGCCCCTTGAACCCGGGGCTCCAGGCAGCATCCAGGGGCAACCTGAGAGGAGATGCTGACGTGATGCCACCACCCGCTTGGTGCCGGTCCCACCGGTTCATTCCCATCCCGCTGATGGCCGCAGCTGCCCTGCTCTGGGTCCCTCTCTGGCACTTTATAAAAGAAGGAGCCGTGTCTGCAGAAACGTAAGGGGTGATCGTGGTACCAGTAGACGCTGCTCGAGGGAAACCCCCTCGGTTGGCAGCAGCTCCAGCGCCTGCGTTCGAGCAGGGCTCCCTGCGACCAGCTCTTTACCAAACTGATTTTCCTCCCCGGCTGATCTTGTAGAGTTTTGTAAGGGCAACCCCAATGGGGATTAGCGAGTGTATTTAATGTTTAGTCAGACGGTATAATTCTGGAGAGGATGGATTTTCTCGTCCCTCAGAGACCAGCTGATTTGGTCTCGAGGAGCTGTTTTGCTACAGCCCCTCAGTCTGACAGCGTCCTGGCTTCCTGGGGTGAACCCATCCACCGAGCCTTTCCCGTGCTATTTTTGGGGTGAAAATAAAGGTGATGCCCACCCCATGACAGACATATTCTGTCCTAATTTGGGAAAAATGCAGAAATAAAATGTGACAGGAGAGAAAGAGACTGGGTTGTGAGGGAGCCTCCAGGTAATGAAGTTAATTGGATATGCTGATTTGAATTGAATGTGCATGTAAGACTTGTCATTAACTTCCTCACGGACATATCTATGATTTAAAGGAAAGATATTTAATGGGATTACTATTTCACTTTAATTTCAAGGGGGAGATTTCCCACACGGAGAGCAGTGAGCTAAATCACACTCCTGGTGTTCCTGCCTGCGGAAGGTGTGTGCAGGGAAAGCCAGGGCTGGGCTTCTCCTCCTGCAGATGGAGACACAGGCAGGGATGCTGTCCCGAGGTTTGGGCAGGGATGCTGTCCCGAGGTGTGGGCAGGGATGCTG
>JAOXJM010000013.1:5689524-5699558 GCA_026413425.1 Tringa solitaria | reverse complement strand
TTGTCCTGTCCCTGGGCACCACTGAAAAAAGCCTGGCCCCATCCTCCTGACACCCTCCCGTTGAGTCTTTACAGGCGTTGAAACCATCCCTTATAGGCATTATTTATAGGCGTTGCCACCATCCCTTCTCCATCTCGAGAGCGAGCTGAGGTGTCTGATGCATCTCTGTGGATGATGCTCCTGGCTGAGTCTGAGCAGCGCAGGGAACACTGCGGATCTGCAGGATTTGCATGTTTGGATGGACAGACAGACACAGGTCTCCTGTCACGGGAGCAGTGAGAGGGGGAGAGAACTTCATTCCCAAGAGAGAAAATTACTTGAAGGAGGAAATGTGAAATTTCCCACTCAGTGCTCGGCTACAGAATTTAAAAGCAAACCTCAGAGTCTTCTTTCTCTCTACTAGAGCTTTTTAAACTTTTTTTCTCCCCCCCTTCCTACGCTGCCGTAATCGTTTGTCTTCTCGGCAAATGAGTTTGGCGGCTGTTCAGCCGGTGAGGAGGGGAATTGTTCACACCGGGCGCTAACAAAAAAGAAACATAACTCACAATATGGTGAGGGGAGCTCTGAAATTGCACAAATTATTCTATTTTATACTTTAATTAGTTTGAATTAGCAATGGGAATAGATGCATAAAATGATCCAGTGAAGGGTGAAATGGAAAAAGGGATACGGTGTAGAGTATCACTTTATTATTATTATGAAGTTTGCAGGAAGTAAGCACAGATGATGTGCAGGCACTTGCCCAGCTGAGTTTTTCTCCCGTGAGCTCAGAGCTAAAGGACTCTGCCAGGAAGGACAGCAAGTTGTCTCATGGACACAGGTTTGTGTGTGCACCTCGGAGCCTGGGGGGCTCAGGACAGCGGGGCACCTTCTCCAGTGGTCGAGGTGGGATGGGGAGCAGCTGAGAGCCCTCTCCCACAGTCTCCATTCGAGGCTTGGCTCCTGGCCCTTCCTTGGACCTCAGTATTAGCATCAGACAGAATTTTGTGATCCAAAAAGGTGCAGAAGGATTGAGGAGCGTTCAGATCCACCCTGAGTTTTAACCTTAGAGCATCCTTTGCTGTTTTCTAATTTTCCTCTCAAGGTTTTGAAAAGTTCTACAAAATCAGATTGGCTGGGTTTTGACTTTCTGTATTTTTTGGTTTCATTTCAGATCAGTTGAGGGAAATACAGCTACAAACATAAATTCCTATAATAATTCTGAAATGAGCAGGGCTAAAAAATGCAGTGCAAGTCCCAGCCCAAACCCCCAAATGCACTCAGCCAGCAGGACCCTTAGGCCCGTCCCACTGGCACAGCTTTAACACAAACAAGTGTTCGGCTTTAAAACCAGTTTCCCACCAATCTATTTGAAAAGTTTGGAAACATTCAGAAAAAAAGTTCCTGCAGATTCCAGATAGGTTGCAAATGATGGAAGTGCCCCAGGGGAACTGACTTTAATGGTGTTTCAAGCTGGGACTAAATATAAAAGTTCGGGCTGGTTGAAAGCAGAAAAACAACTGTTTGTGGGTTTTGTTCTCGCTTTTCCTCCTCCTTCCTTGGCAAAAGGTTAAAACTTTGCTGGAGTGAAAATGCTGAGATTTTTCTAGAGCGTGGCCAGAGCGTGGATACAGAGGAAGGTACAGGGGTTTCCCTGGGAAGACTGGGACAGTTTTGGAGAGCAGGGAAGTTCAGCATCCCAAATGAAAACGCTGAGCACCAAACCCCGTGCAGCTCCATCCCCGGGGGTCCCTCCAGCCCTGGATATCCCTCCATCCCCAGGGGTCCCTCCAGCCCCCAGGGTCGCTCTAGCCCTGGGTATCCCTCCATCCCCAGGGTCCCTCCAGCCCTGGGTATCCCTCCAGCCCCCAGGGTCCCTCTAGCCCTGGGTATCCCTCCATCCCCAGGGTCCTTCCAGCCCCCAGGGTCCCTCCAGCCCTGGGTATCCCTCCATCCCCAGGGTCCCTCTAGCCCTGGGTATCCCTCCATCCCCAGGGGTCCCTCCAGCCCCCAAGGTCCCTCTAGCCCTGGGTATCCCTCCATCCCCAGGGGTCCCTCCAGCCCCCAAGGTCCCTCTAGCCCTGGGTATCCCTCCATCCCCAGGGGTCCCTCCAGCCCATCCCTGCGCCGTCCTCGGGAGCCATTTGATAACTCTGGCATTTCTGACCGATGCTAGTGAGGAAAAGGAGCTCCATTAATAATAGTCTATTTATTTTAGCAGCGCAGGAATGTGCCCAGCAGACTAAACACTGGCCTCCCCTCTGCGCCGGGGGCCACGTCCAGCCCCAGCTCTGCCCAGGGCTCTGCGCCCCACGTTCCCTGCCAAGTTTGCTGGGGGCCAGAGCGATAGGAGCACAGCGTTTGTCAGAGCTGGGGAAACAACAGTGGGTCCTTAAGGTTTCTGAGTGGGTGTAAAGGAAATCATTTTTATTGTAGTCAAGCTTAGAAAGTTCTTGTTTTCCGTGTTTCTTTCTCCTCTGCGCTTCCCTGCCTGTCGGGTTATCACAGCTGCCTAATTTTCTCCAGCTTCTTCGCAGCAAACCCCACCAGCCGGTGAACATTTTGCTATCTGCTAACAGATTTATCCTCCCCAAAGCCCTCTGAGATGGAGCAGCAATATCACGATTTAGAGGAGGAACTGAAGCATAGAGATGCTACGTGACCTACCCTCAGTCGCACAGGAAATCTGTGGCAGAGGAAAAGATTGAACTGAAACCTCCCCAAATCCTTAGTCCCATAACAAAGGACCATTCTTCATTCCATCACTGTTCAGTTCGGTGCTCCATAGTCACAGGGAGGGGAATATAGGAAGAGAAGGCATTGGTCATTATTTGCAGTGACAAATAGTTTACAAAGTCTTCATC
Source organism: Tringa solitaria (assembly GCA_026413425.1). Lineage (NCBI taxonomy): Eukaryota > Metazoa > Chordata > Aves > Charadriiformes > Scolopacidae > Tringa > Tringa solitaria. The sequence goes on along the minus strand of JAOXJM010000013.1, from coordinate 5,696,715 downwards.
AATCTGAGCATCACCTTCCCAGCTGCAGTTGGTCATATGGACTTTTAGAAATGTGCCTTAAAAAAAACAGCAAAACTTCATAAATGGGTGATTTCAGTGCACAAAATCACCTTGAAAGCATTTAACCTTCATCCGTAAATCCCCGAGTGCCCACCACGAAGAGGGATGCTCCATGGAGGTGGTGGAGAGCGCGGTGCCGGGCAGCCGGGTCCCAGGGAGCCTGGGGACCCTGGGGACCCTGTTCCTGTCCCGGCAGAGCAGCTGGAGGTGGCCGTAGCCGGCGGCGTGTTCCCAGGCTTGTCTGAGCAATAGGTTGATCCGTCGTGGCAGCCCTCGAGTTTCAAATGCGATTTCGTGTGCGCTGCAGCTGCCAGGCTTCACCTGTGAATATTAATAGAGGCTGGGTTTTTCTTCTTCCCGGGCTGGGAACTTTCTCTTTTTCCTCCAAACCTCCTTGAACTCTGGCAGGACCAACCCCTGGCTTTGATGGCAAAAACTGAAGTTCAAGTGGGATTTTGACATCTCTGTCTTGAAGGGCTTATGTTATGTAGAGCATCTCCGTGGCTCTGTCCTTCCCAAGTGCGTGTAGAACAGAGTCACCGACTTCAGCCGCTCCTTGTCTGCGTGACCAAAGCAGAGCTGGGTATTTTGTGCTAAAAACTCACCCGAGCAGGGGCTCGAGCAGTGGGTTTCTGCTGCATTTGCAAAGGGCTAGACTCTGTAATCCAGTCCTCCTGCCGTGACTGCTCACCATTCTTTGTTAGACAGAAATTGGTGGTGTTGGGTCATGTGTTTTGTTTTTTTTTTTTAATCTAAGAGGTGGCAGGAAAAGATTCAGCTTCAGATGCTCGTTATCCTCCCAGTCTGCCGACTGCAGCCCAGAGGGCTGCTCAGTTGCAGAGGAGCTGGCACAGGCGTGTTGGAGCGTGCTGGAAGCTGGCATGGAAATGCGGCTTTACCCGGCCTTCAGATGGAGGAAAATATTGTTTCAAATGTGTATTGCTGAAGTCAGGGCAGCCATGGATGTCGCAGTGGAGGAGGAGGAAGGTTTTAAGGCAGTAAAGGAAGTCCAAGATGCTCACATAACTCCAGGTTTGCTTGGTTATAGGAGTATTTTAAGTGATGAGCTCTACTCTGAAGTTGTGCCACCGCAAACAATGACACATTGCCTCCTCCCCTCCCTGGCTCCACTTCAGAGTGTGTCTCTCCAGTTTCTCTTGCAACACATATTTATCTGCTCTGTGCCCTTATGGCTGTTTAATTAGTATTCATGTTTCCTTTCAAATCGAAATTGAGTTGAGTGCTGAGAGAGCTGGAGCGGGGTGCGTTGCGAGCACATCACGTGGGCGGGATGGTGCCTGCTGCGCTCCCGCACGTGGCATTGAAAGACCTGGAGGAGACCAAGTGAGGTTGTCAAGGCATCAGAGATGCTTTTCAAATAATTGAATTAAAAGACCCGTTTGGAATCTCAGGCCAACAGCGGTGAAAACAGAAGATTTGAGTAGTGCAGGGCTCCAGAAACAGGACCCAAGCACGGGGGGGTCTCTCGGCAGCTGGGATGGATGAAGGTGGTGGTGGGCTCCATGCTGCTTCAGCCTGGGGTCCCAATGACCCAGAAGGTTGTCGGAGGCAGGGATGTGCCCTTTGCTGAGTTAGTAACACACTTAACGATCCTGGTCAGTGCTGTGGACTCCAGAGTGCTACCATGATGGAAATCAACGCCCAAATGGCCAAAGTCAACAGACTTTAAGGCAGAATTTGGTGAAGGCTTGGTGCCTGCCAGCTTCTTCTCTTGCTGGTTGTCCAGGCAAAGAATGTGTAACGGAGTCACCCCCTGGTAGACCCAGCTGTGCTGGACACGTGCTATATGTGAGCATCTCCCCTTTAATCTCCCGTAATTTATCACTACGGTTCATGAATGATATTTTCATTGTCCCCTAAAAAGCCACAGTCGTTGCAGGCTTTTTCCCATCCCTTTAAGAAGTGACTCACAGGCAGGCAACTGTCACTGTCTTGGGTGCTATTAATATCTCCAGAAGAACATGATGATAAGTTTGGGGTTTTTTGTTGGTTTTTTTTTTTTTTTTTTGTTTGGGGAGGAGGAATCAGAAGGGAGGATGGGTGTTAAAAAAATAACTCCTCCTGGTGCGGCTGGGCCTTTGTGTGAGCGAGCCGACAGTCCTGCCCACAAAAAGAATTTGCTTAAAATCCTTCCATCCAAAAAGAGCTGACCACACTAGAACGGCGTTATTGGAGAAACCGTGCCAGAAACAGCATTCCTGTGACTGCGGAGGGGAGGGTGCAGGCTCCAGTTGTTAGTCAAAGACAGGCTGGATTTTTCCATTTTCGGTCTTTGCTTGCAGCGTGCGGGGTCCGGGCTGGTGGCTGGGACCCAGCTCAGTCCCTGTCATCTCCTCGGAGGGGGATGCTGGAGGAAGTGCTGAAATTGTGGGAGAAGCATCCCTGTAAGGCAGCAGCGGGTACCGGGGGGGCTGGATTTAGGCTTTGGGTGGGTGTGGGCAGTGGGTTTACTGCGGCTGAGGATGCTCCATCCCAGAAAAACTGCACCCTGTGCATAAGGGGACGGTCAGATTAGGGCTCTCCCTGTCCTTACAGGGGTGCAATGGGGCTTGGGGACACAGTTCCACCTGCCACCACCCCACATGCAGAGCGAGCCCCCCGAAATAGCCCCACATCCAAATTGCGGTGCCCACATTCCATCCAAATTCCATATGGGAGCGGTGCTGCCCCCCTCCTTGAGAAGGGCTCCTGGCCGGTGGAAGGAGAGGTGAGAATGTCATTTAGATCCCAGCTGGCAATTTCCTATCCTTTCCTAATGGACTGAATGTGGTCCCCATAACTATAAATTTTCCTGGCTTGGGTCAGTTGAAATTGGAGACTTAATGCTATAGGAGGGCAGGTTTTTATTTTATTTTTGTGCTCTGTGTAATCACGTTGATGGCAGCAGTGTAACAGTCTTGAATTATGGGTGACCAGAGAAAAAGAAGGCATCTCCTTAGCTCCCTGTTGTTATTGTCTCTGGGTGCAGAGCAAAATGTGTAGGCTCCAGGCTAGATTGTGTAAATCTCGTTAGAAAGCCATTCCCAGCTAATGAAACCCTGGGAGAGAGGGATTTGGCTTCCCAGCCTTCAGCCTTATAGCAAAGGCTGGAATAAATCCATCTTCAGTTGTGTGTAGGCTGTTCCCCCCTCTCCCCCAGCGCGAGCCTGTATTTATTGGTGGAGTCGAGATATCGTGGTCGTCGTTTGAGATCAGCCGCGGGTCAGCAATTTGTTGCATCTGCACCTGAATGATTTCAAGTGACAATTTTCTTCTCTTCATAAGAAAAAATAGTAATAAAAAAACCCAACCTGAAAACTAGTGCGCGGGGAGATCTCACCTGGTCTTTAATCCTTCTATGGAAACGGCCATCAGACACGTAAATAATTATATCTCCCCCACTGCGAGCCCGCTCTGCAGCTTGCTTGGCAATATGTATTAATTCAAGGGGCCGGAGCTGTTAAGGAAAGCTGTTGAAATGAAGTATCTGAGAGAAATGTGTCTCATCTTTCCCTGTTTGTGTAGGCTGGGAATGTGCCTGCCCGAGCCGTAGATCCCACGTGGGGTCATGTTTGTTTGGCTGCGCCTCTGTTGCTCTAAGCGTGGCTTTACCAGCCCCTACTGTGTGAGATACGATTGCCTTTGTCCTCCATCTCTTGATGGCCATTATGGTGTTTGCTGAAGTTCTGAGCGCATCTGCTGTGTTATTGGTCTTATTAATGCACCGACGTGGCATTCACCCGGGAACGCAGGCGCTGGCTGTCGGCTCCGGGATGTGTGCCCGGCGTGTTCCTCCTCGGGGTGATTTGTGTGCCCGGTGGGTTCCTCCCTGGCAGGTTTTGGGGGCGACTGGGAGACCCTGACACACGGGGCCACTACCACCCACATCCCTGCAGAGAGCCCTCCCCCCTCCTGCTCCAGCCCATCCCCATACCGTGCCTTCTCTCCCCATTCCAGCATCTCAGGGATGCAGGGCTGTTTATTGCCTTGTTCTCTGCTTTTTTCTTGTTTCATCTATTTTTTCTCACCCGCCTTGCCCGATGCATCCAGACCCAGGGGAGCTTTTTTCCCCGCCGTGTCTAACTGCTCTAGACCTTGCTCGGAGTTTGCTGCTCCAACTCCTCCAAGTTGGCTTTTGCTGCTGAAAGCAAAGCTCCAGCCAAGCCTGCGGGGCTGGGGGACGGTGCCCAGGGATGGGTACATCCTTGTGCAGACCGTGGCACCTCGGGCACTTGGGCAGCACAGAGGGAATTGCTGTGGGAGCCCCTTGCTGTGCCCAGGGCTGCCGGGATGGAGTATTTCAGGCCACCAGTGTTTGGTGAACGTGTGCTTGCTTTAATGAAACAAACTTCCTGTGTTTGAAAACAACCTGGGAAATTCACTTGGGTAACAAAAGGTGCTGGTGGAAGGAAAATCAGCTGCCACCCCCTGTAATGGATTTGGGAAAACCCATAGCCCTCGGCAGGGACTTTAGGCAACAGTTGGGATGAAAATCCAGTGGTGCAGAAGCATCCGGGCCCTCCTGGGACAGCAGGGGCTGCTGGAAATATGGGCATTGTTTTCCACCCGCTTTATCTCCTGCCCATCCCAAAGAGCAGAGGGTGTCCTCTGAAATAATGAAGTCTCTGAAGGCTTGAATACTTTTTTTTTTTTTCCTACTCCAACTAATCTTTTTTAATACTTTACAGCCTCATGTTCTGTAATTGAACGCATTTTATTTAGAAAATAACATTTAGTGCCACTTTGGATTTCCAATTATTCTTCAATCGGACTTTGAGGGCCTGATGTCTTTGTCGTTTTGATATGCACAAACGATGGCAACGTCAGAGCAGCCGACAGCAAATTATTTCCACTACTGATGGCTGGGCTTGGGAGTAAAACACGCAGGGCCAAGTTTAGTCTCGGCGTAAATGTACTGAAAGGAATTAAAGTATTACACCAGCCACAGGTTTGTCTCACGACCTCCAAGGGTGGGAAGCCGAGAGCTGCCTGCGGTAACCGAAGGAGCATCCTCCCTGCTCATGGTGACGTGGCTCATGGCTCATTTGGGGACACGCCGAGCGCTCCCAGGGGCTGGATACGGCTGTTTGCTGGACAGGGGTGGGAAGCACCAGCCCGTCTCTGTCCCGTGTCGGTGGTTTCCCCAAAAACCAGGGAATCTTTGGAGCCCAGGGAAGGGGAGAGACTCGGTGACAGCAGAAAAGCCTCCAAAGAATGGAAACTGCAGCGGTGCCGACTGCGTCTGTCTCTTAGTGTTTGTGATGGACTTCAAGGTCCTTGGCGACACCTTCTGTTGCAGGAGGAAAAGATGAGTGCTGAACAACAGTACATGCATGAGAATAATGACAAATTTTCTTGTAACTTGTGGCAGAACTTCCAAATGAGGGTGTGCAGGGGCTGCGGGGTACCTGCCGTGGTGGCACGTGCCTGGCTCCTGGTGGGACCGAACGCGATGCTGTCTGTGTGGGGGGAGCAAACGGTGTGTTTCAGCAGCTCTTTGTTTTCCTCCGTTCTGATACGGCCCTTAAGCTTTGCCCCGTTGTCTCTGGAGATGTTATTTTTGGTACTCGCCCCCCCTCGCCGTGCCTGTGTGCGATAACGGGGCTGGCGTGCTGCAGCCGCCATGGGACGGCGGTTTTCTTCTTGGGGGGAAAGGGCTTAAAGCTCATTTTCTGTCAGAATTAGAGAGTTTGGGATATACTTAGGAGGGTTCATTTCTCACGCTGGTGGTCAGGTTCCTAAATTATATTTTTGACAGCCATATGTAATGATATACAAATGGGAAAGTGATGGAGTAGCAGAAAATTGACTGGCAAGGGCAGCGTAATGTAGTTAGAGAGCAATGGTTACTGCAAAGCCACGGAGACTACGGCAGCCTTTCCTGGAGCAAGCGAGGAGCAGGACCACGGTCAGGCTGTGAAAACAATAATGATACGACTCTGTGACCTTTAAAGCTACTTAGGGCATTCAGATGCTTTGGATTTTCAAAGGCTCCATAAAATTACACAAACTGGTCATGCCTGTGACTTCCCTCCTTGGTCTCTGCAGTATTTAAACAAACCCAAGAACCCTGAAATGGTTCACGAAACGGGTAATGGAGGGCTGCTCGTGTGCCTGCATTGCAGCACGCAGCATCCTTCGTGGAGAAGAGCCGAGCAGGATCTGGGGTCCCCTCCCTGAGACTACCCCGAAGTGCACTGTCCCCTTGGAAAGGCACCGTCCCGTGGGACGTGGGTGGCCGGGGGACCAGCCCCGCAGCCCTCCCGCTCGCCCAGCCTGGGATGAGTGATGCTCTCCCAGGAAAGGAGGCAGAGGTTTGTGGGCATCGCAGGAGCTGGAGGGGCTGGGAGCCGCCGTCGTCTGCTCAGCCCATTTTCTGGGCAAAAACTGCTGTTGAATAATAATGTCAGTCACACGCGAGGTGCGGGGCAGAGCCGAGGTTGGGCTATTTAAATGATACTTGCGTGTGCCAAGAAAACAAACAGAAAGGGCCAGTCAAAGCTTTTCAGTGTCATTGACACCCTCGGACGTGCCAGGGCCGGGAACAAAGCCCGCATTGTGGCGCAGCACAGCCTGCGAGTCTGTTCGGAGCGGGCAGATGCGGGGTTGCCCACCCTGCTGTGCCGCGGCCAGTTGGCCACGTGGGGGTCCCTTTCAAGGTGGGTGGTTGAGACACGTCCTCCAGCCCAGCCCCGGGGCTTTCTCCTGGGCGAGGAGGGTAAACAAAATGTGGCCTGGGTGTCCCCGTGCGTGGCAGGGGTGGCAAGTGGCCAGGCACTCGGGGGGGGGGATGCTGTAAGGGCAGGGACGGGGAGAAGCCGTGTGGCGGAGGGAGCTCCAGCTCTGCCTCCGTGGGAGAAGGGTGGCATTGGGACGTTGGCCATCGAGACATTGGCCATCGGGACGCTGGCCCCGACACAGGGTGCCCCAAACGTTTTTGGGGCAAGTTGCTGCAAATTGTAGAATCATAGAGTTATAGAATGGTTAGAGTTGGAAGGAACCTTAAAGATCATCCAATTCCAACCCCGCTGCCCTGGGCAGGGACACCTCCCACCAGAGCAGGTTGCTCAAAGGCTCATCCAACCTGGCCTTGAACCCCTCCAGGGATGGGGCAGCCACAGCTTTTCTGGG
>JAOXJM010000013.1:5660020-5677636 GCA_026413425.1 Tringa solitaria | reverse complement strand
GGGTATGGGTATGGGGATGTGGAGATGGGGATGGAGATGCAGAGATGGGGATGCTGGGGTGGGGATGCAGGGATGAGGATGTGGGGATGGAGATTCCAGGATGGGGATGCGGGGATGGGGATGGGGATGCAGAGATGGGAATGTGGGGATGGGGATGCCGTGAGTGCCTGTGGCCATCAGAGCAAAGCCAGGTAGATGGGACCCAGCAGCAGCCATGATTTGGGGTTCCTGAGCCTGATGACAGCACCCACTCCTTCCCTGCTCTCTTTGCCTCCACCTTCTCTTTTTTCTGTTCCTTGATGGCAGTCTGTGGCTGAAGGGGACACAGGGGGGGTTCTTGGACTTGGAGTCCGCTGTCCCCCGATCCGTGTTGGTTTTCCTTCCACCTGCAGACATTGGTGTTCCTCATCTTCTCACCTCTCGCCGGCGCAGTGGTTCACGCACGATCTTTGGTCTCTTAAGGATAACCGGGCTGGCAGAGAACCGTTTAAAAATACCTAAAAGCCCAGAGAATGTTTTCCAGCCTGCCCGGTTCTTTGTTTGGGCAAAAGCTGTCGAGTAGGGCCGAGGAAACAAGAAGAACCGCGGCCCTATTGGTGCGGTGTTTAGAGAGGAACTGGGTTCTCACTGTGTCAACAGCACTTGGCGTGAAAAGTGGCCGTTGTTGGGCGAGACACTGCGCCTTTCACCCCCCGCGCCCCAGCTGCTGGGAGCCGGGCGCTGTTTTGACGGACGGAGCGAGTGGGATGCCGGCAGTTGTTGTTTGGATTTTCAGGCAGTCGCAGGCACAGGCATCGCTCCCGGGGCCGTGGCGGGACGCGGGGTGGCCGTGCGGGGACGCGCAAGAATGATTCACAGTATTTAAGAATAGAAAAGTAAATACAGGGTCAGCGCAGGAGCACCGCGCCGCGGCATCGGGACGGGTGATGGGAACGTATTGTGCCCGCTGGAGGTGGCACGGGACGGGTCGGAAAGGTTAAAGTGGAATTTTTTCCTTGGAATGACCCACGGTTAAAGCTTGGTGTCATTTTGGAGCCGTTGGGGTTTTCAGGGCTGATAAACTGGTCAGGACCGTGCGGCACCCCGGCGTCGTGTGGGGACCTTTGGGGTGGGTGATCAGAGCGAGGGGGGGGGTTGCAGCACCGATCCGGGTTGGGGTTCCTCCGGGTGCTTCCCTCTCATCTGCTCTGGCATCTCTGGCCTGGGAGAGATGGGCAGCCCCTGGGGGGGACGTGTTTGGGGGTGGCCAAGTCCTCGCTGGTGCTGGTGGGGCTCAAGGCGGGAGCAAGCAGTGAAATATCCACAGAGGCTAAATAAGCTGCTAACCTGAAAAATCCCACTGAATTTCATCCCCTGCCAGCTTTCCTCCCTGAAGCAGCTTCCCCCGCAGCGAGTGTAAGATGGCAAACTGGGCATCAGGGAGGAGAGGATGCAGGTTTCATCCTGGAGCATCTCTGGGGGGGATTCCGGAGGGTTCCTGGCCCCGGGGGCCAGCTGGGCTCCAGGCTGCAGCTCCACTGGCCCGAGGGATGGAGCGACTTCATGGCTTGGTCCCCAGTATTTCCTCTCCTTGGCTGACTTCTGCTCGGATGTTGAAACAAATCCGTTTGTGAATCGCTGTTGTGTTACTTGCATCAAACTGGCGAAGCGGGACCTGGAGCTGCTCCGGTTCCTCTCCCCGCCGTGGGGTGAGGGGCTCTGACCCGCTGTGTTTGCTTCCTCCGCAGGTGACCCGGGTGCCCGTGGAGTCCTGTGAGCAGTACACCACCTGCGGGGAGTGCCTCAGCTCCGGAGACCCCCACTGCGGCTGGTGCACCCTCCACCACATGTGAGTCCAGCTTTGGCCGTTCCGTTTGGTGGTGATGATAAAAGGCAGCTTTTTTTTTTTGTAATCTTTGCAAAAACAAATGAGGTTGAAGTTCCTTAAATCCATTCTTCCCTTCCCTGGACCTTCGCTGCTTTGCAGCGCGGATGCCATTGGGAATCCCTGAGCTCCTGTGAAGATGTAAAGAAAAAGAAATTCCTGCTTTAGGAGCGTGACACCCGTCACATGGAGAGGGTGCTGTGGACACGATGGGAAAGGAGAATTTAAAGGAGTGGGAACAAAGGCCTCCTGTTTTGCACACTCCTGCTTGCCCAAGCCGCCAGTCCCTCCCAATTAATGGGGAAATTTTAAAGGTAATAGCGGACTTGATTATATGAGTGGGACTTGTGCTTTCAGAGGTTACAGCACTGGAAGGGAGCAGAGCAGAGCACCAGGCCCTGTTAAATGTTCGGGGAAGAGATATTTTAAATTCTGCGTGGCAAGGTCGGGGGCTGTGTGTCCCCTTGTGTGTCCCCCCGTGTGTCCCCTCACCCCAGAGCCAGCGGCAGGGCTGGGAGCTGGCAGCCCCTCACGCACATCACCGGGCACAAAGGGATAAGGGTTGGGGTGGTGGGTTTGTTTTTTTTTTTCCTTCAGGGGAGCTCCAGGAAACACTCTCTGCATTCAGGAGATGTCTGTGCCCTTCCTCTCTCTCCCCTGCCATAATGACGATCGCTTCCTAAGGCGGAAGGGGGACCACCGGGCAGAGGCGGATCGGAGGAGGAGGAGGGGAGAGCTCGGAGGAGAGGAATAGAAATCCCTGCGGCCGCGTGCCAGCTTGCAGAGCAGCCCCGTTAAATGCAGGGCAGTCGGGGCGGAGGCAGAGAGCGGGGACCCGCGGCGGAGCTTGGCCACGAGCCCGAGGAGCAGGTGCCGGAGAGGGAGCCGGGGGCGACAGGCTCCTCCGCAGATCCGGCCCGGATTGGGCACCTGTGGGCTTCGGGGTGCAGAGTGGCTCCCCCCGACTTGCTCGGTTTGCGGGGAGTCGTTGCCAGGCTCGGGGAGATGCGGGAGAACCGTTGCAGCCGCCGGCCCGGAGCATCCCTCAGCATCCCGCAGGCTCCGGGCAGGCAGGGGCTGGGGGCAGCGGCAGAGCAGCCCCCACCAGCAGCACGGAGACGTGGGGCACAGGCACCCTGGGCATCTTTCTTATTTTTTAGCTTTTCTCCTTTCAGACGAGCCCATCCAGCCCTACCGCTAAGCCACCATATGTGCTGTTGTGTCCGAAATTCTTCACTGTCACAGCAGCTTTGTCAGAAGATTTCCACCCCTTTGCCTCTTCCCTCGGGGCAGCTGTCCCCCGTGCCGTTCCACCCCCGTGCCATTCCACTCCTCTGCCAGGCCAGCAGCTGGGACAAAAGCCACCACAGCCTTTTCTTAGGAAAAAATTCTTTCCTGTGAGGGTGGTGAGAGCCTGGCCCGGGTTGCCCCGAGAAGCTGTAGCTGCCCCATCCCTGGAGGGGTTCAAGGCCAGGTTGGAGGGGGCTTGGAGCAACCTCAGAGGTGGGTGAGGGTGTTTGGAGCTGCCCCTCAGGCCCCTGCAGCAGCTCCTCTGCAAGGATCACTGAGTGCTGTCCTAATGGTAATGAACTGAATCTTCATAAACCACCTGGGAAGCAGGTAAAGGTTGTTATCTTCATTTTGCAGAGAGAAAACCCTCAATGTCAAGAGCAGAGAAAAGTGTCATTTCCCCTGCCCTTTTGGCCGTGACATTTTGGCATTAACCTCTTCCCAACAAGGGCTTCTTCCCTGGTGGTATTTCTCAACCCTCCCTTTGAGCGTCTGCACTTTCCTGGCCTGCTTGGAGCAATGATCTTTTTTTTTTTTTTATTTTAGCTTTTGTCTTAAGCTGTAAATAATTGAGTTTATCTTGCTGTTCCTGAAGCCTCTGTCATATTTGTTGGGAGGCCTCAAGTGCCGGAGTGTTTGTATTTAATTTGTCATCTCTCTCTCCTCTAATTCTTACGTGTCCCTCCTGCCAGATGGACCGGCTGCTCCTCTGCTGGGCAGAAGGGCTGGGGCTCAGGGTGCGATGCTCGGGCTGGGGAGAAGGATGAGGGGTGGAAAAGGAGACGTTTTCATCCTTGAAAGAGCAAGAGAGTGGCTGGCCACCTGGGCGAGCGGGGCTATGGAAAACGCCAGCCCTGAGCCTCACCCTGGGATTGAAATCCAGCTGTTTCTCCCCACTGCTTGTTGGGGGGTTTTGCTCCTTGGGGTCGGGGGTACCGAGACCCCCCCAGGCAGGTCGGGGAATGTCTGGGCAGGAGCTGTGCCCTGCGGAGGAGCGGGACAGGGCAGCCCCCAAGGCAGCTCCTCTCTGGACACTTGGCAGCCACGTTTGCAATTGCCAGAGCTGAGAGCATGGAAATGCAGGTACTGAGCTACCAGGGAGCCAGAAAAAAAAAACCATAAATCAGAATTTTAAGCAATGTGTTGAATGTCTGAACAGGTAGGGGTGTGAGACAGATGGGTGGGCAACTGCCCTGATCCAGGTGGCATCAGGGAGTGCGTCCTGCCTTCCGTGCTGCCACCCAGAGAGGAGTAACGAAGGAAAAGTAAAAGGATCTGAGTTGTCTTGGGATAAGCTTTGATTATCCAATATTACCTAAAGCTTTCCTTGTGTGCCCAGTGTGTATTACTGTCTCTTAGAGGCCTGAGTCGGGCTTAAGGCTGTATTGGACTGGGGTTTGCACCGGGCTTTGAGGAACCCTGGACATGGGATGTTTGAGAAGGTGCTAAAAACCAGCAGGAAGGGAAAGGTGCTGGTCCTGAGCAACCCCTCTGCTCACCCGGGGTTCCTGGGGCAATAGTGCGATGGCCGAGCTGCCCTTCCCTCCCTGTGTCCCCCCGGCCAGGGGTTTGTCCCCGTGTGACTTTATCCCCTCTGTGTGGGAGAAGGATCTCTTCCTCCTCCTCCTCCTCCTCGTCTGCAGCCAGTGCTCTCCAGGAGCATGCGGAGGCCTCAAGGAGATTGTTAAAGAGTCTCTTCAGCCCAGTGGGATTTGAAACCTGCAGGACTTCCATATGCTGCTCTCTGCAAGTGTGTTATTGTCTACAGACCTATTTATCTCTGTTAGGGCTGTTGCCATAAATAGTATGATAAAAAAGAGCCATTCCAGCGAGTCAATGAGATAAAGGCTCCAGTCAAGAGCTCACTTTAAAGCTATCTTACAGATTCACTTAAACCTCAATAATTCTTCCTGTGGCAACACTCATATTTAGCTCCATTATACTCAAAAAAAAAAAAAACCCCGAAAAAACTCCAGAGGGTGAGGAGGACAGCGGGAGCGTTGGGGCATCACACGGGTGGTTTGGAAGGGGAGTGTATAAAGTCTGCTTTTCTTCATCAAAAACAGCCTCCCAGGGGGGATGTGAGTCCAGTGTCCCACCTCTGGTGTTGATGGGTGCCTGTCAGCGGGTCAGAGCTCCATGTGGTGGCCAAACTCAGCCTCTGCATGGGCAGGAGGTGTTTCTGCTGCTGGTGCCCCGGGGAACCAGGAGAAGAAGCAGTTTGACAGCAGCACCTTGTTAATTCGAGTAACATCTGCGCTGGAGTAACTGTCAGAAGGGAACTTGCTGGTGGCATGTGGGGCTGGTGACAGCATCTCCATCCTCTGACCTTTGCGCCGCCGTTTGAAAGAGGGTCCAAGATCGGCGGTGAGTGAGAAGTGATAAAGTTTGCTGATACCTTGTTAAGGCCATTAACACCCAAAGGCCGATGTGTCATTTGTGCCCAGGGAGGGGTGTGGGAAGAAGAAGATTTCTCCCCAAATGACATAAAACAGAGGATCCCTGAGGGGTGCCAGCGCTGTGCTGCCGTCTCTGGTGGCTGCTTTGAAACACTGATAGTTCTTCCTTGGTTTCCTGGCGGGCGCTCCTCTGCCTGCCAGAAGCAACTTCATTTCACGCCACTCCAAGGACACCTGGGGTAGAAAAACAGGGATAACGAGCCATCCTGGAGCACGTGGGACGCGAGGAGAAGTCCTGGTCACTTTGACGTGCTTGGAGGCTTGCATTCCTGACGGTGGGAATGGGAGAGAGCTGGGAGCCCGAGGTGTGAAACCGGGCAAAGCAGCAGCCGCCGGAGAGGGAAGCCCCATTCCTGGCCCTGCCATGCTCCTCAGCTCCGGGAGGAGATGATTAATGAACTATGTGTTTTTGTTTTAATTAGAATGGAAGGATCATCTTGTACTGCCTGTTACTGCTTTACGGTTTAGTTTCTGTGCAGACCATGGATTTATGGCTGGCAGGGGCCCCGGCTGAGCCGCGGCAGAGTGCCTGGTCACCCCGCACCCACGGCGCCCGTCCCAGCACAGGGCACTTGGCAGCTCTGGATTGTGTCCCAGTACAGACAGGGCTGGGAATTGCTCCCGAGATACTTGTGGTTTGCCTTTCTTCTGATCACAGAGTGTTTTTCAGTGCCCTTAAGTCCTAAACCTGGACTCTGTGCCCGATACCTGGTCCCGGTGCAGAGCATCGCCCCCGGTCCTGTCGATAGCTCCCCCTTCCCTTGGCTGAGGCTTTGCCTGCTCGCCCCAGGTGCTGTGTGACACCTTCCCCAGGTGCTCAGTGGGCTCTGACCTGTGCTCTGTGTGTTTGCAGGTGCTCCCCGAGGGACCGCTGCGAGCGAGCCGACGAGCCCTACCGATTTGCCGGCAGCATCAGCCAGTGCATGAGCATCACCGTCCAGCCCAGCAGCATCTCCGTCTCCCAGCACAGCCTCCCGGTAGGTGCTGCCCGGGAGCCGGGGGGGGTGTGAAACTGTCAGTGAGAGGCATTTCCAGCATATTTCAGGTTCACAGTGAACGCTCCGTTCTCCAGCTTTTCTCCCTGCCCATCAGCACAAGTGTTTTCCCATGAAGTCAGGGACTGGTGAGGAAAGGGGTCATCTGAGCCGGGGAAGGAGGAGGGGGGGGAAGGTGGCAGAAACAAATTCCTCCTTCCCCTTGGGCCTCAGCTCACATTTCTCTTGGTTCGGTTTCATTAGCTGTTGAAAGGAAAGGCTTTGTTTCCCAAAAAGCTCATCTGTGAGCTGTGCTCAGGCCTGGCTCTCTGAAGCATCCCAGCTGCTGCTCTCCGAGCCCCCCACTGCCCCGTGGCAGCTGGTCTTACTGCTGCCCCTTCCCAAACCTCCCCTGCCCGCCAGGGCTCCGTGTTGGAATGGCGTGGGGCTGTCGGGGGGGGCACTCACCCCTTCAGGCACCAGTTTGCCATGGGGACCGTCCCCATCCGTGATGGGGTCAGTGGGGATGGTCCCCACCCGTGATGGGGTCAATGGGGACGGTCCATGATGGGGTCAGTGGGGACTCCCTCGTTTCTGCCGGGCAGGGAGGGTTTGGGGGCACTCACTGCTGCTCTCCTGCACAAGAACGTGCTGTCACGGGTGGCACGGAGGGTGGCAACGCTTCTGTAGGACAACCAGGGGGACAAAAAGCTGCCATTGCCACCTCTCCTGAGCTGCAGTACCCAAAGGCTCAGCGAGGCCGTTTTGTGTGGGTAAAGAACCTGCATCCTTGGCTTTCTTTCTCCCTCCTCCGCTCCCCACGAAAGGGCAGCTGGCTGCCTCCTGGGGGCACACGGGTAATTTGAGGGGGTCAGTATTGAACGGGAGAACAGCAGGCACTGAAAATACAGAGGAAACTCGGGCAGCTCTGCCTGCTAACAGGTCACTGGCTGTGTTTTTGTCCCTCTCCTCTCCCCCGCTGCAGCTCAGCCTGCTGGTGAGCGATGCTCCGGACCTGGCGGCCGGGGTCACCTGCCTCTTCGGGAACCTGACCGAGGTGGAAGGGAAGGTTTCGGGCAGCCGGGTGGTGTGTGTTTCGCCAGCAGCGAAAGATGTTCCTGCCATCCCTGTGGATCAGGGTAAGTTACTGGCTCCTGGAGAATGATGCGGCGTCTGTGCCCCACCAGAAAGTGGAAGCATCTGCCAGGTGGAGCAGACCCTTTGGGGCTGCTGCTGGAGGAATTCATGCTCCCGTCAAAGACCATTGAAACCAGGGAGCTAAAAACGCTTTGTCCTTAAGAAATGCAGCCCACACGGGGCAAGACAGGCTGGGAGCAGGCAGCACCGTGTGCTTGCCCTGTCCCTGCATCCTCCCTGCGCTGCCACACAGGTCCCCAAGGCAGGACAGGAGCCGTCTGTCCCCCCCAGGATGGCTCATGAGCGAGGCAGAGACACGCATCCTTGCCACGCTGGGTGGATGTGGAAGCAGGAGCCCTCCCCTCTCAGCCTGGCTCGGCACCCACGAGTAGGTGGATGCCGTTTCTATTTTTCAGTCCTGATCTTTGGGTTGTTTCTTCATTAATGTCACTGCTGTCATATTTTCTCTTCCCATAACCAAAATGCTACTTGCTTAAAACTCATTTTCTCTCCTTGGCATCCTTCCAGGTGTCAACTGTGCTTCCCTGCTGATATCTTTGTATTTCTAAGGCATTATATGGAGCCTGAGACTCAGTGAACACTGGGGGCCGCGAGCCACCGTGGTCGCAGGGCCAGCGTAGACTTCCCCACAGCAGCTCCGGAAGAGCAATCTGTTCTTAATTAACCCAGTGCTGAGGTTCCTAAAGAGCTTCACTGGTGCCCTCGTTTCCAGCATTGTCTCCTATTCTAGTCATGGGCTGCTTCTCAGAGAATTAGTGGTTTTATACTGGAGACAGAGTCTTTGGGGAACAGGATGAGATCCCACACTCCTTTCAGCTGCGGCCCAAAGCAGCAGTTAGACCCTGTACCTCCAGGGCCTTTTGCCATCGAGGAGGATTTGGTTCGGAGGCATCACTGGAGCACCCTGGGGTGCTGGAGGGCAGGGTCCGGCCGGGGGGATGCTCAGCCCCCAGCTTGGGGACCGGCTGCAGACTCACCACGGTGGGGGGTTTTGATGGCAGGGAGATGGAAGGAACCTGACTTGCACCTTCAGCAGATGGCCCACCACGCTGGCAGGCGGGGAGCGGGTGCCCCCGCGTCTGCTGTTGCTTCCTCCGTTACTGGTGCTGGGACTGAGGGGCTCTGGTTTGTGTCCCCAGACTGGTTCGGCGTGGTGCTGCAGCTGAAGTCGCGGGAGACGGGGAGGACGTTTGTCAGCACGGAGTTCAAGTTCTACAATTGCAGCGCCCACCAACTGTGAGTGCTCCTTCCCCGGCTCCGAGCGGAGCCGAGCGCCGGCTGAAAAGAGAAGGGGCTGGGGGATGGAGGCTGGGCTCCGGAACCAGCCTTGGGGGGTTATCACGCTGCTTGGTTCAGCCAGCAGACACCTACTGAGGGGAGCCCCCAGGTCCCTGCCTTCCCTGCCCTTCTCTGGGTGCCTGTGGCGCATTCTCTGCCTTGTCAGACACAGGCAGAGGGAGCTTGAAAAAAAAAAACCTTAACCTGCTGGTGCCCCCAAGCTGCGTGATCCCGCAACTGTGAACTCGGATCCATCCTCACAGGCAGCTGGTGAAGGCAGCAGAGGGTCTGGGCTGGGGGGCTGCAGGCAGCAGGGGAGGACAGCGGGGAGGTGGGCTATGGGCAGCCGGAGGAGGCAGGGACCTTCCAGGCTGCAGGGTGCTGCGAGGATGCTCCCCAGGGTGAGAGGGGAGGGCATGGCCACCAGCATCAGGCAGTGACCTGGAGGTCTCCAGCCCTGGGGTCTGCGCATGTTGTATTTTAGATGGGGTGAGCAGGAGCTCCCTGCAGCCTGCCCACCCCCTGAGACCCCCATGGGCTGCCCAGGCGTGTGGCTGGCACGGTGGGATGCTCCGAGAAGGGGCTCCATGGGGGGCTCGGTGCTGCTGGAAACGTTTCCCCATGGGCACATCTGCCGTGGGAAGGCAGCACGCAGCTGCCTGGCCTTAAAAACACATTTACAGACCTGAAGTGCTTATGGATTTCTCTCTGGAAACACAGCAAGCCCTAAAACATCAAAATGAAGTATGGGTAGGACCTGCCAGAAGTTGGATAGCAAAAGGCAGGCCGGTCCCACAGGGCTGGGTGGCATCTTGGATGACATCTCCGGTGGCCAGTTCTGCTCCGGGAGCGTGATTTGCTGCTGAGCTGCCCGGGGGAGTCAAGAAATGCCAGCGCAGGGTCACTCCCCGTCTTTCTGCACTGGGTTTGAAGCCTCAAGCCACAAGCCCTTCCCTGCTGCTCTGGGAAGTGTGGGCTGATGGGCTTGGCTGGCCGGCAGTTTTTCTAGGCATGCATTCAACTTTTTTAAGTTTTGGGTTGAGCCATAGCACAGAGCAGAGGAACCGGGATGAAAGGAGCCCTGGGAGTCCTTCAGTCTCCCCATCCTGCCTCTCCCGGTGGTCCATATCCCCGGTGATCCCTGCATCCTTGTGCACAGCTCTGTCCTGATGTCCTTGTCCCTCAGTCTGGCTGAGGGCACCGGCCTCTCCTCCGGCTGCGAGCGTTTGCATCCAGCGGTTTCCTCTGCATCCTCCTGTTTGGGAATTTGCATGAGGGATGGCGTCTCGGGGAGCCCTATTTCCACTGAGGAGCGGAGGTTTGAAGCAGGAGAGGCCGTGCATCTTCCCTGGGCTGTCACTGGGCTTCATCTGGCCGTGCCTTTCTACCAGCTCCTGGTTGGAGATAAAGTGCTAACACGGTGGTAAATTCTGCAGCACTTACATCATCCTGGACTCGGTATCGGTGGGTTCAACAAGGGCAGGAGCTGGCCGGGCAGGAATGGATCACAGCAAGCAAAAAGGAGGAAGGAATACAGGTCTCAGCCAGCGGAGAAGAGAAACCTATTGATCCCGAGACTCCTCATTGCAGCCACGAGGGTGTCAGGGGAGCAGCCTGGCTGTGAGGCAGCACAAGACGTGGTTGTGGCGTGTGAAGCCTGTGCTCTTTGGGAGGTGGCACTAGGCTAAGAGGTGGTGACCCTGTGGAAGCCTCTGAGAGCTCAGGATGCTGCCAGGAGCTCCTTGTCCTGCTCAGCCAGGGCTGAAAGCAGCAGCCAGAAAACCGTGGTGCAGCGCGTGATGCTGAACCCCTTGGCCTGGGTGGTCAGAGAGGTCTCCTCCTTCGGACCCGGCGGTGCTGGGGCAAGCAGAGAGCTCTGGTGGCTCCAGACAGGAAAGCCGGAGGCCAGGCCAGGTGGGAGAAGGGCTACAGATCGAAACGGAGACAGAAATGGGTCAAACAAATGAGTAATTAAAGAAGCTTACAGCACTTGATATCATTCCCCAGATTTGTAGATGGATGATTAGAGTAAGCTTCCTTGGCTATTAAGGTCACTGCGAATGCATCAGAAGGAAAATACAATTGAGTTATTAAAACACAGATTCTCCTGCAGCAGCCTGTGAGAGCCATCACCCTGGCACTTCTGCCCAGCTGGCGAGAGGGGTCCTGCCTGGATTTCCTGCTTTCCTCATTTTCCCAAGTTTCTTCCCAAAGGCCCTGCTCCTGCTCCCCTGGTGATGTTCATCCCTCTGCGCTGACCCTGGGCTCGCTCCGGCGCATCCCTGTCCCTGTCCCTGCCCACTCCAGGCAGCACCACGGTCTCTGGGGCCACAGGATGCCACAGGGAGCTGAATCCCATGGGATGCATGGAATTCCATGGGATGCAACTTATACTTAGGGCAGCAGACGGTCACCAGAACGCTGCCGCGTGGCACGGAGGGTTGGCCCCCGAGATGGAGGAGGTGGTTATTGCAAACACCAGCATCTGTCATGGACCGTGCATCTCGCTGGCAGCCAGTTCGTGTGGAATAAAAGCCACCCAGGCGGTTCGCTGGCAGCTGGGGCCACCCCCTGTCTGAAAAGGGTCTGCCTTCTTTCAGAAACATTTCATAAACAGTTAATTTCTTCCAACATGAATCAAAAGCGCTCGCTGAACTCTGCACTCCAAGGCCAAACAGAAGTGTTAGCGTTGACTTGAAGCATTCCTGACTTGCAAAACAACTCATCCAATTTTTGCCAGGCTTGCCTCGTTTTCTACTCTCTAGAAACTAAAAATCAAGCCTGGTGTCTGTGCAGTGTTGTGCTTTATTTCACGCCGATGCAATGCTGTGCAATAAATCCCAGCTTGTATTTTATTACTGAATGAATTGTGAGGTTGTTTCAAGACTGTCTTTCGAGTGCGTGCTTTCCAAAATCTATTTTTTTCTTTTGTTGTTGGATCAAAACATCCCTCCAAAGAAGTAATTTTCCAGTGGAGGAATGAAGGACACTGAGCCTGGAGTTCTAGCTCGATCTGTCCATTGCTGTGTAGCCCTCCCGAGGTGGTACCCCCCTCCCTGACCCCTCCGTTCTCCCCGCAGGTGCCTGTCCTGTGTGAACAGCGCTTTCCGCTGCCACTGGTGCAAGTACCGGAACCTCTGCACCCACGACCCCACCACCTGCTCCTTCCAGGAGGGACGGATCAACGTCTCTGAGGTACCAGACCACGTTTCACTACTCTTGAGCTCGTTCTTCTGTGGGTTTTTTGGGGTTTGTTTTTTGGTTTTGGTTTTTTGGTTTGGTTTGGGTTTTTTTTATGACACAATTACCAGAACCAATGCTTTTGTGAGGTTTTTCAACTTTCCGTGGGTCAGGGCTCGTCTCTCAGCTGGTCTCAAAAGGTGCAAGTACAGCTTTAAAGGAGCGTGGCAAGAAAGTGTCAATTTAGCAAAAACGATGTGTCTTGACCTGAATCCAAAGCTGATCCCACCTCTGATACGTGGATGTGCTCAGGTGTGGTGATAACTGTAATTGCTGTGCTGCTCCCTTCAGGGGTCTCAAAGCCTCCTGCAGCCCAGCACATCAGAGACCTGCAGGGATTTGCCCGACGGCAGTAACAAGTCAAGTGCAGAGCTCTTGGTGGGATTCCTTCAGTGGGTTGTGTTGGCAGGTCTGAAATTTATGGCAGGAGCCTGACTGTAAACTGATTAAGAAGGGAATTACAGACGTGAACAGCCCCAGACTTTGGAAGAGAGAATCGATTCAGGTTCCAGCTCTATGGACCAGGAGCCATCTCTCTTAGCAGTTAATAAAAGGTGGGGGGCTCAAGTCCAAAAATGCTTTTAACAGTTGGAAGGAGGCATGGCCCACTAACAGCTCTGCCAGATCTCCTGTATGTCTGAGGCGGAGAGATCCACAGAGGAAAGGAGTTTGTTAGCAGAGATACCTCATCAGAGGTTACCTCCAACCCCTTGCTCTGGGGTTTCTGCATCTGTTTCCTTATCTGAGTCCCATGCTGCTGTCTGCTTCAGGTTCACCAAGTGCAGAGCAGGCACGGCCTCCCGTGCTGATGGGGTCCTGGTTTTCACCCATGCTGCTTCTACACGTAGCTTTGTAGCACCTGAAATGGGCGCAGATCCTAAAGCTGCAAGGAAGAAAGGTTTAAAAGGTGCTTTGAAAATCCCAAGTGTCTTGGCAAGTGGGAAAGGCAGCGGTGAGGG
This sequence comes from Tringa solitaria, assembly GCA_026413425.1. Taxonomy (NCBI): domain Eukaryota; kingdom Metazoa; phylum Chordata; class Aves; order Charadriiformes; family Scolopacidae; genus Tringa; species Tringa solitaria. The sequence continues at coordinate 5,664,414 of JAOXJM010000013.1, read as the reverse complement.
CATGCACAGGTATTGGAAAAAAAAAGGAGGGTAGGGTTAGCCTCAAGAGAAACCCTTATCAGTGAGTAATGGAGATAGAGAAAAGCAGGAGAGATGTGTCACGGGAGTAAAACTCCGAGGCGTTAAAAAGAAGTGAGTGAAGGTGCCAGGCTGGTGCCGCACCGATAGTAAACCTGAAGCATAACACATGGGTTTTTCTGGGTAAAAAGCTGCCAGGAGGCACTTCGAGACAAGGCAAGGGACGTCAATGAGCTGCTTGTGCACAAACCTCGGTGGGAATCTGCAAGAGCAAAAGGCTGGACAGTGGCTGTCCCCTGCCACCAGTGGCTGTCCCCGGCCACCGACCAGGGACGAGGAGAGGGGCTCCCGCAGCAGCCTCGGAGAGGTGCTCCGTGTGGCAGAGGGATCAGATGCCCAAGGAGAAGCATCCACCCTGGGGACAACCCAAAAGCTTTCTCAGTCCAGTTCAAAGTCAAGAAACTTCCTTTCAATGTAACAAGAGGAAGCAAAACCCTTTGCTTTTCCTTCTCTTGAGTGACGTGGGCTTTTTTCTCCTTCACATTCAAAGCATCACAGTCTTCCCAGGCTTTACAACTGTAGTTCTGTTTTATGGGTCTTCAACCTCATGATCTCAGAAGTGTTTGACAAGTCTCTGGTAAAGTAGGACAATCCCATTATCTCCGTTTTTCTCCTGGGAACGCGCAGGACTTGCCTGAGATCACACAGAGGGAGCGAGCGGAGGAGTTGGTATCTGCCAGTTCCTGCTGGGATCACAGGACTGTCACGTCTCCAAAGAACTTCCTCTGTCGTCTTCATCCCGTAGAGGTGGTTTCTTACCAGGGGCCGTTACGGGATATCTAACGCCTTCCTGGTGGTTACCTTTGATAAGGGTTGATGATAACGATGCAGATGCTCCACTGTTCGTCATGACTTCTCCAGAGCTCTGAACACACGGGCAAAGCCACCCACCAAAACCTCGTTTTTTGCTTCTTTACAGCAAATGAATTGCAACTTGTGTACACAGCGCAGCCCTAATGCCTTTATTGTGGGCGTTTCACTCCGGCTAACACAAGACATCGAATAAACGCCTCATAAAGAGTTCCCTCTCTTGAAACAACTCAGATCACAATGTTCTCGTTGTGTCATGGCCTGGTCGAGGGGCAAAATGTTTGTGCTCACAACACTGGTCCCTTCCAAGCAGAGAGTGCGTTGTGTGTGGGGCGGTGATGCTGCTGACGCTGGTGGTAGCGGTGACACCAGTGATAATGGTGGTGCCGGAGCGGGCTGCCCTACTTTCGGTCCCCTGTGCCTCTCCTCATGGAAGACTGGCACACGTGTTCACACGGGGCTGGAAATTTTCTCCTGCCTTTATATTTAATTTAAGAGAAAATATCTTGAATATTCCCTTTTACTCCTGGCCCATCAGAATTCGTGTCCCAGTGGGATCCCATGTGTAACGAGCTCCCTTTGATGCTGCCAGGAGTCATGGGTCTTGAGAAGGGAAAAGAGCTCGAAGCCTCAGCCGCTTTACAAGGTGATGGGGGAGAGGAAGCCCTTCTTCATGAGCTGTACCCTTGCTCCTTGCAAGCTTCTGGCTGTATTGACCGAGCTAAATGCTGCCTTTTTGCCCTGCTTTCAGTGAAAATACAGCCAAAGAATGAGCTTTCTCGGTCTCTCTGCCTGCCCTGTCAATAGGAGTTGTTTGCTACATCTAAGGGCTGGGTGGTAGAGGTGGTGACACAGAGGACAGCCCCTGGAGGTGGGCTGGTGCTTTGTCAGGGCAAGTGGCCTGTGGAGCCATCAGTAAGGGACAACCACCAGCGATGCTTGAGAGGAGGTGACCCTTGAGCATCAGGTCTCTGGTTCCCGTCATGCTGTTGTGTTAGCAGAAGTGGAAATGTGCAAAGCGTGTTTTTGGTTCGGAGCAGTGGGTAGATAAACATAGAACCTTCACAGCCTTGAAAGCAGAGATGTCTTCCAGGATGGAGCTGGCTGTTCTTGATGTCCTCCATCTGGTGGGAAGTTTCTGATGTGGGGTAAACCCAGCTCTTTTGAGGCCTCTGTTTCCAGGTGGCCAGTTCTCTGGGAGTTAATAATTAGATAAGAAGCTCTGTTTTCTAAGCCTTTGCTTAGCCTGAGGCTTCATTTCCCCTCAGAAGGTGCCTGTGTAGACATTGCTGTCCAAAGGGCAAGGAGAAGGCATCTGCCTGTGGGTGGCTTGCACCCCCAAAAGCAGGGTTTCTCCAAGAAGAGGTCTCGTGGGCATGTGCCACTGATAGTCTGGCTTTACAACGCTTCAGATCAGGCCTATAATATCATCTTAATGTATCTGAGGTGGTTGGGTTTGTGTGTGTGTGAGGCTCTAAGATGTCCTTCTCTAAATGTATAAAACATGCAGATGAAGAGGAAATTAGATGCATAAATATATTGTTACACCCCGTCCCGATGGAGAGCTAGAACCAAATAAATCCTATTAGTTTCCCAGAGTGTGGGATCCCGTCCCTCTTTGATGTCCACTGTGTGTAGATAATGTCATTTCCATGTGTGAGATGCTGCATCAGGGACGGAGCGTTGCAGATTGTGGGAGCTCAGTGCAGAGCCAGGTTTTGGCTCTGGTCTGGCTCCTGTAAATTCTCATTGCTTTTAAAGCCACACCTTTGCCCCTGGCTGTGCCCTTGGATGCTTGGAGTGCTGCTTGATGTGCTTCGAAGGAAATAAAACAAAATCAAACCTTCCTCATATCTGTCCTCGAGTTCCCCACCATTGAATACCTGAATGGGAACTCTGACGTGTAGGAGATAACTCAGAGCACTAAGTCCACCAAATGACTTTGCTGGGTCACACCTAATTTCTGGAGAGATGGGTTTGCCTGGAAAAGTACCAATAGCAGCAAAAAGCCCGCTTCCAGCAAGATTAACTCATCTCAGTTTGAGAAGATTGGTTTGAGCTTATTGGCAGCACTTTTTTTTCATCAGTGGATTTATGGTGTGTGTAACCTGCAGCGTGTGGTGTCTGGTGGTGGGAAGGTGCTCCGAAGGGAGATGTTCCCACCTGGAAGCCGGCTGTTTTTGAGGGAATTGCTCCCATCCTCGCCTCCGGTACACAACGGGCTGTTTATGGGTGAGAAGTAGGCTCTCCAGCCTTCCGTGGGGTTTTGCATGGCTGTAAATATCACAGAACTTCATCAATGAACGTGGCAGACCCGGGTCACAGCACGTGCATCCAGCACAGAGCTCGTGACAAGGGGGCACTGGGCAGGAATTTACCAGTGAGACCAGTCTCGCTCCAGCTGCCTTTCTTTTTGTGTTTGGTTTCTAAGGAGCAAGGTCTGCTCTCCTTTCTGGTAGCATAAATGAAGAATAATGTGTTTCCCTGAGTGATGGGGACCGTAATTTATATCATTGGGAACACAACTGTGAGCCAGGGGTTTACATTCATGTGCCAGATTCGTTTATATTTATAACTTTAAAATGTGTGTAGCAAGTTAACATTTGTGGAGGGTTTTTTTTTAAGATGAGAAGTACGAAAACGTTATATTTTCTTCCATTTGGGCTCAATCCCATAGTCAAAAGAAATGCCTGCCATTTCTAGGCAATTTTTTTCCAAATAAGAGCAAGAAGATTTGACCTACTAAAACTGCTCTGTTAAACACAAATAATAACCGTGGGTGCTCTGTTCTACTCCAGAGGCAGACGCGTATCGTGGGTCTTTAAGGTATTTATAGACCTTGGAGTCTTTGAGGCTAAAAAGTGTTGGAGAAGCATAAAATGTCTTTGTAAATTGTGTGTGATGATACTTCATAGGCAGAATATTCCCCCAGAGCCTGTGTCACTCATGTGTCGGAGTCTTGTCTTCCTCCAGCAGATCTTCTGATTTGTGTTTATTCTGGTGCACAGAAGTCAAGGAGGATAATGAGAGGATTCAGCGTGTGTTTGTTTAGCGAGAGGAGGCAATAATGGCCTTTCTAACTCACTGCAGGATTTACTTCTCATGAATTAAAAAACAAAGTAAACTGATTATGGAACAAATTGTATATTCCGGTGGCTGCAGTCTCCCTTTTATTCTGGATTTTCTGGATGCTCAGCTCCTCCTGGCTCTAGCACGGGAAGGCGTGGAATCAAGCACCCAGACCTGAGCCCTGCAAATCAGGGACGGTCTCATCATTCACCACCACGAGGGGACCTTTCCCACCAGCCCACCCAGCTCCCATCCCAGCAGCGGGACTGGTGCTGCAATTCATCAGGGAATTCCTATAAAGTGAATAAGCGTTGGCAGAGGCATTGCTAAAGCTGATAATACATCTCTAACGAAGTAATTTAGATTAGAGAGCTAATGCCCAGCTGGAGAGCTGGGCAAGGAAGAACCTCATGAGGTTCAACAGGGAAAAGTGTAGG
>JAOXJM010000013.1:5639325-5652997 GCA_026413425.1 Tringa solitaria | reverse complement strand
ATAACCCCAGTTCCCTCAGCCTCTCCTCGTAAGACTTGTGCTCCAGACCCCTCACAGGCCTTGTTGCTCTTCTCTGGACCCTCTCCAGCACAGGGAGCCGACTGGGCGAGTCCTCTCCGCGGCTCGTTAAGTCGGAACCCATCGTGTGCCTTTGCTGGGGGTCCGAGAGCAGCCGTGGCCCGTGGGAATATTCCCGTTCCTGGCCTTCTCCTGACCTCCCGTCCTCTCCTTGCCCGCAGTGCACCTCTACAAGTGCGCGGCCCAGCGCGAGAGCTGCGGGCTCTGCCTGAAAGCCCACCCCAAGTTCGAGTGCGGCTGGTGCGGCGGCGAGGCCAAGTGCACGCTGCGGCCCCACTGCAGCGCATCCCCCCTCCAGCCCTGGCTCGACTGGTCCAGCAGGAACGTCAAGTGCTCCAACCCCCGCATCACCGAGGTAAGAGCCTCCATCCTTCGCCCCTCTCCCCTTCCTCCTCCCCGCGTGGGTTTCCGCCTGCCTTCCCGCTCCTCGGAACGTCCCTGAAGAACAGGGAATAAAACGCTCCGTTACTTTGCTGGGAAATTAACGTGCGGATCGGCCGGCACGTGGCCGGGCTGTGCTGCCCACCCGAGCGGCTGCCACTCGCCCGCGATGCGGCCGGCGTTGGGGTGACCGCTATGGACTGTTGCAGGAATGCTAATTAAACGAGGGAGCTAATTAGTCTATAGTTGATGCTTCTGATGTTTCTGTTCGGCCCACTGAGGGATGCAAAATGTCTCCCAGGAGCATTTTTACCAGCAAAACTGCACTCGGTCTGTTAATGTTACTATTAGGAGTGACGCTCATATCAGGTGGGGATGAAAGATTTTGGTTTCTCACTTAATTAACTCCCCCCAAAAAGCCTCCTTTGCCCTGACTGTGTCCCTACCGCAGAAGGCAGAGGAGGGAATGGGTGTAAAAGTGTTGGACCCAAGAAGCCTGCAGTGATGCTCATGGCAGGGCTTAGCACACAAACTTCTGCCAGCTGAATAAGGACCCCAGTGGACGTTCCCTCTTAACTCCGCTGAGTTTCTACACCAGTTTAGCTAAACTGGCTCATCCTCAGCCCCCTGGGAGGAAGGCACCAGCCTCCTTGTTACGGAGGAGGGGAGGAAACGGCAGCGGTGCTGTGTCAGGGCTGGAGGAGGGTGTTGCTTGAGGAGATTCCATCCATCCCACGGGGATGTTTCCAGGCCTTTGTTATTTCTTTCTTAGACCTTCTGCAGAGCTCAGTTGTGCCTTTGATGTGTTTCTCATGTGCGGTGTTTTGTAAAGTGCAGAGGGGAGGCTGCGGAGGAGCAGAGATGGTGCTGGCTGTGCAGAGACCTGAGGGCGCTGAGAAATGTTGAGAGTCCTTTCCTAGGCTGGTGGGTTTGTTGGGCAAGTCATAGCTATCTTTACAGAGAGATAAAATGCGCCTCAAAGGCTTGCCTGGATGCTCGCCTTGTCCTGCCAGTAGCCACAAACCAAAGTTTTCTTACCCAAGTGCTGTTCTGCTCCGACATGGTTACACTCCAAGGTGCAAAACAGCCTCTGCCTAAGATTTTCTTCACCATAAGACAGTTGTAACTGTCAGTTGAAGAAGTCTTAGATTTATTTATTTATTTACCCTTCCTCGAGCTAAGCAGAGAAGGGGAAAGCCACTCTGCTCCAGCCACCGAGTGGCTTGCGGGGAAGCGCTGGCAGGCTGGCTCTGGCGGCTGGCTGCGGGCACGGCGCTGCCACCGAGTGTTTTATCACTGGCCAACTTGAAAGCAACACTCTTGGTCTGTGTCCAAGGAGGAAAGAGCAGAGCTTTGCTGGTAGAGATTTCTTGTCTCCGTAACTAGGTCTGTGTCGCAGCCTTCAACGCGGGACGCGCGGGGTGCCTCGCCAGGGGATGTTTTGGGTCTCGGGAGGTTGCCCCGAGAGGGTTTGGAGATGAGAGAATTGAGTAGAAAATGTCTGTGCTTTCATTGCTTGTTCCACAGCGAGGGTCAGCGAGAGAAAATCCAGGCTTCAGGGAGGTGCATTGTCCCGTGGCCTCCGCTGACTCTGCTGGTTCTGTGAGCTCTTGTGATTTTATCACAGGTCTTGAAGTGCTCGGTGTTTGTTCTTGAACTCCACCTCCTGCCCTTTTTGTGAATTCATAGCTTTTATTATTATTTATTTTTTATGCAAGTCAAGCTTGTGGTTTTCACTGTTGTAGAAAAAGAAGGAGGAAAGCAGAGGGAACTAGTGGCTTTTTTTCATGGCCACTAGAGGCTATTTCAGGGGTGGGAAGGCCACTGTATAGGACTAAAACTCTTACAGAATTTGGCTAAGTTCTTGAGCGCTCAGGTGTATAGAAAATGGCAAAGTGTGAGTAGAAACCCTGCAGGGCCAATATTCCTAAACCCAAACCTTTCAACAGCACAGTTTAACTTCTCTCATCCCTTTTCCCCTCCAGAAAAACGTAAGAGCTCTGGTGAGCTGCTCTCCATCCTGCGCACACCGGCATTGCGGCTGGGGAGCAGCAGTTGGTCTCCTACCGGGGTTTGCATTGAGCCTGCATCACTCAGGCTAAAAGAGCCTTTAATTTGGGCTGTTTTCCACTCCTTTTGCATCATCTGGCCAGGTTCACTCTTTCTGTCAAGGCAGAGGTTGAGGGCCTTGCTCCCAATCGCCAGTGCCTTCAGGGGATGCCTAACTAGTAAGAAGGGATTGTGTTTTAATAGCCATAAAAGTAAATGAGCAGTAGGATATACGCGGTCCTTTTCCTGAGTGAGAGGCCCAGCTGTCACCAACAGTGTCCCTTGAACAGCAGAAAACTTCCACACGGTCTGTGGTCTTAGCAATAAATAAATAAAAATCAGTTTTCTTGCGAACAAGCGGCACTCTGATCTCCTGTTCATTTATTTGCAGGCCTCATTAATATAACATCAGTGCAACAAACAGCTGAAGGGGGGGCAGTGTCAGGCTGAATAATGGAGTTGCTCCGCTGAGATAACAATTAGGTTCTGAATGTGCTATCAGCTACGGCAGAGACGAGGAGGGATCATGCCGGGATGACAATGCTCATGTGCTGGCTCCCCGCTGGGCTCATCAGCTGGGATCCAGCCAGCTTAGAGCAGGATGGAAAAAAAAACAAGACAAAGAGAAGGAAGGTGGATGACATCTGGGGGGGACAGGGGTTATGGTGCTCTCCCCGCACCCTGAACAGATGCCAAGTGGTCTCAGGCTCAGAGCTTGGCTCCAGCTCCCGGAGAAAAGCCCCGTCCGACCCACGGCCGGTCCCAGCTCTCCCCGTCTCCTGCACAGGCTTCATCCCGAGGCTAAATCCCGCCTGATGTCGGAAACACTGAGCCGTGCAACCGGCAAGATGTGGGGCCGAGAACATTCATCCTGCATCGTTACTGCGGTGTCTCCTGCAGGCTGGGGAGGGAGGCGTGCTGGCACCATGGGGGGGGGGTTCCTGCATCCCTGGAGGTCCTGGGAATCCTTGGAGATCCCTGGGATCCTCACCTTGGCTTCAAGTGAGAAGCAACAGCAACAGAAATGCAGTGGTGCCTCTGCATCCCTTACGTGATGTGAGGGTGACCACGCTCCTGCCACCACCCACCTCCTCTCTGTGGTTGGATCCTTTCTGTGAATAACACAACGCTTCGCGCCGGCATAAAACCCTTTCCCTGAGAGCAGGAAGGGGCTTGGTTAGAGGCGGTGGGTTGGGAATTTGTTTCATGCGGGGCTGATGCAGAGGGGAGAGGTGACCTGCTCAGAACAATTTGGGGGATCAGCAAAACCAAAGGCTCTACCTCCCACACCCGACCCTGGATCTCAGGGACTTTCAAACTGCTTCAGTTTTGCAAACATTCTAGACAACTTCCAGCAGAGACACAGAGCCCTCAGCAGTAAATGCCCAATTCCTGGTAATGGTCTTGTTTTTCCTTAGCTGCCCTTTCTAGGTTCTCTTGATCCTCCACAGACCCCTGAGTGAAAAGCCACTGCAGTAAAGTGCATTTCTTGAAGCTGGGGAATATTTCTTCTTAAACCTCTCTGTCTCAGCCCAGAAATACAGGCTGTGGTTGCAGCCAGCTCCCCGGCACGGCCAAGCTGGGAGTGAAGGTTGCCCACGGGCTGGCTATGCTGGAGGAGCCTTGGCCAAGCATCTGCCCGGTGTCGGGGTGACCCAGGGATGCTGCAGGGGGGCGGGGGGTCACCAGCCCTCGCTGCAACGGGACCTTTAAGACTTATCTCCTTTCTGCGATTTTGACTGAATCTCTCCAGCTGTAATTAATTGAATGCATCTGTTCTAACCCTGGGGCTGCTTTATGGCACAGTTACTTCAAAACTGTTCAATTAGCGGCCACTAAAATCTAGGTCGAGTGGAGCTCCATATTGGGGATTTTCCAGGTCAGGACATTTTCAAAATACAGCCTCGGCTCTGCTTTGTTCGGCACGGCCGGTTGGCTCCGCCGGTTGTGGTAAGGTCGGGAAATGGCAAACTGTGGCTGCTTTTTTTTTCTTTTTTTTTAATTTTTTTTATGAACAGCCATGAGACAACGCGCCCGGCGGCGTTAAGCGCCCCGGCAAACACGTTTTAACATAATCCAGAGCTGCAAAGGACAGTTGTAACTGTCAAGTAGGTGAACTGCCGAGTTCAGGTGATTCCCGACTAGCGATGTCAGCGTTACCAGGGTAGGACTGGGTGTAATGCACTACAACTTGATTTTGCCGTGTCTTTTAGGGGCACGTAGTGCTTCGTGGAGGTAAATGATACAAGACGTGCCACGCGGTATGAGCCACAGAAAACAGCAGCCCAGCAGGCAGTGCGCGGTGAATAAATCAGAAACCCCAGCCCTGCGGCCGAGGGGAGAGAGGGGCCAAAATTAAACACAGGCAGAGGAAGAGGGGGGTGGGTTTGATGGATGAGGCAGCTCCTGGCTCTGCTGGGTGCGTGGAGCGGGCTGGACCCCAGCACAGGGGGGCCAAATTGAATAGCAGCAGCTAAACAGAAGTGGAGAGCAAGAAACACCGAGGTGTAAGCCAGGGAGAAGGGATTCAGCTGGGATTTGAGATGCAGGGGATTGCTGGGAGCCCCAGAAGCGGTGGGGGACAGGGCTGTCCCGATGGCCTGAGCAGCTTGCGTTGGGTGGGAAGGGGGTGACGTGCCCCATGGCACTAGGAAGTGCAGGGGGTCCCCTGGGGCTGTTTTGGGGCGCACTCACCCCACGGTGCAGCAGGTTGCTGGGACCTGCTCTCGTGATGGGGCTGGTGCTTTGCTGCCTTCCCAGACCCCTCAGCTCCGGGGGACAGCGAGCTCTGGAGAAGGTGAGGGAAAAGCAGCCATCCATCCAGAAACGCTAAGTGAAAGGTTTTGAAGAGCTCAAGTCTTTTGCCAAAGACAAGGGTGGAACAAACAAGCGTAAACAAGATTTATCCATTAAATTAATTGAATTGCATTATTATGGATTATGTTTATTTATTAATAACAGCTGTAGCACGGAGAAGATTAGTAACTCGCCCAAGAACAACAGCAGACTGGTGGCAGATTCAGGAGACAAGAGTCTTGGGTCCAAATTTTGTGACTATACATTATTGTAATTTATACTCCTAATTGAAGAGGATATTGCCTTTAATGAAAGTCTATAGAAGCCGAGATGATTATGGCTGAGGCAGGCTATAAACAGCCAGCTTTAAAGCCCACACCTCACTCTTTAGCATTTGTAAGTCATTTGAGGTGCCAACTTACTAATAAAATGTGACATTAACGTTCAGAGAAGAGCCAAGGCAGAAGTTAACAAAGTTCTCCAAGGCAGCAGGCAACTTCTGGAAGGTGACTTACCATCTTCTATACATACAAAAAAGGAGCCAGTCTTATTCTTCCACAAGGGTTTGTGGGGGAAGCATTGCCCACACCTCTTGGCCACCTGCAGGACCTTGATGTCCTCTCTTGGAGCTCAGCACAGATGGATTTCAGCATCCTTGGGCTCAAATCCGTCTGTGTTGGGTTGGCCTGGGTTTGGGCTTCTCCAAGACATCTAGAAGGCTCATGAGGTGGTGGTGCTGGCCTGGGTTTGGCAGCACTCAGCCTCCCTGGGCAGCCTGCAAAGCAGAAGTGCGGGGCTGGAGAAGCCAAACGTGGGGGTGAAGGAGCAGGGGGGTTGTGGGGACACCAGCTCAACTTCCCTGTGTTTTATTTCTCCCTAGATCCTGACAGTGTCGGGCCCCCCGGAAGGAGGGACGAGGGTGACCATCCGCGGCGTGAACCTGGGCCTGGATTTCTCCGAGATCGCCCACGGGGTGCAGGTGGCCGGGGTGCAGTGCACGCCCCTGCCCGAGCACTACGTCGTCGCAGAACAGTGAGTGGCCTCCAGGACCTCACCCGTCCCCGCTGCCGGTCCCCAGGGCCACTCAAAGCCTCTCCCCTGACCTCCGGCAAACGCACGGGAGGCCAATAACTCATCCAAACCCCAGGCATCATCTCTCCACCCTTCCCAGCCCTGCAGACCTACGGGAACGGGTCTGGAGGTGGATGGTGCCTGGAGCAGGGCATGCCGTTCCTACGCCAGAAGGGGATATGAGGTGCTCGGATGCTCTCTCAGGGGGGGTTAAACAGCCCTTTAAGCTTTCATTAAGTGTTTTGTTTCCTTCCACGCCGCGGTTCTTGCTTTGCTCAGCAACTTTTCTGATGAGCACCTTGCTGTTGAGGCTGAGCCTCTCTGCCCCCTCCGCTCCCAGTCGCACTTGAAATTCCGCCGGCGCTGCTGGCTCCACGCAGCCATTTGTTAGGCGGTGACAGCCGCTTAATCCGAGTGGGCCTCCACTGGAGTCAATTCATTTATTTCACTAAGAAAAATGTCAGCCGAAAATTAGAAAATAGGCATGTAACAGGGGATGGGCGAATAAACCTCCCGACGTGGCACATGCTCCCGTTGCTGCTTTCGGGGGGAGGTTGTTCTGGTGTAGCCAAGGTGCTGTGTGGAGGGGTGTAGGGGGTCATTTGTGCAGGGCAGGAGAGCAGCAATGCATGACATCTCCCCTTGGGTTGTCTAATCTGACCTGCTTGGGACCAGGACAGTGTCCCGTTTTGATGGAGCCGTGGCTGCAGTGAGTGTCCCCATGAGTGGTCCCACCAGCATGGATCTGCCCCAGCTTCGGCAGCAGCTGAAAAACGTTGTCCTTTGCTGGTGACATGCATCTGGGGGGTCGCAGCCTGACCCCCAGCGTAGTGGAAGGACTTCTCACTAACACAAGTTGGCATTGGTTTGTTTTTTGCTCGCTCCTTGTCTTTGTTTCCCCCCCCGAGCAGCGGGGCAGTGCGCAGGGTACCGGGTAGGATGTATTTTCCCATCACTGGACAAAGGGCTCTCTGGACACGGCTCCAAGCACTGCACCCGTAGCACTGTCACTGCTCCCGTTTGGGCTGTTCTGCTGAGAAGCATTTTGTTTTATTTTATTTTTCAAATAAAGGATGGAAGGTTATAAAATTATCCTCCTTTGATGGTATGAAACCCTGATTTTGTAATCATGACTCTAATTACGGCTCTTGAGCTTTCAAAGTTTGTTAACATCATTAAAACATTTACCCTGGGCAGATAACAGCAAGCGTTTGCATGAGAGCTGCCTTTTAAAGATGAATACAGATAAAAGGACCCTCTTAAGGGTTCTGTGGGCAGACTGAATTCCAAGACTGTAATGACTCACCATATGCTCCAGCCACACAATCTATCAGCCAGCAATTAGGTTAATGTTGGTGAAAGGGCCACTTAGCCCAGCAATCAGCACCCTACAGCTCTGCCGAATGCATCATTTTGTAACAAGGTACCTGCTGAGAATTTGGCTTTTATGGGGAATCAGGCTCAGGTGTACCAGGGTCGCCTGTGCCCCGTCCTGCACCCCATCATGCCTGGTACCCCACGGCAGCTGACGATTTACTGGCAAACAGTTGAGTATTTGGTGCTTCCCCCCGTATACAGCACCTGGTGAACCCTTGCTACCTGTGGAAGAAAACCTCCGCTCTCCTCTCCTGCCCGTGGGGTGTCAGGAATCACTTCACCTCGCTTTGGTTGTCCATGGGCTGGCGAGAGCCGAGATTTCTGCTCCTCGATGCCAGCCCTAGCCTGGCAGCACAGAAACCCTGCCTCCTGCCCGGCTCGCGGGAGGAGAGGGAATGGAGTAGCAGAGAGAGCAGCGCGGGCGATGCCTGGTTAAAGGCGGAGAGAGGAGCACGTGGCAGATGAAGGCACACAGCTGAGATGCTTCGGTTCCTGTTCTCCAAAGGCAGCGTCTCTCTGGGCAACCCGTTTTGATGAGCAGTAATAAGGACTTGCACATTAGAGCTCTTTACTAGTGTGTATGTATTTCATTAGGCCTCCTGCCATCACCGGTGCTTGCCGTCTGCAGGTTCCTTTTTCCTTTAGTCTTTTTATTTTATTTTATTTTATTTGTAGTGAATTTAAAGCCGCTGAAGGCAGCCGAAACGCTGCCCTCACAAATTGGAGCGTTTCATGCATTTGCACGTGATGGGCAGAAGAGCCGGCGTTTGCCCTGCTGCTCTGCAGAAGCACCCGCAGCCTCAGCGGGGAAGGATGCTCTGGCTCTTCCTCTCATCTCGGTCTCGGGGCCAGACACCAACCGGTCTCTCATCACCCCCGTTACTGCATCCCCCTGCCCTGAGGCAGTTACTCCTGTCCTGAGGTTCCCAGGATGCTCTGGAATTGGTCTTTCCAGCCCTGGGAGCGAGCAGCATCCATCCCCTTTGGGCACAGCGGGAGAGCACTGCCAGCCCTGTCCCTTTGGGACCCTCTCTCGAACCCGCTGGCACGGCGGGCGTTTGCTCGGTCTCCTCTCCAGCAGGCACTGGGCATTCCTGGCATTTTTGGATTGAGGGTTTCTTCATCTTCCATCCTGGCGCACTGTGAATAACCCCGGCAGCTCTCCCCATCCTTACAGCTTTCCCTGCCTCGGGATGTGCCACGGGGCTGAGCTGGGCCACGCGAGGAGCGTGAAATCGGTGGCTTTCGGTGCCACCAGCTCCTTTTTACCAGCATCAGCATGTTCTGCCTTAGCCAGCCCTGTCTCCCCTGCAGAGGCTGCTCTCCCCGGCTGTCTCTATCATCCCCAAGCAGGTTTCTCCATTTTTGATTAACTGGGAGACTGCAGTGTGAGCTGTTCCCTTAATGAACTCATCTGTTACTCTAAGGACTTCGCACTCACTTTGCTACTGGCTAATATATTGCCATTAGTGCTCTGCTTTGCTCTGGAGTTTACAGCTTGTAATAATTATGTCTAATTTTGATTTTTTTTTTTCCTTTAAATTACTACATGGGGTAAAAATAGACTCAGTAATTAACTTCTTCTAAAGAGGCAGATATCAAAGTTAAGGGTGGGGGGAAGGAAGGAAGAAGGCAGCCAGCCCTGTGCAGAGCTGCAGAGGGCACGGCTGGCACCTCCTGCCAAAGCCTCACTGCGGCATTTCTGCTTCCAGGATCGTCTGTGAAATGGGGCAGGCGCTTCCCGGGATCAGCTCCGGCCCAGTGCTCCTGTGCATCGGAGAGTGCAAGCCCGAGTTCATGGCCAAGTCCACGCAGCAGTACGTGTTCGTGGTGAGTGCCCGTTCTGGGAGGGGGTGATGGGGACAGCAAGCGTGCCCCACGGGCATGTCTGTGCACGTGTCACATGGATGGGGCTCAACAATCCCAAAATTGCCATCTTTTTCTAATGCTTCCCCCACGACGTTGCACAATTCCTCGGTAGCCAAGTCAACAAGCCCAGTTTTCAGGATCTGGAGGTGGCACAGGTCACAGAATAAACAAGATGTATGTGGGAAACTTAGCCCGGGGTTCCCACAGTGTTTGGTTTCAGCTTTGCACCCCCAAAGTAGTGACTCCCTCCTGAATTGCTGGGCTCGGCTGCTCCTTGCGAAGCCCATCGTTGGGATCCCAGCAGGAGTGTTACACAAAGAGGAACTTTGTTCCGTACCCAAGGACTTTCTGTGCCCGAGGAATTGTCAAGGAGCTGGAATCGCACTCAGAATTCCCCTCCGTTTGTAAGGGACGTTGTTACTTTAGTGCTTAGTGAATGGGGCTGAAGCTGGGGCTCTGCTTCTTGCTTTGGAAGGTGTTTCTGTGCCTACGTGTGTACAAATACAGGCCCCAATAGACCTTTTTGCGTCAACACAGAAACCCACACCAGGAGAACAGCCCCAGAGTCCATCCTTCTGCAGCTCAGGTTCTGAGGTCCTGCTAGAACCTTAGCTGTAATCACTCCCTGTGAAACCTAAAAATGGCCGAGTTAATTTCTGTGCCTGTAGATCTAATTTATTTCACCCTGATGCCCTTTGGGATGGAAGGGTAGTTCTGCATCTAAGTATTCAGGGATTATTTTTTTTCCCCTCCAAGGATGCTGGCTCAGTGGGGGCTTTCTCTGCCTTTGGCTTCCATCGGCTGAGTGGGTCATTTTGATTCATAAACTAAAAAGCCAGAGTGGGGGTTTCTCATATCTCCGGTTTTGCCTAAACAGGGCACTTCATCCACCCACATCGATTTTGTGCTTAGTGGAATCTGTATGCAGGGAAACGCCAGCACTTACCAATTGTCCACAATTTGTAAACTAATTGAGAGATAAATCAGGCTGGCCCCTGCCACCCTTTCGGCGTTGGAAGCGACACCCTCCCCTGGGATTTCAGTTATTCAACAACGTACCAGGGGTGCAAAATATCACCACGTTTGGCTCAAATATGCCAGAAACCCCCTCGGTCATCACGGGGCACTGCCAGCGTAGTCCCCAGAGTTGCCGTTGTTGAAAGGCGGGTTCCCGTGCGCCACAAGGAGGACGTTCTCTTGCTTTTGTGTGAAATGATAACCAGGAACCAGTGGAAGGTAATTGAGGAGATGAATCTCGGAGCAGCACCTTGCAGCAACCCGGTGAGCGTCTGCCGAGCATTAGCATCCTTTGTATCGTTGCTCCTGATTTCCAGCACTTACCCTGATTATATCGCTGCTTTTTCTCAGGCACCTCAAACTTCTAGCACATCATTTCCCTTTGTTAGCTGGCCTCTATTTTTCTCTTTAGCACCGCCACAAATTCCATTACGGCTGGTTTATGCCATTAAAGTCTGTAGTAAAATTGATTGGTACCTTAAAGCAGAGCTCTGTTCTGACCCTGAGAGGGTTCATGCCTTGGTGAGCTCATCTGCTGCCTGACACCGCGCGGGAGCGATGCTGTCACCTTAATTACACCCGTTTTATCTGGGGAGGTGGAACCTTGGAGCTACATTGGGTCCGTAAATCTGTCATAATTATCGCCAAATCATGGGTTGAAGATGGAAAATTCTTATTCAGCTTTCAGGCCTTCGTCCGACGCTGGCCTCGCCCCAGCCTTGGGAGTTTTTGCCCGTCTCTAGGGTGAGCCCTGAGCTCTCCTGTCTTTTCCTTGTGTACAAGAATGAGTGCTTGGGGTTGCAGCCTGAGTTTTCAGTTTGGGGCAATGCTTTGAATTTCCAAGGCTTGCAGCGCTTAGACAAGGTGATGCTCACACCAAAAGTGTCAGGAGGTGCTGAGAACTCCCTTTTAATGCAGAGGAGAGCTGGGATTCCCAGGATACCTGTGGCTCTGAGGCTGTGCTTCTCAGTACTCGTGTACATTCAACGTCCTTTGGAGGTTTTTTGCATTTTGGAATCACTCCTCTTGGTTCTATGAAATGCTCCCAAGACTGCCTTGTGTAAATATTGCTATTACCATCCATATTGTCTAGTATTGCTGTTAACTGGGATAATCACAGAATATCCTGAGCTGGAAGGGGACCCATGAGGATCATTGAGTCCAACTCCTGACCCCAGCTAGGATAAGAGCTGTGAGCTGACCATGAGCAGTTGAAGGACGAATCTCTCCCTCCTGTGATATTATTCCGTAATTACCCGCAGCGGGGTGGCTGGTGTGTTCTCCTCTGGTCTATTCAGGAGTCAGGGTCAAACAGGCTTTCGGTCTAAGCTGCTTTGGCAAATGCTGTGGCACCCAGAAAACACATGTTGCCTTGTGAAAACAGGAGAGGAAACAGGACAAACTCTCCGAGCTGCCAGGCAGGTGGTACCAGGGGAGCGGAGCTGGGCGGCTGCCAGCCGCCGCAGATGAGAGCCATAAAGAGGGTAATGGGAAAGCATTAGGAAAACAATTTGGTAATATCCACTGATTGAAAACAAATAAAAAGGTACCTGCTTTCTGCAAATTCTATTAAAGGGAATAAATAGCTATCGTGGCACAAGGCAGGATAAAAAGTGGCATTGCTGCAATAATATCACCGATAAAGTGTCGAGTGGGATCTGAGTTGGCCCACCAAGGACGTATTTCCGTCTGCAATGGAAATGAAGCAGGCTCTGCCCTCCCAGTGCTGCCGCTGGTGGTTCATCGCGGGCAGCAGGTGGGAGCCCTGAGTTGGTCCTTTTCTCTCCCCAGACGCCAGAGGTGAGTTTCCTGAACCCCAGCCGCGGCCCGGAGTCGGGAGGGACGATGGTGACCATCTCCGGGCACTACCTGGGAGCCGGCAGCCGCGTCTCGGTGCTCCTGGGGAACCAGACCTGCGAATTCTACGGGTAAGGGACCGAGCCAGGCCAGCACGGGCTCCTGCCGTGCACCTCCTGGCTACCGGGGCTGCAGCAGCGTGTATCTGCTGTAGCTGAGCCTGCAGCCACCACAAAAATTCATCTGGGAACCCCTGAAAACACCCATTCCCTCTTTTATTACATGAAACCATCTTCTCTCTGACTGTGACTGAGCCGTGCTTGGCAAGGGAGGGATTGCATCGGTGTTAGTGCTGGCCATTATTTCATTTTAATGCCATTACAACATTAACTGGTCCAAAAATCTCAGGCAGGCGTCACTGCGGTTGTAAAATGTTTATAGTAGTCATCAGTCCCTGCCCCCAGCCCAGCTGATGGAAAGAAAATGTAACGTTTATAAGAAATATCTAGTTTCTCTTTTCCCAAACCAACAGGTTGCGTTGCTTTTGTGGCAGCCACTGCTGCAGGTGCCTCAACCTCCTGGAGGTGGTGGGAGCGAGGGGTGGGCTTCTGCGTCGGCAGGGCAAGGATCTGCACACACCTTCTGCTGGGAAAACTCGCTCAGCCATCCATCTCCTCCGGGACTGCTCTGGCAAATTTGCTTTTTACCCAGCAGTGTAAACACAGAGTTGACATTTGCAGGGTTTAACGGGTTTTTCTTGGGGCTTAGTTAAAAAAAGATACAGGCGGTGTACATCTGTGTGCACCCCGTGCACGTCCCTCCATGGGCACCCCAGCGCAGCATTTCACAGCGTGGGCACAGCCTGTGTGGGAACGGGGTGATGAGCAGGGGGGTTCTGCCTCTCACATCCTCGCCCAGGCTTCCCAGGTGGAACTGAGGAAGTTTCTGGGAAAGTAAAGACCCTTAGAGGTGAATTTCTCATTGGGAAGACCAAGAGGTTCTCCGGTGAAGGAGCTGTGGGCATTCAGAGGTGGGAGCACGTTGGAATATCATAGAACCATAGAATGTTTAGAGTTGGAAGGGACCTTAAAGAGCATTGAGTTCCACCCCCCTGCCCTGGGCAGGGACACCTCCCACCACACCAGGTTACTCAAAGCCCCCTCCAGCCTGGCCTTCAACAGTTCCAGGGATGGGGCAGCCACAACTTCCCTGGACAACCTGGGCCAGGCTCTCACCA
>JAOXJM010000013.1:5577619-5593220 GCA_026413425.1 Tringa solitaria | reverse complement strand
AGCTCCCGGCGGTCTGGCTGCCATCTAGTGGCTTTTCCAGATTTTTCGTTTTCCTTGGATTCACAGCTCCCGGAGCAGTTTGCGGCTCGCTTCCGAGACGGGGCAGAAACGAAGTGCTGGCCAAGTTTTGGAGGGGTCAGAGGGACACAAAATAACAGCAGATTGCACGGGATTAGCCTTGGGAGGGGGGGGAGGGGGGGTGATTGAAGCCGGCTCTGTGCCTGTAAAACACTTTTCTGTGCCTCGGCTGGTTCAGCTTTTCACTGT
Organism: Tringa solitaria; assembly: GCA_026413425.1. NCBI lineage: Eukaryota > Metazoa > Chordata > Aves > Charadriiformes > Scolopacidae > Tringa > Tringa solitaria. The sequence continues at coordinate 5,592,953 of JAOXJM010000013.1, read as the reverse complement.
TTGTGCCTTCAATGGGTTTCTGACCCCGACAATTAACAAACAATGAGGGGCAATCCTTTCTCTCCGGTTAAGAAGTGATGAACTCAAGGCCGAGGGATCCAGCCTGGCTAATTGTCTGAGGTGTCGTGGTCTTGTGTGCTCATTTGTAGCTGTGTAGTGGGGTAAATGGTAAAAAACAACAACAACAAAATCCCAATCTATATCTAGAGGCAGTGGATTGTAAACGGAATGGCTTTAAAGTATCTGAAAAGCTTGTCCTGTTTGTAATGCTGAACCGGGGGCCTGGACAGAGCTCGCTCTTTTTCTGCTTCTGAGCTTTAGGGTTATTGCCTTGTTTGAAAGAGAAGTGCAAGAAGTGAGAACTTACAAACTCAGTGCCCAGTGTAGGGGTCCTGCGGTGTGGTCCTTACCCCAAAATGCTCTAGAGGCTTTGGGTCAGTGCTTTCAGTTGCCCAGAAGCTCCGCAGCCCTGGGAGCTGGGCAGAGCTGCGAGGGGCAGCCCCTGGTACCAACACTTGGGTGCTGAGAGAGAGGACCCCGCTCCAGATGGGGCAAGAGCCCCTCCAGAGCACAGCACTATGGCCAGGACTCTACGAGGACTGACTTAAGAAGTGAGATCTGTTAAACAAGCGGGATAAAGTGTGTTTCAGTAAAAATCAGCTCTCCGGGGGCCAGTCTGCGCACGCACGAGCACAGGCATCGCTCACCCATCGCCGCCCTGGCGCTGGCTGCTCTTCTCTAGTGAGTGATTTGAGTTTGAAATAGCTTGAATTCCCTTCGGGGAGTTCAACGTGCTGTATAAATGTACAAGAATCTCATTTCCAGTCTGGCTTGGCGCTGTTGTTAGCGGAGGCTCTGGAAGGCACAGCCATCAGAGTAGATGTGACCCTCTTAAAGACAGCTGATGAGGCAAAGGTCAAAAAAAGTGATTGACGGGGAGAAAAGTACATGCTAATATTTCTCTGAGAGGAGAAAGAATTACATATAATGGGTGTAATATTCAAAAAGAGCTAGCGCGTATGGTGAGTGATGCCAGCATTTTAAAGGCACTTAAGCCTTAAATTTCCCCTTGATAAAAGTTATGTCACTCTTACCCAGTGCATCACACTGACATGTTTTATGGGCAAAGTGTCAGGCAAACGCACCCCAAGGAGAGCAGAAATGCCAGCATAATCTGCAGCGCTGCAGGAGCAGCAGGTGGGTGGCAACCAGCTCCCTGCTCGGGGCTTGGGGAGCATCTCTCCTCTCCACTGGAAGCCTCTCCTGCTGCTTGGGTTCTGGCCATTGCGTTGGGTTCCTCCCGGGAGGTGTGTTCCTCACTGCTCCGGGCAGGAGGACTGTGCAGGGTTTTTTTCATGTCCATTTTTCCCACAGTCAATCAAAACCAGATCCCCCTTTCTGCTCTGCCTTAGAGCAGCTGGGTCTGATCATTATCAACAGCATCACACCCTCAGCTTGGACACGTCCAAGGGTGGGACCCTTGTAAATCCCGAGCTTGCCTTTTGTCCAAGCTCAAAATTTTTGCCTCAAAGCTCTGTATTGCGAAATGAGGAATAAGGGGCTGCTGCAAAACCAGTGCTTTAGGCAGGAAAGGGCACGGGATGGAGGGCTGAGGATGCAGCGACGTGATGGAGCACCAAGCACCCGCCCCGGCAGGTGCTTTCTGTGTCTGAGCAGGTTCCAGCAGCAGAGATGGAGCATCAGAAACTCTTCTGATTTATTGGTCTCTAAACCGGGTGCGCACACACACAAAAAAATCAGGGTAGTAATCAAAGTGATAAACTTTACGCTTCTCTATCAGAATGAAATGATTATTCTGCCTGAGCATCATTATCCTGCCATTTTTCTGCTCCCATGTCACTTACTGAAAATAAAGGCTCACTTCTTCTGTTATAATGAGCTACAGTTTCAATAATTCACAAGGATTTTTACTGGGCTTTATTTTTTAATCTTAATCACAAGGTTATAAAATTTGTACCACTCTTCTAAGTGTTACTGAAGTATCAGCAGAAGGAAAAGGGAAGCACAGATTTGCTGCAGTTCATTTAGTGGGATTTTCCTGTGCTGTATTGGAACCTATTATTATTATTTTCCCCAGTCTTCCTATTGGGGGAAGACTAATACTGGGAGGACAATATGGACCTGGCTCAGGATGGACTTTGGGGCACAAATATACCATCCAGGCTATTGATTTCAAGACCTTTTCTATTCCTTATTATTTCGTTACCTGGAGAAGTTTCTGAAGTGGTGTAATCCTTGCACAACTATTCTAGGCTAAATATGTGCTATTTTATTCCTCTCCCTCTTCTGTTGTTTCATACCGGGTTTGATGTATGATGCTTCCATATATGCTCTGTACATACATATTTAATTTTTCTTAGACAAAGTTCTGTCTGTCTTCAGGAAAAGGATATGGGATTTTTGTGTCATTAATCTGGTAGTATCTTGAATTATGGTGCTATTTCTGAAAGCTTTCTTCATATACATGAAGTGATTATTTGACAGAATGGCATTCAATATTGTTGGAATAATTATTATGCTCGTTTAATACATCAATTTAAGCTGTTATCATGGGTTCTTTGAAATGCTGGATAATTACATAAATAATTATGAAACATTCTATCAATGCATCTTAGTGCAAAGTCTTTTATAAACACAGAACTAAAACCCGCAGTGGTGAAAGGAGGAGGGGATCCGAGGCACCACGCTGAACGGGTTGTTTCCCTCGTGCACGTACCTGATACCGGGCGATTCCAGCATCAGCTGGAGACACAAACGGGCACCACTTCTCTGGCTTCCCTTCTCCTCCTTTCACTTTCCCGGTCGCCGCTGCCTGAGCCCGCAGGGAAGAGCTGGAGGAGGCTCCTCTGCCTCCAGATTCCTGAAAATCTCTTTTCACCTGCAGAGAACCCATAATCTGGTTGAGCTGATGCTTTTCTCTGATGCTGGGCATTAGGATGAAGATGCAGAGCAGCAGAACCAGAACCTGGACCACAGTGTAAGCATCTCTGTGTCCTGGCCATGGCCGGGTGGCAGGAACACGAGGGGTTTGTGGCAGGTCCCCATGTGGCTATGAGCTCCAGCGGCTCCTCCTCATCCTCCTCCTGCTCGATGGCAAAGTGCATCCTTCAAACCACGGGATCACCTGGTTATTTCCATGACTCCTGCTAAAATGAGCTTTCTTAACCCAGAACAGTGCCTTGTGTCTGGCAGGCGCCAGGGGTGGGTGCTGCTTCCCGTAACCGGGAATTTCCTGACTGGTAAAGCCACGCTCGGCTCGTCCCTCTCCTGGGCTGTGGCTGCTGCTGCCCGGCCGGCTGGGAATGCAACAGCTCTATTGATCTTTGTTCTTCTGGAGGTTTATTAACACGTTATTAATTAGCACATGAGGCCAAGGGGAGGTTTGTTAGCACCTTCATCTGCCATTTCCAAACTTGTCATCGCTCTCCTCCGTTTGCACTGGCACCTATGAAATGGCTTTTTTTTTTTTTTTCCTCTTCTTTTTAAGAAACAAACCAGAAATGCCTGTGAGTATTGGGGTGAGCATTGAGTGAGCCTGAGAAGATAGGTCTTGGTTTGGAAATGTTGGGGGAAGGATGCCCTAGTGCTACCTCTGCCATGTCACCAGCCCCAGCAGAGGACAGCCAGGAGAGGGTCCCTTGGATGCTGGAGCTGCCGCCCAGGATGCCTCAAATCGGCTTTTTGGGCAGATTTCATGAGAATACATCAGTGCTTCCAACCAGGGAGTCCTTAAACGTTTGATCGGGGAGCATTGGAGTGAGGAACTAGGTTTTGACTGAAATTTTCTCTCCTTTGTTTGAACTTCTCAGCGGCGAGGGGGAGGTGGTGAGACCCCCACCAGCACTGACCCCCTCCCGGTTTGGGTGGGAGCATCTGGCGCTGCCGGCTGAGCAGTCCATCACGGCTCGGCACTGCTGTCACCGGGAGACACGGTGGAACGAAAACAAAAGACGTGACAAATTTGTCCTTTTCTCTTTTATAATTAACCAAAATATCTCGTTGTGTAGCAAAGCATGGCTCCTAATTAACAGACAGGCGAGAGGCTATTTTTAAAATCCAGGCCCCCAGTAATTATATTTGCAGTAGAGAATGGTATTTCAGTCAAACGCGACAGACAGTGAGCCAAGCTCCCATGTGAGGCAATTAATATTTCACACCTGCCAAGCAAATCAGCGGCGGGGAGAGGAGGGGATGGCATTGAGAAGGGGATGCCGCATCAGTGGGGGGGGACACCACTTGCAACACAGAAGACCAAAAATCCTTTACTTGGCTGTACAATGGCCAATGAAGTAGCCACTGGCTACTGGCTGCTACGTTGAGGCTGCCGAAGAGGAGTTGGCCAAAACTCAACAGCGAAACAGCTCGTGCCAGGGAGAGGGTCTGTGGGAAGGGGCTGTGTGTCCTCCCGGCCTGGTGGGGAAGGGAAATAATCAGAAATGCTGACAATAAGGGCCCGTTTGGGAAGCAGACTCCGACATGAGGGCAGTCAGCCCTGTCCCTTCCATCGGAAGGTTATTTTTCTTTTGCTGGGCACTGGAGGCAGCGTCGCCCTGGGCTGGGCGGCTGCGCGTCTTCCAGCGCCTGCGGGCTCTGCCAGTCGCTCCGTCTGCTCGTAATGGATGTAACTGCCCCTCTCCTGTGAGTTGTACATATTAGCGTGTTCATTTTCCCCGTTACGGAGACAAAAGCGTGTATTTTCCTTCCCACTGTTTTTGCTGTTCAGGATTAATCTGCCCATTAATGGATAATCTGTCAGCGTTTAGAGGCATTGAAGTTGGGAGGAGATTTACAGGCTTGTGATACCATCTGCTTTAGTAGAACGGTTTGAAGACCCGACGTTCAATTTGTTCTGCAGGATTTGACAGCAGATTATTCTCTAGATTCCAAAATAATTAAGAAAACCAAAAAGCAGAGAGAAGGGTGAGGAGGAGGATGGGCAGAGGGAGGGGAGGCAGCTCTCGACCTGTCCTCTGGGTGGGAAGGACTGGCTCACCTCGGCGGCAGAGCCTTTCTGCTCGGCTTTGTTCCTCTGCCTGGTGATAAAATGCCACCAGGAGCACGGGGGGGAGGCCACCGAGCCAGCAAGTCTGAGCCTGGAGAACAGCACAGGCACAATTCGTCTCTGACGCCTTGGTAGTAATTATAAAGCATTTGTATTTAACGAAGAAGCTGGTAGCGGGGAGGTGGTTGAGCGTTCCGTGGCTTGCTCTGAAACACAGAGCAAGGCGCTGGGGAAGGAACCTTGAAGGCTGCAGCTCTGAAAGTTTCCTTTCCAAATTACGGCGGAGTCTGGCTCAGACGGGGGACTCTATTGACCTCCCGCCACCATCCTAATGAGAAAAGATGATGGTAAAACTCCAGGGGGAAAAAAAGCAAACAAATCTTCTTTCTTCCATAAAAACAAACCAACAAACCTGTAACAATTAATCTGAAACCATCCAGGAGAGGTCCCAGGAGGGGGATTGCGTTTCCAAAGCGCTCTCTGAAGCACTTCTTATAAGTAATGGAGCCTCAGCCTCCACGTATCGATCGTGTGCCCCGTGTCACCAGAGCGCTTTAGCTAAATGATGCGGCGTCACTTCTCATCACCGATGCTCTCCCCAAGATTACAAATGCTGCTGAGAGGGGCTGCGTCCCAACGGGTCAGAGGAAAAGTTCTTGGAGGTGGAAAAAACAGTCGATTTGTAGCATTCCTCATCTGGAACTTACGGCCCAAACTCCCTCAGTCCCCCCACCACCGCAGCCAAAGGCATGGCGAGCAGCACTAAAAGCTGTGCCTATTGCCATCCTCCTCCTGCCTGGGATATCACAGGAAAACACAATTCGTGTCCCAGCAGAGGCTGGGCACTGCTGGCCTCCTCATGGAGCTGCTCTTTGCTCTTGGGCATCCAGATGTGCCCATGGACCGCCCTGCTCCCCTCAATCCCCTCTGCAGCATCTCCCCCAGCCCTGCTCCGCAGCATCCCCCAGGGCCTCCCCTTATTCCCCCCTTAATGGCCCCCTGGTTTCTGTGTGTATAACACGAAAGTGCTCTTTGTTCATCAGAATTGCCCGAGATCCTTGCAGAAAAGATTTTTTTTTCTAAAAGCAGAAACCAGAAATATTCCCATCTTGGAGAGTTCTGCTTTTCAGCAGCTGATGGAGGCTGTTCTGCATCATGTCAGGACCTTCAGCAGCGGTAATTCTGGTACCATGGGGGAAAAAATGCATTTGATGGAGCTCAGAAGAAAAATATCTGAAAGAAAAATGTAACTGGAGAAACTACAGTGTTTATTAACAGCGGGCAAAGGGGTGGAAGGATGGAAGGACGGCTGTGTCTCAGCCTGTGCCCAGGCTCACGGTGAGTGTAGGAACCTGCTCTAACACCGGTCATACATGGAAATGGGGAGAGCAACGTGGGTAGGAAGAAACATGGGCAGGTGCCCATGGAGGGACTGGAAATAATAAGCCTTTTTTCTCGCCAGCTTTGGCTTCCATGTGTGAAATTACTTGCATTTCCAAACCAGAAATGGGAGGATTTAACCACAGCCCCGTGGCTGGTCCGACTGCGTCCCTTGGAGTGGACAGGGCAGAGAGGCTGGTGGAGCTGGGACCATCCCCGCTGCGTCTGGGCACCCTGTTGAGGCCAGGGAGGTCCCCCCCTGAGCATGGACAGGACAAAGGTTTTGTGCCTGGAAAGCTCTGCTCGGGCCTGAAATCCTTCCCGCAGCTCTGGGGAAAAACAGAGTCGTTAACTCTCTGTTACTGTGGGAAGTTTATTCATCTTGGTCATTTCTAATGCATCTTTTATTATCTCATAAATGGATTTATTCCCCCTTCCCCTCCCCCAGATCATCATAATACTGAGAATATAGGTTTGGGATTATGTCCACGATTTGGATGTCATTTTTATGCTTGCTCTTTAGACGGACCTGATCAGTAGCATTGTATGAGATACACTATAATTTGTGTGGTGAAATAGCACTGTAATTTTAAATGCTAATACTGTTAGATGTTTATATTTTAATGCAAGTGTCCTGTGATGCCCCCCTCCTTCGTGGCAAGAGCGAGGCTCGGAAGATGCCCCTCGCTCCCCTTCCCAGGAGGTTTCACTGGATAGCATCTGATTGCATATGCGCTTTGATTTTCGGTGATACTGGAAGCTTTTTGTTCTATTATTCACTGTAGGTCTGTGTTGTCTGTGCTTATTATGTGCCATCAGAAGGTACCTGGGAGTCTGCAGCCTTCCCAGCCACTCCTATTGTACAAACACATCAATAAATAAGTGGTGTCTGAATTTAGCTGTGTGCTCATAACTGTTAGCAGAGCCCTGTCATTTTTTCAGGTCATCTAGCACTGAAGTTGAAATAGTTTTGCTGTTGCATCCTTCTCTTCAGGAGGCAACCAAAGAAGTGGCTCTTAGATTTCTATTTCATTTTATTTATCCCTCCAAGACCAAGGACACGACTTTAAAATCAAAACAAAAGGCTATTTTGAGTGCAGGCCGTTACAGTTTCCCGTGCGGTGGGTCAGTAGCAGTGGGTAATGACTGAGGATGCTCCTGTCTCCGTATTTGAAGAAACCCCCCTTTGAAACATGGAAAGACTCGTACCTCTGGGACCTCATTTCCCAGGTAGAAAACAGCAGCACTTTATTATCAGCAATTGCCAGGGTGGAGATGAGAGCCCTTTCCAGTCCTTTTCCCCGGGTGCTTTTAAAGATGCCTTTCGCTGCTGCCACTGATGAGTTTTACGTCTCATCTGATGCTTCACTAACACCTGGCACCAACCTGATATTTACTCAGAGTAAAAGCCATTCCTTTATTTCCTAATTACAGTTTTGCTTTCTCCCTGAGAAATACCACCATAGTTTTTAGGCTGTACCTACTTTACATAAATTACAGCCGGAGGGGGTGTTCTCCCTGGAAATAAAGGCAATGTAGGCTTCTTTTTTGTTTCCTCTAATCTTGGTCAGCGTTGCTTGACCAACAGCCTCTTGCAGTTACTCCCACCCGTGGCTGCCCAGCTGTAGGGATGCCCCCCCAAGCCCCCCAGCTTTCGATGGCCGGCTGCCCCACAGATGGGCAGAGGGATTGCTCGGCAGGAGCCAGGCACCTTTCTAGCAACCACCGGGCACAGCACACTGTCTATAAACTTGGAATAAACCAGGCAGCCCATTAGGTGGCTGTATTTAAAGTGCATTCACAAATAAAATGAATTAAAAATACAATAGCAGGCAATAGGAAATATTTTTTTACTGAAAAGGTTGTCAAGCACTGGAACAGGCTGCCCAGGGAAGCAGCGGAGTCACCACCCCTGGAGGGATTTAAAAGATGTGGAGACGTGGTACTGAGGGACATGGGTTAGTGGTGGACTTGGCAGTGCTGGGTTTACAGTTGGACTCCATGACCTTAAAGGTCTTTTCCAACCTAAACAGTTCTATGATTCTATAATTTCATCGCATTTAAGATGAACAGTGTTGCAAATAGCACTTATTTGGAATTAAAGTTTAAATTAAAGCATCTCGCATGTCTCTGGTGCTGCTCGCTTGGTGCATCTACAAGAGGGACTCGCTGCAGTCCTGGTGATGGATGGAAGGTTCGAGCAATGAATCCAACTCACATGTTTGTATGACATCCATAAATGGGAGAAATAAATTGCAATCAGCAGGCTGCAGATCTGGATGGAGCAGCTAATCTTTGTGCTAAATTACAAGACTTATGCTTTAATGATTTTTATTGGTGTTTTGTGGTGCTGCTGTTTATTATAGTTAAGTACTTTGGATGGTGTGGCAATGAAGAGCAGTCGATGAAATCAGCCAGGTTAATGAGACTGCGATACAGTCCGAATGCAGTGGTGGAGAGGAACAGGAATATGACTAGTTCGTTTCTGCCCTCTCCTCTCCCTTTTCTTAGGCCCTGTGGCTCTTCTCACTCTTTGTATATGCAACTGTGCATATTTCCAGAAATACAAAAACCAGATCTTGAGGATATCTCATCCCTTCAACACACCAAGAATACCTGTCTAAAATCAGATGTGACAGGGTCGCACCCTACGGAGGGGTGTAATCAGCTTATTTGCTCTTTCCAAGGCATTAGCATGACTTTAGTAAGGGTTTGTTCTCTTGCACTGACAAAAGGACTATTTGGAAGAGTTTTCAGCCAGGTTTTGTTGCTCTTGCTGACTTTTCTTGTCCCCTGAAGCGAGGTTTCCCTCACCACTGCCCCTTTCCCCAGCGATGCTCCAAGCTCCCCGACATTGCTCATTCTGTCCGGTGGGTGGTGAGATATCATCTCCATGGAGCTCCTTCTTCCCATTGCAAAGCCAGGAGGAATTACTTGCAAAGACAACAAAGGTTTTTGTTTAGCCCTTGTGCCGGGGCAGCTGGAGTGGTTTCCTGCCTGCGCGGTTCCCTCGGCTGCTGTTTCCAGGTCATTCCAGCAGCTCCGGCCGAGCATCTCCTGCCTCTTTGCTCCTCCTGCACCAGAGTTACTTTCTCCACATTCAGCACACACACACACACACACACACACCCAGTTCTCACAACCTCAAAAAGCCCCAGCTTTCTGCAGGCTCCTGATTTTGCAGAGTCTTGCCTTATTTTTCAAGGCGATTCCTTCTGACTCGTTCAACCTCTGGTATTGCTGCGGAAAAGATGCATCTGGGGAACAGTTTCATGGAAAAATGCTTAAGTGACTTGATTTACATCGTAGCCTGCCCCTTAAAACGAGATTAAAGACCTAGTAATATCCTACAAAGTGCTGAACAGACAGAAGGTAGTAAATGAGCATAGCCTTGATTAGATTGGAACCAACAATCTTGAAGTAAAAGTTTGAGGCATAAAACTGTTAAGCAGCCTATCTACCATCTGGTTTGCTCAAATGTAGCCGTGTGTATGCTTCATATTTGCTTTATTATTTGAAGATATTGATTTTAGTGGAATAATCATACTAAGCAATTTGTTTTAATATACCACTTTTATTAACACTATGTTATAGTTGCAACAACCATGCATCTTTTTTTTTTTTAAAGATTTCAAAAAGCTTTTTAAAAATATAATATATGATCTATGGATCAAAAGCCTGATATTCTTGGGGTTTTTTAGCTCTCTCTCTCTCCCAGGAATGACTCTGCTGAGTGTAAATAAATAAGCAGTAGCTGTGCAAGGGGTTAACAAATAGCGAAGCACCCACTAAATGCAGTCGCAAGGATTATGAATAAGCAAGGCTTTGCCCGAGTTAAAAAAAAATATATATATTTGGTCTTTAATTCTAAGAATGATATTTAAAGAAGACTTAGAAAAAAGAATTTCTTTCATAAATGATCCATGCAGGGATGGTTCTTCAGGGGTAAGTGGCTTTTCCAGGGCTGGGAGAGGCAGATGGCCTGGGAGCAGCTGGGAGGTAGGAACTGAGGCAGGAATCTCTCCAGAACAGCCTCAAAATGACACTTTGATAGGACTCTCAGGATGTAGTTTCTGAACCACTTAAAAAGGAAGCATTTCCTGCCCCGAGAGTTACAATATAAATACAATAATGTGCAAAACCAAACACAATAAAACAAATAGCTGACAAGTTCTTAAGGAAATCGCGATAAGGCTGATAACATTCGGGAAGCTTTTGAGCTCTTTTGCCCTTTCTTAGATGAATCACAACCAGGTCGTTCCTCAGGAGGTGTCTGCTCAGAGAGAGAGCTTGTGTCCGCTGGTAGCAGGGGACAGGATTCCCTTGCTCAGGATTTGCTACCACGACTCCAGTTAAGGCAAAGGAGGTGCTGTCCCAGCAGCATCTCAGAAGCTTTACCAGGAGAAATCACCCGAGCTTCGCTCAAATAGCATTTTATTTGTAGCATCACACCCTGCTCTGCCTCTCCCACCCTGCACGGGCGGAGGGATGCTCGTCCCGCTCCCCAGAGCTGGATCCCCCGCAGCGGCTCTGCGGAGCCCTGAGGGAGGGATGGGCTGTGATTTCCAGCTGGTCCGGCTGGGAGTCGGAGAGGTTTGGTTGCAAAGTTGGGACACACAGCTTTTGGTTTTCGGGGTTTCGCTGTGGTGTGGCGTTGCTCCGGGCCCCTCTGTTCTCGCCCGAGCGGTGGGAATGCTGGAAAGCAGGAATATTCCCTCGCTTCCCATTGCAGTGGGGAAGTCACTAAAATGCTTTGAAACTTGGGAATGGCAACGGATAGGTGAGAGTGAGGTTTGATTTATTTGATGGGGGTTTTTGTATAGAAATACTCCTCTAAGGTTGCGCATCCTCCGGGGCAGCAGCGCTGGTGTCTGGGGAGGATGGTGACAATCCAATTATTTCATCTGTCCAAAATAGCAACTTTTAAGAGGTGGGGAAATGACTGCACCAAAACTATTGTATGCCATCTGCCTGCTAAAATACTTATAGAAAACATGTTTCCTGGCATATAACTTCCTAGCCATATGTCTCTTGCATCATTCACAATTAAATTAAATTACCCTTAAATACTTGGACAAATTCCCAGCCTATGTGAACAAGCCTTCATCACCGTGCGGTTTGAAATTTGGACACTTGATCCTGTAAATGTTTAGTTGAAATTGGCTCAGCCGTCGTTAACCTTGTGCAGCTGATACGGGCTGCTTCAAAATAACTCAAGTGCATGTTTCTTATTTTGGTCCTTAAATTTTTAACTATAAGAATTTGTTGTGAATCTGAAAGGAGGAAATAATTCTACAGGATTCGTTTGCAACGTGCTCGAGTGACTTTAAACAGAGATTTAGATGGAGAGTCGTGTCGATGAGAAAAGGTGTTATCTTCCGCTTGTTGAATAAAGAGGCGGAAACAACTGAAGAGCCTGGATACAGCTGGATATCTGGAATATTTGGAATAAGCTTGGAGGTGTGTGCGCACACACACACTCCCCCGAAGAGCGTGGCAATTCCCAGCAGCTCTGAAGCCCGATTGGGAATGGGGGAACTAAACTTGACCTGCTCCTGGTCTTCTAAAATCCTCTGAAGACAGTGTTTTCAGTTAAAGAATACTCTGATTTTTTTTTGTTTCTCTGGTTCCTCATTTGGGGATATGTTAGATTTACCGTGGTGAGCTGAGTCACTACCCTAAAATGCGTTTTAAGGCATGGTCTGACACACACAGTGGACATAAATATTAATGAAACCCAACATCTCTGACACAGGGAATGTCGTTTAAATGCAGCCCGACTTCCACTGGAAACCAAACCCGGGAGCTTCCCGTGCTGGGTGTCGGACAGACCCGCTCGGTGGCTATTTTTAGTCCAGCTCACTATTTTTAGTCTGCTTTTGAAAGGTGAAACAGAGCCGGCAGCCAACCCCGGATGATCCTCTTGGTTTCTTTCATTCAGGAGCTCGGGGCTGGGCTGGAGGAGAATGGCAGGAAACCCGGGAGGGTGGAGGGGAGCCCCCAGGGCGGGTGAGGGCTCAGGGGGGGCCAGGGGGCGAAGGGGATGGGATTGAGGGTCTGGGGGGCACAGGGGGACCGGCCACCAGCAGGGACCCACCGTGGGGTTGTGGTCTGGAGCTCCCCCACAACTCCCCTGCAAACAAAGGGCTTGGAACGAGCTGGTTTGTTTTATTCTTTTCCTGCATTTCACTTATTTTTAGTATGAAAATAAAAAAAATTCTCAGCATTTCTAAGGCTTTTGCCTTCACGGCACCAGAGCCATCCTGAGCCCGATCCTGAAGCTCAGCAGCTTTTTTTTGCTGCTTTTCAGTGTGATGGGATGTTGGTGCTCACCAGATGGGCTGCTGTCTTCTGGGCTGATACTTTGAAATTTTAACTTTTTATTTTTAGTTGTGCTATTCAAGCCAAATTCTCACTTTAATAGGAAAAAAAAAACCCACAGAAACATATCTGTTATTTAAATAGGACCTTTGTCTCACTCCACTTTTCTCATTTCATCTTTTAAATACATTTTCTAAACTGATGTGCCTGCAAACCTGTGTCCTGTACTGAGTCATGCGTTTCCCTCTGTGTGTGTGTGTTTGAGAGGGGAAAAAAGAGAAAACTCTTGGTGAGAGCTACTGAAGGCAGCCAGGCTGGTCCCCATTCAGGTTTTATACCCTGTTACAGACTACTGGGATATTACTAATACTGGGATATTTTGGCCATTACTAGAGCTGTGTAGCTCTGTCATTCAGTAATAGATTACTGAAATAATAGAAATCTTTATATAGATGTTGGAGCACATTTCTGAGCTACAGATGTTTCCTTCCAAGAGATATTTTCCTGTCACACAATTGCAGACTGCTAAACATCATCTCGTCCAAGCCCTGTCCTGTGCTAAAAACAAAAGCTATTGGAATTTTGTTGTACTGGAAATCTATTTGGGGATTTCTTTGTACATAATACTACCCTATCTTTCTTTCTGCCTTTCAGTCCTTTTGCTGAGTCCAGCCATATGCCTGTAGAAGGGTAATGGGGGCATTCACATCAAGATACCACAGTGAGCAAGTGCTTCGTTGTCCTTCCTTCCATAGCTATTTTCCTGGCCGCATCATTTTTGATTTCCTGCTAGCAATGACTCCTTCAGTGACCGCATCATTTAGCAGTAAAAGAAAAGGATGAATTGAGACTTAAGTAGAGTTTAGTTTCCCAAATGATCATATCTCTTTTTTTTTTGTTTTCCTCAAAGACATTTCTGTTGTCTTTGGTGTCCTCAGACACCAAAAAACCCCAAGAAATGGAAACATCAAACTATTTTAAATTTAAAAAAAAAGGAAATTACATTTTTTAAATTTTTTTTTAAATCAATTATTTTGGAGATACTCATCTCACTTAAGGCCTCATTAGGCTGTATTCACTCAGCCCCATTCACTGCCTGCTGCAGAGCATCCCTCATCCTGCTGGTTCCAGAGCTGGTCCCCCACATGCCTGCGGCGCGGCCACGGGAACCGGAGAGCCCCGGCCAACCGTTTCCACTCGGTCAGGTCCAGCCTGGTAATAAAACTGAAGTCAGTATTTCTACACTGTTTTTAATGCTTCTATGATGCGTTATTAATGGAAATGAGCTCCAGGAAGTTATTTATTAGTCTCGAGTCCCTTTTCTGCTTCAGGTTTTATGCAGAAATTTTTGCCTGTGGGTTTTGGTCTCCCCCAGACCTTCTCCAAACCATTGCACTCGTGCTCGCTGCTTGACCGAAGTCAATTTAGTGAAGCTAATGGAGTTACTTCTCTTCAGGTCAGTGATGATTTCGCATCCTTGAGTTCCTTGCTTAATTTGCTGAAAAAATTTCTGCTTCTGAAGTCCTTTTTTAGAGTTTCCCCCCTGTTCCACAGCTCTGGCCACAGCCCAGCCCTGGGACCGTGCACGGGACTCGCCGGCGGTGGCCAGACCTGGGGCTTCTCCACTTCTCTGCTCCCATCAGATGGTGTTTACATTGCTTTGAGGGAAGTTTAGCAGCAGGCTCCACTGTAATCCTTCCTTCCAGCTGGAGCACGCCGTATCCCTGCCTTCACTTCAAGGGGAAAGGAAGGGGCTCTCAGGAAAGAGTTAAGCCCGGCGAGGCTTTGGGCTCCTTTGCTGGGGAGAAGGTTGCTCTTTTGTTTGTTTTGAAGAGCTGGCAGGAAAGCGGGGAGGAGAAAATTACCTAAGTGATAGTGAGGTTGCCACGAACTATATAAAACTCTGAAATCAAATCGGAGAAACTCCACCTCGCAGTCTTGAACCATAAGCACAACCCCTGAAGAGAAGCCCACCCCACCACCGAGTCATCTCAAAGGCTTGAACCGAACCCAAGCTCCATGAGCTCAGAGCTGCTGCGGGACTGAGAGCCCACGAGCTGTCCCAGCCAGAGCCAGTTTCCGTGGGAGCTGCGAGCAGGAATGCTGTTCCTGGGAAGTTTAAAAATAATGAAGTGGAGGCAGCTTTTCTGGATTGCGTTCTGTGTGGTGGAGTTGTCTGGTGAGTATCCACTGCGGCGAATACCAGCAACGAGAGGCGAGTGCATGGGGCAACTCCTTTACAACTCCTGAAACTGCAGCTCGGGGCTGGGGGGGGGCGGGTGGTGTGTGTGTGTGTGTGTGATGTCACTCCAGGGGGTGCCACTGACCCCCCCGCTGTCCCCCCACAGCCTCCTGTCCCCGAGGTGCCACCGTCCCCGGGCGATGGCAGCGAGGCCGAAGGGCCGAGGAAGGGGGAGGAGGAGGAGGGACCCGGCCAGAGGGACCCCGAGGCCGAAGGGCCCCCGGCCCGTGAGGAGCGACCAGGTGAGACCCCCCCCCACACACACACACCCCCCCCAAAAGGGACCCGGGCACTTGGGTGCCCCCCCAAATTTCCTGGGGGACCTCAGAGTTTGGGTGCCCCCCCCCAAAATCCTCCAGGGGACCTCA
>JAOXJM010000013.1:5562939-5577519 GCA_026413425.1 Tringa solitaria | reverse complement strand
AGTAATCACAATTTGCCTTAATCTGGGGCGGGGAGGGGGAATGCATTTTAATGAATTTTTAGTGGAAACGGCAATTTCACACCACGCGGAGGTTTTACAGACCAAGCCCTGGGTCTGGCATCCTGACCAACGCGCTCAGGGCGATGCGCTGGGAAGGGAAAACGCTGCCGGGTTGAAAAGGAGGGGAATCGAGGTGTGAGAGCTCCCTGTGGGGAGGGCAGCCACACTTCAAGTCGTTCCTCAGTCTGCGCTGCTCTAAATTAGCCTTACTTTTGTTTTGTGGTAGGAACTAAACATTTTCTGAAAATCAAATGAATCTCCATAAATATTAAAAATCTCCTATTCCAGCTCTTCAAATATTCATCATGTGAGAAAGTGAATAATAATAATGCAGAGATTTTTTTCTCTAAGTAGTACTTTTTAAAGGGTTATATTTTAGGGAAATATTATCATTTTTGTCCCAAACCCAATAAGCATGAAGTAATAAAAAGAAGGGATGTAAAAAGAAAAAAAAAAAAAAAAAAAAGTGGAGCAGCAGTGTGTGTGTGCTGCATCGTGTGCTGGGCCAGGAGCCAAGAACCTGCGGGTGTCTCCTCAAATGTAATTTTTCCTTACTCACATGGATGTGAGCGACTAGATCTATCGAAGGGATTTTGCTGTATTTTGTTCTGCCGTTCCACGGTGCTGCTTTTCATGTTCTCTTTGCTGCCGAGGTGCATTGCTCACCCCAGCCGTTGTGCCTGACCCTCCAGTCTACGTTAATTTTACAAGAAGGAAAAAAAAAAAAAAACCAAAAGCTTCTCAAGTTAAACTCAGGTCTGTCTGGTTGGGCTGAAGGGAGCAGCGAGGGAGGGTGTAAGACAAAAGTGTTTACCTGAAACGCGAATCCTGAGCTCCTTGTAGAACAAAGCAAAAGTGATACAAAAGTGATAAAAAGCTTTGCTTTTGTAAAGACAAAGCTACCGGGGGTTTAATGCTGTAAAATGACATTTTTTTCTGCCGGCGCAGCCAATGCTCTGTGTTTCTGCGGGATATTCCGGGGCTTTGCTGAGAGCAGAGGAGGTTTATTCCTGTTTAATGCGGCTGCTGCGGGAGGAGGGAAAAACTCGGGAGCTCATCCCTGGGGCTCTGTGAGCTCTTCACCTCTTTGGGGAGTCCCAATGGATGGAAATTTCCCGATGGAAATCCTGATTCTGGGGATTTGTGCTCAGGTTGGCTCCTGGCAGTGTGGCCAAGGGTGAGACTCCATCTCCCCAAGACAGTTTCAGCTAAAACCACATGTTTTACAGGAGAAAACCCCGGTCCCACGCTGGGCCAGGTGCCACCTCTACAAGTGCCACGTGTGGCCACGGCGTCAGGGGGACGGTAGCCGGGTACCGAATAGCTGCTGCCGGACCCCAGAGCAATGAGTGGCCCCGTCCAGCCTCACGGGGAGCGAATGGCACGTGAAACTCTCTTCTGGGCTTTGTCCCATCCTTTGGGGACATCTTTTGGGACGAGCGTGGGAGAGGTTTGTGCCCATCCCTGGTCCCCAGAACGGGCTGATGCTGCGGCGCCGCTCGAGATCCCCCTGCAAACGGCTCCCGGTGCCAAAACTGGGTATTGATAAACCACGTGGAGAGGTGCCCTGGGCTTGTCTCAAAACTTAAAGAGAGAGTATGTTCTATGTGAACCCAATACAAATACTTCCTTATTTTTTACTCTTTTATTTTTTTACATCTTATTTATTAATCTCTGCCAAACTTGATTCTTTTAAAAAAAATCTTTTCTCTTGCCATTTGAAGGGATTCTTTCTTTCCTTCATTCCTTCTTGCAAGATCCAGAAAAACCTCTAAAAATCAGGGAAGGAAAAAGGAGCTTTTAAAAACTCCCAGCCACGTGATTTTTAATGTCCTTTCGAGGGCTGCAAATCATAAGAGCACAAGCCAGGAGCACCTCAGTGCCAGGGAAGGTGCCGGGCTCTGAACATCCCCAGGTGTCACGGAGACCCTCGAGCCCAGGGGGACCCTCGGTGCCGGAGCCGGGGTTGGCGCGGGGGGCTCCCCGCAGCCCCCTGCCCGGGGCGCCCTGCGTGACTGCGGCCCCACACCCATATCCTGTCTGGGAGGAGGAAAAGGGGGAGGGAAGGGATTTCTTTTTTTTTTTTTTTTTTTTTATCAGTTATTTCCAGAGGGAAGAGGGCTCCACCCGCTTGAATTCCTGCCACATGGCTGAGCGGGGAAGCTGGGAAGGCTGAGTAACCCAGGCTGGAGCCCTCACGGCTCCGGCTCCGTGTCCTGCGGCTCCTCGCCCTCCTCTTCTGCCACCGATGGACCCTGTGGTGCCTCTCACCTCCAGCTCCACCAGAGCTCAGCCCGGCAGGTTCTGGAGCGTTGGCTGAACCCGGAAAAAGTCTATGTTAAACGCAGAAAAGTTGGAGCAACTTTCCTGGCCCGAGGTTCCCGTGTCAGAGCATTGAAGTAGGCACCCAGTTAGCAAAGGTTTATCAAGAGAGGATCAGCACGGGAGGTGCAACCACTGCCCAGGAACCCCCTGTGGGTTGTACCTTCCCCCTTGTAGGGATGGAGGTGCAGGGGAGAAACTCCCACCCCCCATCCCCATTTAATTTGCCACAGGCGCAGAGTAAGGCACAAATTACTGAGAGTTTTCTCCCGTTTTCTGAGTCTTTGCCTCTGCAGGTGGTCCTGGTTCAGTGTTTGGGGATGAGTGTTGGACGACTTCAACATTTATATTGCTGCTTGGTTTAATTTGATTTGAACTGAGATACTTCCCAAGCCCCACTGTGAAAATATCTTTACAAATCAGAGGCATTTACATTTTAAAAGCCAGAGAGGTGAACGCGACAGGTACCGTGAACATACCTACATGCTTCTCCTGCTGCATGTGCTAGTGCTACCAGGTGAAGATTTCTCCAAGGCTAATAAATGGCTTGGCTTAAACTCTCATACCCTTAATACTAACAAATTGACAAAGTTTAGCAAAGCCAGTAAAAATGTATGGTGCAATAAATGACTCACTTTAGCTGAGCACCATGTGGATTATCCAGCTCACATCTGGATCATTATTTATCTCACGAGTCCTAAGCTTTCAAAAAACTTAGCCATGTTTCCTATAAAAGTGCCTGCACACGCTACAATAAAGGGAAGAAAAAATGAAATACTATGTGACAAGTCTTCTAGCAAATTACAGTGAGCAATAATCCAGGCTTCAATTTATGATATTCAGTGGTGAAAAGACTTTGATTAGAAATACCTCTGGTGCTTTACAAACATCTGGAATAGTTCAAAGGTGCTTGGGTGGCTGTGGCACTTGGGGAGGTCAAGTCCAGGCGCTGCATTGTTCTAGTGATGTAAAGTTTCCTGCTAATGTCCATGCAAACACAAAGCTGGATGCAAAGCCTGGATTTAACTTTGTGCTACTCATTTTTCTGGGCACGCAGTCATGCCTCCTGCTTTTGATTTGTTAAAATTCATCATGAAAAAAAAAAAATTGGTGATTTAACGGGTTGGAACTGAATTGTCTTGGAGAGAAGAAACTTCTCCCTTCAATAAAAGCAGTGCCAGAACCTAAATCCCAGCTCCAGACACCTGCACCGAGCCCTCGGCAGGGCCCCCGCCTCCCCCCTTGCTCCCGCACCCGGAGCAGCTGTGGGATAGATGGGATGGATGGAATGGGATGGGACAGGATGGAAGGGATGAGGATGAATGGGACAGGACAGGATGGATGGGATGGGATGGGATGGGACAGGCCACTGCCCTGACGCCAGTGCCAGGCGGCTGATCAGGACCTGTCAGTGGCTGCTCCATCACAAAGGGCTGTTTGGAAGGATGAAGTAACTCTTCTTGGAGCTTGAGCTCCCCTGGGCAGAAATACAAATGAAACAACGTATTTTGTACGATTTTCTCCTTAGTATCTGGATAAGAATCTTAAACAGCAACAGCCCTGGAGTAGAGACTGAAGCTGTTTGTTAAAAGTGGAAATAGATCTTAAGAGTAAGAAAGAAATGGGAAGAAATGCATTTTCACTGACTCATATAGTTCATTTCAGAAGGAAAAGCTGGAAGTGTCATCTTTGTAACATATCAGGAAGCAATATATAAACTTTAAGTTAGAACAGCAAACCATTCTCCAAACATTCTGTTTTACCTCCAAAGATGTTTTCGCTCATGAGTCAGAGCTGATCCCAGGCCAATGGGAATGTTTCTATTTACTTTGAGATTGTGCCTGCAACTGCAAATCCAACTTATTTTTCCTGAGGCTCACAAGTGATCTCTTCCAAGGCCTCAGTCTTTCCTCCAAGGATTATAAACCCAAACTACTATGAAACGCAGCTTTGTGCAGAGCCTTCTGCATCCCTCGGGAAGGCGGAGGATGGGGCAGGATGGGGGCAGAAACCAGCCCATCCTCCTGCCGGACCCCCAGCTCCTCTGCGGGGGCTGCACCAGAGTCTGGGACTCGCCCAGCGGAGACGTTCGGTCTCTGAGCTCCTCTCCAGGGCAGCCTGCCATTTTGGGGCAAGAAGAAAGTAAATTTGTCAAAGCAGCTAAACCCCTCCCTGCCCTGCCCTGCCCTGTCCACAGGGACCCTCGGGGACAGGCAGAGGTGGGGTGGGGGGGGACAGAAGACCCTGACACCTTCCTCTGCCCCCAGGCAACGTGTTTGGGAACCCAATGGAGATCTCCACACCCATGGCCACCACAGGCAGCAGAAGCACGGCACCCACCAGGGCCATCGAAGCCACCAGCAACGCCAAGCCAGCGCCAGAGACATCTGGTAATCCCTCCCCTCGCTCCCCCCGTGATTCCCAGCAGCATTTGCATTAATAATCAGATTTATTAAGTGCACAGCTTCCCCTAAGAAACCGCGTAGTTGATGCACGGGTTGTACTCTCCAAAAAGAGCCTGAGTCTGGTCAAAAGCTCTAATCCTGCCCAGAAAATCCCACCTGGGGCAGCCAGACGCTGGGGGCTTCAGGACGGGCCCCTTAGACCCATCCTTTCCCAAGAGATGATGGGACAAAATGGCTCATTAAGCTTTTATCTCGCAATACCCATTCTTTGCTCAGCAAATGGCACCCACGAGAGGTCTGCCAGCCCTTCGGGTGAGCTGGGAAGCAGAGAACCTTGCACAGATGTGCTTTTCTTCTGTTTGAGATCAGCCCAGCTTTTTGGAGACGCCGGGCCAAGGGGGAGAGGAGGGCGATGCGGGGGAGGTCGGGCAGTGGCATCCTTGCTGTGGTGCCGCGTGTGCCCAGGAAATTAGCCCATTGTAAACAGATTACGAAGCGCGTGTAACAATTAAGTAACCGAAGCAAGTCTAATGCGCGTCTCGTACGCAGCCACCGACACGTTCCTGTAGGGCTGGCTATGACAAATCAATATTGTACTTCAGTCAGCGCAATGCCACGCACTGATTTTAGAGGACTTAAGCTCTCTCCTGTCTCCTTTTCATCGCATCTCTTCCAAACCGAAGCTGCGGCCGGGTCCCTGGCAGCCAGTCCCACCTCCCCGGGGCTCAGCAGCGAGCAGCCCAGCCCCCAGCCCAGCCGAGCCCCCACGCAGCTGCTGGGCACCCCCTCAAAGCCAGACCACACCAGCCAAGGAGTCCCCTCAACCCAGAGCCCCACGCCACGACCCAGCACGGTGGCGGAAACCCCTGGGTCCACGTCAGCTCTGACGAGCTCCTCTGCCACCTCGGAGCATCCTCACGTCGCTGCTGCCACCACGCCGCTGCCCACAGGCAGGGACAGCCCGAAGGTGAGGATGGGGCTGGGACCACGAGGAGGCTGGATTTCTCTCACGCATCCCCAACGATTCATGGATTTTTTTCATGTGTTCTTTTTTTTTTTCTTTTTTTCTCCCTTCCAGCCCATCATCACGTGCCACAATGTCAAAGAACTGAGTGACACCGGAGCCATCTGCTTGCAGCTCAACGAGTCCATCACTTGTGTGAGTTGTAGCCCGGACAGACGCATGTCTCTGAGGTGGGGGGGACACATGCAGGAGGAGGGGGGCTGCCAGCAAACAGCCAAGAGCAGATTCCTGCAGCACCCTCAGCCTTGCAGTGGTGGGGACACCCATCGTACCTGGAGGGGGTCGGTTTGGGGTGGGAGCTCAGACCGTTATCCCGGGGCACAGCATCTGAGCTTTGCCAAACTGACGGAGGTGGAGCCTAAAGGGATGGTCGCACCAGTCCCAGGAGGGTCCCAAAGGGATGTTCACACCAGTGCCGGGGAAAATGCAACTTTCTGGTTGCATAAAAGCTCCTTTTTCATGATTAAGCTCTGGGGTCAGTTCAGCTTCTCAAGGATCTCCCACCATGTTTAACAGGAAATTGCCTTTGTTCTTCTTCTTCCTCTTCCCCGTTGGGAAGGTGAGCGCCTTTTTTAGTCTTGCCAACTGCCCGAGGAAAGGAACAAAGGCATCTGAAGGAGCACGGGCTGATCAGTGTCCCCATCTGCACCGACTCCTAAGGGAATCCCAGGCTCTCCCTAACTACCCTTGGCCTCCCGCACCAAAAATGCAGCATTTATTAAAAGCAGGAGAGGGTTTGGCTGAGACACTACTGTGGGTGGGAGGAGAGAAACCTTTCATGCAGGAGGTGCAGCCTGCAGCAGAGGCCAGAGGGGTTGGATCTTGTGGGACAGGAGGTTTGGCAGTGCCCTGGGTATAAGGGCATATATATATATATTTTTTATATATCCATATATAATTATATATCTATATAAAAATAGATATATAATATATTATATATAGAAAATAAGCATATAATATATAATAAATATATATCTATATATCTATGTCTATAAATATCTATAATATATATAAATATAGATATAGATATATACGACATTAATTTTACTTCAGCCATACTGCCACTGCCTAGGCTGAGTGAATTCTTACTTGGCCTCTCTCTGCGAATGGGCGACCAAATGGCCTTCAGATTTGCTCCTGGTTACAGGGTCTGCTCTTTAGCAGGAATTCACATGGGAAACTCCTCCGGGATCGGGTGATTCCGATCACAGATGCCATCTAGTGGGCACTGGGCCCTCCTGGGCACAGGGTTTATGCGCATTATCCACACATTGCGTACCTGCACATAGATAAATGGGTGCATATATAATATATATGCATATATAATATATATAAAATATATACAGAATATTCTATGGAGCCGTATCTAATTGCACAGACTCTAAACCCCCCCTCCATGTGAAACGAGCCAAAGGGCCCCGCTTCCAGCCGTGTTTTTCTGGGATGTCTGGCCCCGCAGCAGATCTCTCCCCTGCCTCCACCTCCGCTAATCATCCAGTGGGAAAAACCAGCCCCTGGACCTGGGAACCAGATAAGAGCGTCTGCCAGGGGAGCAGACAGGAGGGACCGTGCCGCATCCCACTTTCCTGCTGGCCTTTCCCAAAGCAAATGAGCAATACGCTGGCACCCAGCGCCGCTAATTGCGAAGGGAAATTCTGACACTCCGATGAGTTCTTTCCACAGCAGAGAAAGGAAAATACACACTTGGGTCTCTTGTTCCATCTTGGCCTTTCTCGCCCCAAGCCAAGCTCTATAGAAACAGCTGAAAGTGATTTGTTTGTTATTCTCCCATGGATAAGTTCCTGCATTTTTGTGTGCTAAGGGGATGTGGCGATCCGAGCACAATGCTGAGGTAATTCTACGGCAAGGAGAGGACAGCGCTGAGCTGCCTGGCTCTGGATGGTGCCAGACGAGAGGGTTTTCTCCTCTTTGGCAGCCCCACGTCGCTGGGTGCCTCCGGGGAGCGAGAGGAGGGCAGGGGCAGGACGCGGGATTCAGCTGGAGCCCGTCTCTGTCTCCCGGGGGTGGGCACAGCCACCGCTCTGACCACGTCCCCCCCAGGCTGGGAGGATGTTAGGGAAGCTGATAATGTCTTTTAGCAACTGTGGGCTCTGTCTCCAGGCCTGAGTGTGGCCGAAAATAGACCCAAGGAGAAAGCCTATCCTGTCTGATACAGAAATTGGCCCGCAGGAGGGAAAGGCAGCAGCTCCTCGCTCCTCTTCCTCTTCCACCCAAGAGTCGGTTCAGCTCTAAAATGTGAGAAATTTGTGTTTTTTTGCCTAGCCTTTGATCAGCAACCTAGCAAAAACATTGAGGACATTTCCTAAACAGGAAGGCTCAATGCTTCTTTGTTATTTCCCTCCTTTCCCAGCCCCTGCCTGGGACTCTGAAACAATAGGGCTCTTCAGGCGGCTGCTTCAGTCCAAAAATCGGAGAGACTTGCCATACAGTTCAGACCCTAAATTTAGCTTTGTTTAAATGCCTTTTGCGAGGGTTGCTAAAGGTATTTTAATTAAGTTAAGGACACAAGAAATAAGCATCTCCACTTTCTAGGTGTTGGTCCCGGTGCCCAGAGCAGTGATGAAGCTGGGGGTGAAGGGTTGACACCCAGCCCAGAGCTGTTTGTCCCTTGTCATCGCCCTTGCTCAGCCTCACACAGCACAGATAAGCCCCCAAAACACGAAGGGTGAACGCACAGCGCTACCAGTAGCATCATCAAGTGGAGAATTACTCAGGTTGGTCGGTCCAATGGCTGCTTGTTTTTGAAAATTTTTGCAGAAACATTTTTTAGAGAGGAAGGGGTCGGAGTTATGGAGCGCGATCTGCGAAGGGAGCCCCCACCGCGTGCCCTCCCCCTGCCAGATCCAACTCGCTAAATCCGAGGTGGACCACGACTGCTTGCTCCTCATCCTCGTCGGCGAGAGAGGTCAGTGCAGCTAATTCCTTGGGCTGTCGTGGGTCCCGCTGGAGAATGACCTCCATGTGGGCAGTGGGAGAGGGGGCTGTGTGTGGGGAGAGGCTGTGGGTCACGAACCCTCAGTTACAGCCTGGGAGGAACCATCTCTGCAACTACTGCTTCTTCTTCTGGGGTCTTGCTGGATCCACGGAGCCTCCAGGGCAGCTCCTCCATGGCCAGGCTCTTCAGAGCTGGCATTAGCCACAGCAGGACCCTCTGTGTAACGTGCCTCTCCTCTCTTAAACCCTGCAGATCCTGCTACAGACGTGCTCCAGGAGTCTCACTGGGAAAAGGTAAATTCCTTAAGCAAATTTACCTGCAGAAAGTGGGTGGCCTGAGTGGCTGGAGAAAGGGGGTTTTTAGATGGTTGGTTGAGGCTGAGACCTGAACCTGCCTCCACCTCGGGGGCATTTGCTGAGCGTTGGCACGTGGGATGGTTGGAGCCACCCACAAGAGCTGCAGCGAGTGCCCCCCAAGGGAATTAATACAACCACCGAAGGCAGAAACGCTTCAAATAATTACTTTAAAAAGGCCTAGATCCCAACAATAACTCTGAGGCTGTAATTGTCACTCTGCTGCTTCAAAGTCCCACGCTGCCATCAACTCAATGCTCCAGCCAGGCTGCCATCAGCTTGCAAAGCTGAGCTCCAGGTGCCCATAGGAAGGACGGCCAAGGGAGCTGCAGCAGCAGCACACGGAGGTATTTCAGCTCAAAATCTCAGGGCCTGGCTGCTCTGGTCCAAGAGAGAAAATTTCCCTGTGATGGAGAGGAGACCGTGAGGATGTGCGAGCTCGCAGGGCCAGGCCAAAGCCCAGGAGGTTGGGGCAGCAGAGTCCAGCTTTGTTTACGTGCAGTTTTAACCAGGAGGTGAAGAGCAGCATTGTTTTAAGGCCGGTGCCTGTTCAGCAGATGCACATGTTTCCTGTTTGTCAGACTCCCAGCTCTCTTTGGGGTTGTTTTTTGGTTTTTCTTTTTTTTTTTTCCCCCCAGTTTGGAATAAAATCCCTCAAACGGGGGAGCGTGAGGAACCATCAGGACTTCTCTCAGAAGACCCTGATCGCCTTGGTCACATCTGGGCTCCTGCTGGCGTTCCTGGGCTTGGCCGGCTATTTCCTGATGAAGCGGCGGAGCTGGAGCCCCGCGGGAGAGAGACTGGTCAGTGCTTATCGATGGCAGAGCCCCCGGGGGGGCCCAGGGGGGAGAGGAGGGGGCTGCTCCGCTCCCCACAGCTCAGTGCCCTCGGCCGATGTCCCCAGGTCCGTGGGACGTCGTGACCCGGGGCTGGGTCAGCCTGGGCAAGGAGAAGGGCAGACCCTACAGGGTGACGGGAAGGCTCTCTTGCCTTCTAAAATGAACACGTAACTGACTGCTCCCGTGGGGAAACCGCCCCTTTCTCGCTCGCACTTGTAGGTCTAACACTTCTTTTTGCTCAGCAGTAAGAACTCATCCAGCAAGACCCCTCCAGAGACACCGAAACCTTACGAATTTGTCATTAAAAGTGGCACACTTTAACTTCCCATTGGCTGCGTTTGAGTGATGTTTCTGATGCTGTAATAAAGGCTATTTCTCCCCTCACTTAACAAGCGATGGTAATAAAAAACATCAAGAAAGAAAGAGAAAGGAATTTCCTATTTCCATTTTCCCCTTTCCAGGCAAGCTGACCGCTGAGGACCAGTGACTTTCGGGGAGATGAGCCCTCTGTAAAGTGAGGACAGGCCATGCTTTTCCCCCATCGCTGCTTGTGGGCACGTGAGAGGTTGTGTCCTGGGAGCCATGAGGTTATTTCATTGCCAGGAAGGATGCAAGTGGGAAGTCAGAGGCAGGGACTGGGCTCTAGAGCCCTCTGACTCCGGGTCCCATCTCCTGGATGCCGGCAGCAAGGGAAAGGCAGGGTAAATGTGTGGCTGGGAGCTGCCCGGGTAAATCCATGGCAGTGTCAGTCCAGTGCCAGGGGAGACGTGTCCCGCACACCCATCTTGCTGCCACGGACAAGGGGGTCGTGATGGGGAGGGGGGTTGAAGCCCAGCAGCCTGTGGTGGGTGCTGGATGCTGCTGAGCGAACGGAGGGGGGACTATCTGCTCCCAGCTGGCACTGGCCATCCGCAGCCCGGGACCCCCAGTGCCCATTGCATTGCTGTCAGACCCCGGGGGTGTTATCGTGGTGGGGGACAGAGGTGGCTCTGCTATTGCTCTGGGTCCTCCAGAGGCATCTACTCCTTACAGCATCAGCCCCACAACACGTCTTTGCATTTCCAGCCCCACAGCTCTGCAGGCTGACGCCTGAGTGCAGTCCTGTGCCTCCGGGGACACCTTGATGTGAGCTGTGTACCTATTTACAGGCTGAAAGAAAGAAGGAGGGGGAAAGAAAAAGAGGCAATTTCCATAAATTTCATTCAGTGGTGCTTCTTACTTGGCCAAAGAGGAAAGCAAGGGGAGGTCTGTCACAGCCCAGGTTTGCAAACCCGAGGCAGGGTCAGCTCCGAAACCTGGTTCTGACAAAACAACAAAACCTGATGGCTTCTCTTTTCAGGTCCAGGAGGGGGAAAAAAAATAATAAATGTTATGCAGTTCCTGGCTGGTTTTCTTGCTTCATCTTGCCACGGCGTGGTTCAAGCCCTCTGTTCCCCTTCTTGGTGTGGGAGCAGGTTCCCATGGCCACGGTTGTTTGTCCCTTCTGTCCAGGAAGCGCCGGTGGCCAAGCCCTGCCCGCAATCACAGCCGGTCACTGTCAGCCCTTTCCCTTCCCTAACTCTGCCTTTGTTGTTTATGCACCTGTTTAGGCTGAAGACCCGTATTACACGGAAAACGGTGGCCAGACAAACACCATGCTGATGATGCCCCCCCAAGAGCAACCCGAGCTGCAGGAGAAGCCAAACCTCAACGGTGGGACTCAGGAGAACGGGACCGGCCAAGCGTCCTCCAAAAACGGCCACTCGGGCAGGCAGCACAGCGCCGCCGACACCCAGATGTGAACCCGGGGGGAGAAACGCATCCTCAGTGCTCACCCAGAGGGGACAAGGGCGGGCGAGAGCTTTCCATGGACAGTTAGGGAATTGCAGACCTTTTGGGGTTTTGGGGGTTGATTTTTTTTTATTATTATTATTTTCCTAGTATAATTCCTGTGAAGGACTTCAAAATCAGCCTAAAGCAAGTTACGCGCCAGAGCTGCCAAAGACCTGCTTCTCTGTTGACCACACATGAAACCTCTTCGCAGCTGTTCTCTGCTTTTGTTGTTAGAACGTAATGAGAAATGCAAGTGCCCTTAGCCCTGAACAGCTTTTAAGCAGAGGTGGGTTGGAGCCACAGAAGCCTCGAGCCAGACTCCAAAAATTTTTGGTGGCAGTGTGTTAGGCTGATTAAAATAGTTAAATTGGGATTTCAGTGACAAAAACCTCTCAGGTTTCAGATCATTTTGGTTAACGGAGTTGGTTTTTTTATCTCATCTTTATGTTTAAGTGCAGGATTTCTTCCTCTTTTAAGAACATCTGGCATTTAATCCCCCTTCTTGGGCTTTAGGTCTCCTTTAGTATTTCCTACTCCAGCAGAATTTGCTGAAGCTCTGTGTAAAACTTTCCACGTGGAATTGGAGGCTGAAATGTGAAAAGACCTCGAGCTTGTTCCTTTGTTAATCCAACCAGTAAAAACCTTCCCCCAGTCTCTTCCTGTCAGGGACTGGGGAGGGTGTTTGAGGAGGCAGAGCCAGTAATGTCTGACTCCAGCGATGGAGACCCTTTGGTTGGGCTGTAGATGTCCCTCCCGACACGTGGGGCAGTGCCCGGGGTAGGACCTTGGGAATAAAAGATCCCAATAAAAGATCCCAAAGGGCTCCCAGGGGGACAAACCTGGCTCCGTGTTGGCTGGTTCTCCCTCTGCATCAGCAGTGGGTACATGAACAAAAAGGAGTGTTTTTGCTTCGGTAGGTGAAGCCAACACCAGGATCCCACCAGCAGGAGCGGGTCCTGCCCAGCACTGATCCTGCCCCATCGCTGAGCCACCTGTGGCTCGGTGGGTCCAAAATAAGGACAAAAATGGCCCTTGAAGGTGCTCTACCCTCTCACTAGTGAATTAATCGCAACCTTTTCTCAGCGCTGAACACCTGAGGGGAAGGCTTTATTTTTTTGGTACAGTGTTTAAAGGAACAACAGACGCATCCGTCGTTACCTGGGGCTGTTTGCGTTGGTGCAAGAGGCATTTAAACACGGTTTAAAACATTTCAGGTTTTCTTTCTTTTCTCTTGGTGTGAATTGCTTCTCCCAAATGTCATTGTAAATAATCCCAGTTGAAAAAAAAAAAGTAATTGGAGTATTAAAAATCAACGTCTCCGTTGTGTCCTTGGAAGAGCGACGTGTTTATCCCAGTGGGATGCCCGGCTCTGGCTCTGCCGAGCACCAACGCCTCCCGGAGAGGTTGTTTCCCAGCAGAAACGCTGTGACTAAGGGCTGTGGCTCGTTCTGCCCACATTTTCCATGTCTTTCAACAAGCTCGTTTGCAGGACAAGCGACGCACAGCACTCAGACCTCAGCTGCTTGATTTGCCACTGTTTAAGATGCCCGGCTAATTCCTGGATAAATAAATGAGACTCCAGTCTCATGGAGTGATCCACAGGGCTGGAGGCTGACCTGACATTAGGGGGGTGTGTGTGGGGGGTGTGTATGAAGAAGATATGAAGATGGAGATGGAGATGGAGATGATGGAGATGAAGGCTTCCTCACCCTGTGCACCGTGGAATAACCAGCAACGGTTCCTGCCTCAAAGACATTTTCAGGGGTGATGCAGGGCAGCCCTTTAATTCTCGTGGAGATGCTCGAGCTCCACGGAAAGCAGGAGGTTTGGTGCTGGGTATCTTTACTGACCTGGCCCCCTTGTCTCCGGGATGTCTGACCAGTCCTGCTTGTTCCCTGCCCATGGGCACACCAGGGACTGAATATGGCTAGAAACCACCGCTGCCAGTTTTCTTGTAGTTTGGGGTAATTTGACCTCCAGTGCCTGGCTGCAAGGGGAAGAGATGAAGGAAAATTAAATTAATTTCTCTCCTGAGAGCCCCGGCTGCCACAGGGGCAGGGGAAGCTCTCCTGGAGGCGGGATGTGCACAGCGGGGCAGGGTGGGGTTTTTTTGTAATTATTATTTTTTGGCAATTGTTTATCTAATCAGCGACGCTGGCTGTAGCCAAAGCAGGAGATCTAATCAAACGTCAGGTGCGTTTTTCACAGCTCAGGGTATGTCCTACAGCCAAGCCCAGACAATGAAGTTACAGTCAATGGCTTTGGCAAAACAAAAGCTTTCTCTAAAACACCCAGGTTGAGGGAAACGCGGGGAGCGGCGGCGGCTGGAGCCGAGGCAGAGGAAGAGGCTGCACTTCCAGCTCAGGAAGTTTTTTGCCGGTGTGTAAACACCCCCAGGCTCAGCCCCGGCCCTGCCGAAAAGGTTGTTATTATTGTTCCTTCCTTATCAAACCTCTCGCATCCCTTCCTTGCCAGCCCCACCATCTGCCGCCTCCTCTCGCACGCTCACAGCTGCTTTTGGGCCACTTTGGGGGTTTTTTTGGGGGGGTTAAATTCCACCAGTGACCTGTTTCCCATAATCATGGCTCAAGGTGGAGGCAAGTGCTCCTGCCTGGTCCTGCCCCCGTGTCCCGCTCGTGTAGAGTGTGTCGACGGTCCGGTGAGCTTATATTGGTGTTGAAATGCCCTGATGAAAATAACTGGCATGAAAGCACCCTCTGGGGAAGAATGGTGGTAAATGCATATACAAGGCGTTAAATATAAATATAAATATAAATATAAATATAAATATAAATATAAATATAAATAT
>JAOXJM010000013.1:5522124-5533008 GCA_026413425.1 Tringa solitaria | reverse complement strand
TCCCTTCCCCTTCCTCCACCCCTCTTTCTTGGAAGGACACGCTCTTTTTTCTCTGAGCTTTTCCTCTGCTGCCTGAGGCTGCACATTCAGATGTAGGCACCCAAGCAGATTCTTGGGTCTGGTTAGAAAACTAACGCAAAGAGTTGCCAAAAACCCAGGGCATCCATAACCAAAACTCCCAACACCACTTCTGCCGCACTTTATTCCATTTTACACCAGCTTCTGCATCAGCACAGCTGAGCCATGGTGGCCAGGGGTTGAGAGTCACCAAATTATATGCCTGTGTAGCCATTCACCGTCTCCAAGAGCCCCATCTGTCCCTGCTGCACTGGGACACACACTGCAGGTGACTCCCACAGCGCTGCTCAGAGCCGTCCCGTTGCCAATAACCATCAGCCACTCGGCTGCACGCTCTCCTACTTCCTCCACAACCTTCGTTGAACCATTTACAGTTCAGATTCACAAACGCTCCCCTTCGAACTTTCGCTCTGACCCACACTCAAAGTAGTTTCCATGCAGTTTATTTTCATTGTCCCACCTCAGGACAGTCACATTTCCTCTCCCTGTCACAAAAAAAGCTCCTGACCCCTCCTGTCCTCTTGGCATCATCAGAGATCAGGAAGCGATGAAAAGCCAGAACACTCTCTATCCTGGGCAGAGTGAGGGTTACAGCTTGTTCTATCTGCAATGGCATGAAAAAAGTGTTTCTGCACAACACAAACTTTTCCCCCACCCCAGCAGTAGCACTCTCTGCACTGCAAAGAAGTCAGACCCTTCTCACTCCTGGTAAGAGCTTTGGTGTTATCGCACAAGGAAATTAGTCACTGCCAGAGCGGTGGGTTTCTCCATCACGTATCTCATTTCTCCTACAGCAGCCTCAACAATTCACAAGATGCCCCAAAAACCCCACGTGTCAATAAAGTAACTAACCCAAAGTTAACTCTCTTACTTTCTCATAAAATTAAATAGATGAATTTTTCTCTAGGTACGGTGGAGGTGAAGGATTTTCTCTCTCAGCCCGCAGCCATGCACCGGACGTGTCTTCCTCTGGAAGCTGGTTTCACATGGTGGCTTAGATTTTCCCACTTTGTATCTAGCACCATTTGAAATCAGTGTTCTAGGAGCAAGAATTACAGCGTGGGAGGAGACCAAGCAGCTGCTAACTTCACCGGCGGCCTCTACTCCTTAAACCAGCACTTTTCCCAATGGTTCTGTCCTTGCCAGCCATCCGCTTTGTAACATCATCTGATTTCTAGACACTTCTACAACCACTGTATACACCCTCTCAAGCCAGGGCCACAACAGGAACAGCTTCCTTCAAATGTATTTCTACTTAATAAACAATGGATATTGAGCTCAAGTTGTCCAGAGTAAAGTGATCCGAAAGTTGCATGAAAACCAGTGCAGTACTTCTTGCAGCCGGACAGGCAGAGTACGTTCCCGTTATTGCACGATCACTAGGGCCCTAACCTGTAATTTACTAACTCAGGGCGAATGTATCTCCACTCGGTGCTTGGGGACTCTATCACCTTGGAATTATCATTCCATAGCTCCCAGAGACTTGCTCTGCAAACACAGAAATTCCCTCCAACAGTTTGATCTCAGCAGTTAAAACACAAAAGTGCCTTCAGCAGTCACGATGATGTCACCCTGGTGCACACAGAAACCCCTCCTTTTGCTAGAATTATTTTTTTTAAGTTTATTGCTGGTAACTTCTAGTAATGTTTCAGATGACTTCTATACCCTTGCATCCAAACCCGCTAAAATGAAGCTATAAACTATTTTTGCTTGACCTCACTATTGTCAAATGTTATTATACACAGAAAAGCCGATCGCTGTGCGGATGAAGCATTTGATCAGAGCACTCTAAAGAATGCGTAGCTGTCATCTACAAGAGGATTCTTCTCTGAGCCAGGACAATGTCTCTTACACAGGCTGACCGATTTCTCTTGGTGTTCAGAGTCTCAGTTTTTGTCTAGCACCATTTGAAATCGGTTATGATGTAGGGGGAAAAGCAACAATAATGGAAAACTTCATTCCCCCGCCCCCCAAAGTCCTTTTAAATAAAGCCACCACCAAAAGCAGGCTCTCGCTTCCCCAACACGTGCGGTTATCGCTTTGCTGTTCTCTGACCTGCCGTTACAGCGACAGCCCGAGCATCCTGCACTAAAGGAGGACAGTCAGCGTCACGCTCAACTAGGAGGGATGCTTCACGAGAAAGCGAAGCATCTGCTCAAACTCCTCACTCAGATTCTTCAGCTCCAGCAAGCCAGGGCCCATGTGTGTGAGCACAGCCACCCTCCGACCACTGATACTCCACGTGCTATTTGTTTGCCTTAACCTGTTATTTACTCAGATTTATTTTTTTTTTTTCCTTTTAAATAAAATTGTGTGCTACTTGGTATTGGGCTCTGTCTCAGGTAGACAGATTGCATCTCTCCCTGCTGGACAATATCTAATTGCTGCCAAGTCTCTTCATTTCAGGCCCCAGCTCCATTTTCCCCACCCCAAGTGAGTGTTTACGCTGATTTTTGAGTGTAACGCTGAGAATCCTGCCCACACACACGAAACATCAAAGCAGGTAATGCTGTACCTCCCTTCTGTTACTCCCCCTTGCCAGAACATCACTTACTTTACCAGTAGATGGCAACAACACATTTTTATCACATGCAGCCTTTTTCTTAGCACAAAGTTCACGCGTTCATGACTCTTAATTATCAGTTCCAGATTCTAAAATGAAATAATTCATGCGGGACTGAGTTTTAGAAAAATGGTGCAGAACTTATGGCAATTAGGACAAATTAATTTGTAACATTTAAGTCAAATTGCCTGGTAGCTGCCTATCCCATTGATGCTTCCTGCAATCCCAGTACTTCCCGAGAGCTGCATAGCTGACACACTGTCAGCATTTGCAGTCCACACCAACGGATTCTGAGTATCACAACCACAAACGTAAAAAAAAATATGGCATTTTAGTTACTGTTTTCTATTCCACCCTCTGAAAGGCTTCATTCTATCAGGCAGCTGGCTCCACACATTAAGAAAATTAAGTACATTTTGAGTGTGACCCTCAGACAATTAAAAATAACCACATTCTACTCAACATTTTACTTAAAAACGCCTAAGCTGTATTCCTGAAGGATTACATCTGTCACACTCTGGACAAAAGTGCCAGAACACACTATGAGCTTTGCTCCTGACTCAGTGTTACAGCAGAACAGCCACAGGATAATCTGCCTTTTCTCCATCAAGTTTTTACGAAGTTTCTCCGGAGGGAACACCATAAGGTTTTGGAGGTTCTGGGAAATTCTCTGCAATTCCAAAAGAATCCCCAAAGGTCACTCAGCAAATCAGAACACATTCTCTGCACTACTATTGAGGAATTCTGCACACAAACTGCCAACTTCCATCTCCACAGTCACCACTTAATGCAAGTTTAGTACGTGAAAAATCATCTTAAGAATCTGCTTATCACACGACGAATGAAAGACAAACACTTACTGCTAAGTAATTTAACATTTTTATTTGTAATATCACAAATCATCACTAGTCTTTACAGCCAAAAAAAGTGTAAAAAATAAGGCCATTTTTTACAGTTATTTCACTTTAGCGTTAAGTGCATTTCAGCATACTTTAAACATTGCAGACGCCACACACCATCAGGCTGTCTAGTGACCACCGTGCTCAATTCCCAGTGTATTATCACAGTATTTACAATTATCAAACTAGGTATTGGCCAGACAATGAGCAGCGAGTCATTCTGTGCAGCCAAAACTCCTTTTTAATAACCAGAGACTATTATAAACTCTGACAATGCAACTGCTGGGATTGTCCCAAAAAGCCCTAGAAAGCCCTAAATAGCTTTGTGTTATTCAGACAAGCCGTTCCCGGCAGTGGAGGGCTCTGCCAATCCACCACCGACACCAAAAAAAAGTTTTGATGCTGCCTCAGCCATCTGAAGTGAGGCAATTTGGTTTTTCTGGGGAAACTGGTTCCTCTGTTGACAGCAAACTCAGATTCACAAAGCCAAAACCCATCCTAATTAAGATTTGGTTTTAATAAGGAATTAGAAAGAGCAAGTATGCATTGAATGTAACAGCTATCAATGGATGGCTGAGGCTCAACTCACGGCTCGACTGAAACCCATCCTGAAGCGACTGCAAGCAGCTGCCTCCAGAGCCCCCAGCCACCGCCAGCACCCCCACTCCTGCACCCCCCAACTAACCTGCTTTGGTCTTCCCTTAACCTGAAAAGAGGAGCCAGACAGGGAAAGGCTTCCGTTTCTCAGCAGAGATCTGACAGCAAATCTAGCATTACAGAGGGAGATCAAGCATGGGAGGCTGTACACAGAGATTTGAAATGCCATATGTGAAATACCTGATTTCGAGTAAAAAAAGGCAAAGAAGATCAATCCATACAGCGCCCTTTCTACCCTGAAAAGCAACAAAGTTATCCCCCAAAACTAACATCAAGGCTCAAGAAAAATCAGGCATCCTAACAAACTTACACTCTGCTCCTGATAGGAGGTGGCTACACTGATTTCTCTGCAGCTCCTTTAATTAGTACCTTCTGTCAATAGGCCAACAAATTTAAAGGCAGGGGATATCTTTGCTTTAGGAACCGTCCTCTTGGATTGTATCAAAGAGCCAGAAATACATATGGCTTTTTTCCTTCATAAAGGCAATGGGAAAGCTGTACAATTCTGATTTAAAGACACATTTTAATTCATTAAATATACAGAAACCAACTTTGGCAAATAGTGCATATAAGAGCTAAACTGCGATTAAAAAAAGACATAGCCTTAAAAGGCACCAATCTCATAAGGAAAATAATAATAAAACATTTCAGAATACAAGGGACAACAATCATCTGTACCACCTCAACCACAAAAGTGAACACGGAACACATTCGGATTTTAGTGAGCAGAGCTAACACTGCACAAAAGTCTTCCGTAAGAGAAGAGGTAGCACTGAAGGCAGCAGCAGCTGGCCCTGTGACAGTGACACGTCCAGTACTCGCGCCGACACAGCCGCTCCTGTGTGCTACCATCCTCAAAGTCCATTTCCATACACAGAAAAACAGTATGAGTGGCCCGTAAGGAAAAGCATATATATATAAAATATATATATATTCTTTTTGTCTTAGTAATGAGCTCCCACTCCAGTTAATCAGTAGTGCAAGACATAGTACAAGATATTTATCTACAGAAACTTAAGGCAAGTGCAGTAATTTTCCATTTCTGCTGGCAGATTCAACTGCAAGCTCCCTCCCACCCCCCCCAAAACGGTCATTCATGCTTTACAGATCTTATATTCGGCAGTATATGGAGTGCTGTCACGTTTCCTACAAACAAAAAAACAAGTCAAATCAGAGATTTTACATTTAAATGGTTTTAACATTTATTCTGAAAGCACATCCTTAGTTTTATCATTAAATCAACAGATAAAGTCATGAAACTAATCATCATTTGTCTTCATCTTACTAAGCAAGTCCTAGACTGAGGAGGTTTTTGCTTCATTTCATCCACCAGACTGCTAAGAATGACCCAGGGAGTGCAACAGCATCTGACCCAAATGGATCATTTCAAGTAACGAACAGACCATGCCCGAGTATTATCAAAAACTGAAACCAGACAGAACAGCTACAGGATTCCTAACTGATTTGGAGACTATATCAGGACCATCCCGTATAATTTATTTTAAATACAGTACATTCTTCAGTACATATTTTATAACCAGAAGCTGAATATTAGTTTGTGAGAATTTGGATTTTGTAGTCTGCTAACAGCAAATTTACAGTACTTAAACATACTAGAACTAAAATTCATAATTACTTCCATATATATGTATTTTGAAGTTCTTGAATAACTCCTGTTTTGCTTTACAGACACCCACACACACCCCCCCAACCTCTGCACTATTACTCTCGGTCTCTAAGGAGTTCTAGACACCGTAAGAAAAGCTCAGGGGTTACTGGCGCATACACACACCAGAGCGTTCGTTTCTCTTATCACTGTCACATGCAAAAGGTTAAGATTAAGGACGTAAGAACTCTTGATTGCTTTTTTTCCACTCTCCAAAAATAAGCCCAGCTAACGCAGACAACTAATCCTATCTCAATTAGAAACATCTTACTTCAGAGGTAAAGACAATATTCCTTAATCCATACATTATCTTGAAGAAATGCCAAGCTTAACTTTCCTCTATGCCATCTCAGATTTATCAAAAATACTGAAAAATCAGCTGTTCTTTAAAACTAAGTAAAATCAGGACTATATATTTGAAAAGACCTTTACATCCAGTTCAACCATCACCTTCTCAGAACTCGTGCAATGGAGAAAAGTGGCAGAAATTAAATACTAGTCTAGGGAAGAATTTGTAGTGCAGAGGGTTCAGGTAGCAGTGACAAAATACCGACAGGGAACAGTCAAACTAAGCTGTCCTGTCTTAAATCTGTCCTGTTGTAACAAGGTGTGAAGAGCCAGGTTTTTGAAGGAGCTAACCTGACCCTACCCAAAAGCAGGAGTAATTATAACTATCATCAAATGCAGCTGACTACTCCACTAAGCACTAATTCAAAATACAGGAGAGGAAATCAGTTGCAAACAAGCACCTGTATTTTGACCCTTTATTAGGGTTACAGAACTCTGAATTTGAAAAAAAGAAGTAATCTTTTTATAAAGAAAGACTTAAAGAGAAGACCTTATTTGCACCTTATTTATTTTATTTTTCTTCAAGAAAGCTGAAAATGCAGATGAAATCAGTAACGCTGAGATGTAATCTGGTTTTGTTTGAAAGCACCCACGCTGCCTTTTTAATTCTAGTGTCCATGCAACGCAGCAAAGCTGGTCCCCAGCTCCAACAGTCTTGTCGTTATAGGGAATTATACTATTAGCTAACAAAAGTAACACAGTACTGCAACCCATTTCACATCACAGAGAGGTGCAAACGTTCTACCCAGTATGTATACAGTTTCTTACAGAAAAATATGCTACTCATTTTTTTTTAAAGACAACCCAAAACTAGGATATGTGACACGCAAGCACCATTTCTGACGCTAGCTGGATTCCATTCTCCTGAAATTCTGAGTAAACCATCATAAAATAAACACTTAAGCTTTATTGCAAACGTCCAAATTAAGTGGAAAGGGTATACCTTTTTAAGATTCAATTAATATTTTTGTGCAGTTTCTTCCATCTCAGCTGGTACATTAGCCTTTAAAATACATGTTTCCTTGCAACTCTCATCAACTGTATATGAGCTGAACAGCAGAAGGGGAAAAAGGTCTAATTGAATGTCTATTTAACTGGCAGATTAAAGAGACAAGAAAGAGAGGGCAGGGAGAGATTCTTGACGGAATTTGAAGACAACACAGCAAGTATGAGGTGCTGGAAGCACAACAGTTGACACAGGCTCAGCTATATCAGGAATTCAGAAAACAAAATAGGAAGATTGAAGCCTTAATAAAAGATTAGATTGGGCGTTTCAGATATGAAAGAGGCTTAACAGCAAGACGTTCACATTGATGAAGCTTAAGGAAAGCACTGGGTGCAGTAAGACTTTAATGTTGTAAGATATTCAGAAATATAAAAGTATTTAATTTTTGACATTGCTTTAGATCACTCCTACTTTCTACACCCGAAAAAGTCTCTCCACAGATGAAGGCAGAAAGTGGTGCCCCAATCCTATTAACTCCCATATACTCTCATTTGGCCCATCCAGACTGCAGTATCCAAAAGACATGGATGAAAAGCAATTGCTCAAAAGCACTAAATAGGAATT
The DNA here is from genome assembly GCA_026413425.1 of Tringa solitaria. Taxonomy (NCBI): domain Eukaryota; kingdom Metazoa; phylum Chordata; class Aves; order Charadriiformes; family Scolopacidae; genus Tringa; species Tringa solitaria. The sequence continues at coordinate 5,525,227 of JAOXJM010000013.1, read as the reverse complement.
TAGTAGCATACAGGTACCCAGCCACTCTGCTTACAGGGCCACTCTGCCCCTTGTAATGACACCACACGGCCTGTGTGGAAGATACTGTGGCTAAAACCTTGCTGGATAGAAGCCAGCTTCAGGGTTCTCCCAACTAGTACTGCATATTCTTATTACAAATATGAACCACAGGAATATTTCCCCTGGTTTACTTTATTTAAAGCATCCTTTTCTTTGCTTCATGTACCCCAGATAAATTCCAACAGATTTTTGTTGAAAGGTAAATCAGTTTTGATGAGATGCTTATCGTAAAATTCTCGTTCCATGAGTAGCACCTAGCTTGCTCTGAATTTTCAGCATTTTGCATCTTACAAACTATTTCTCCAACAAAACAGGCTTTTTTTCAATAAGTTAAAATAAGACATGACTGCAAGAAGCAATGCTCAAAGAGGCATTTAAATCTCCTGCCACCCCTCTATAAAAAAGCATACTTAACAATCAGCTGGTTTGAAGATAAAGTTCAAAAGGCCCGGTATGTTTCTTAGAAACAGAAGAACACACCACTAATATTCTACAGTTGACTTTGCAAGTCTTTAACATGGGAACACCCAACATTGCTGCTGCAGGAGAAAAAAGCTGAAGTGAATCCACACATGAAACATTCTCGTAGCAAAGCTGACCATTTGCTTTTTCAAACAGCACAGGAGCACTGGTTTAGGCCAGTATTTTTTTCGCCTTTTCCTTATAACTAAGCCAATGTGATTTTATTCAAGGTGCTTCTGGTTCAAACCACAAAACACAGTGGTTCTCCAGTTGCCCTCCACTACCACTAGTACATCTTACATAGAAGAGACAAAGTTCATGTAAAGCCCCCCCAGGCTCCTAAGGCTTGGCAGACCCAGTGATGCCAGGGGGCATCCCAGCAAGAAAATAACACAAGCCCACACACAAGCCACTACTACCACTGGTTTTAAGAGGTAAACTGACGTGGTTTAGTGCAGATGTGAACAGTACTTTCCTCAGCAAGTGCACCTATGCTAAATACAAGCTTAAGAACAGGGGTTTCCCTTCCTTGAAATTAGTGCAAGTGTTAATTAGCAGCTTATCTGAATAGCAAATACAAAAACAAAGTCAAACATATTGTTAGGCGCTTTAGCTTCACATCAGCTGCTCTGCTAAGCTCATATATAACCATCAGGCATTTGAAAAAAGAAAGGGCAGATAGAGCTCAAGAAACTTACACGCACATTAGCCCTGCTTTTGCTCAGTCATTTAGAAATGTGCAACAATAATAACAATTAAAAAAGTAAGCTTACTCACCCATTTTTCGAAACAACTTTCTTATAGGCATAGGCGGCTACCAGCGACACAAATATGCCACTGCCCACTTTAGGAAGAATGAAAAAAAAAAAAAAAGCCTTAGAATGATAAAGATCATCTCTAGCTCACAAAAAAAGGCCTCAGAGACTTTTAGCAGAAATAGCACTGTTCTCATCCACAGCCCTATAGACCCTGCCCCCCAAAATACTTAAAATTTGCATGGCTTATTTAACAAGTATGTATTTGATGCTTTACTGAAGGCTGTTCAAGGCAGTTAAGCTCAAGAATGGTGACTACAAAGATGGCAAAGCCCCAGCAGCTCAGTAACACTCAAACAGATCCATCAACATCCCCACAGTACTTTTTACAACAGCTTTGTAAGAAAGTGGAAGGCTTACAAAATTGGGTAATAAATGCAAGGACAGAAAAAGGACTAAGCACTTGTGTTCCCTGGCACAGTTATTTACTCACACTTCCAGCAAACCCAAGCTCTGAAGAGTTTATGAAGAGATTAATTTATGGAAGATGCCTTTGAAATCTGATGCCTTCCATACATGAAAAAACACACATTTTACATGAAATTAATCTATCATTGCTAAGCAACCTTAACTTTTCTTGAACTCTGCAGCTTTAGGAGTAGACAAGCAATTTTAAAATAACCAAAACTCCAGAATCATGTTATGTCACTGCAGTCACGGGTGACAACCAGAATATCAATTCCACAAAAAATACAATCCACATTGTATCTTGTTCACATTTTATAAGATACTTACGACAGATGGCCGTAATAGAAACAGCACCTAAAAAGACAGTGAATCAGTATCATAAGTGGAACACACGTGCTTCTTGTTCAAACATTATTATAAAAATATTCACAAAGTTATTTCAAACAGATCAAGGACTTCTGTCAACACAATCCTTGCAGCAGGCAAGTTTAGATTGTAATATTTAACTTAAAATATTACTATTTTTAAATGGATTTTACCAAACCCTATTTTTCTTGTGTCAAAATAAAGACGGAAGCGTACATGATATGATTTCCCTGAATACAGAAGAATGTCCCCAAGAAGCATGGCACCCATTGTGTGTATTTTCATTCTAGTGGAAATTCTCGCAGTTCATACTTACCTAACTGGCAAGTTGGCACTCCAGGATTCCACTGGTTTCCTCCAACATACTGAATACGAGCTTCACCACGTAACGTGTAGCCTGTGTAACACTCAATCGTAATAAAATCCCCGACAGAATAGGAAGGTTTCTGTCCATCAATTACTCTACCATTATTTATGCTTGGCGTGGAACCAGAAGCATTAATGTCACCTGGAAAGAGATTGGGGTAGGAGGGGAGGAAAGGAAATAAAGTCCAAAAACAGAGCTGGTACATGAAGCAGATTCAAGAAATTGCCATCAAAAAGCCCCTACATTTGTGTAAATATCAGAAGCTTGCTCAATCCTTAAGACATTTTATATGCAAAGGCTTTCTGCTTCCTGGAGGCTGCAGATACTTCTGCCGATGGACACGTTTCATTAATAGAAAGACACGTCTCGACTTCATTAGGACAAACAGTTGTGTCAAAGTAATGACAATCTGTTTCCATTATAACAAGTGATTACACGGTGCAAAGGGAGGGGAGAACAAAGCCTGACACCATCAAAGGAAAAATCTTCACAAAATACTCCCCAAACACAAAGATCTGTTAAGCCCACTGGCTTTTCAACTTTAACAATGTCCATGAACAAAACAAAGACTGAACAAGATTCCAACTCTGCTGAAAACTGTCCTCAGTTGCTAAAACTGACCCCC
>JAOXJM010000013.1:5446453-5459859 GCA_026413425.1 Tringa solitaria | reverse complement strand
TGACTTCAGTCTGATCCCATCCAGGAGAAAGGACTCACCCCTGCACTCCGGGGCAGGTCCGCTCCACACCATGTTCACCCCATCGTTGGAGGTGCAGTAGATGGACTCGTCCCCAATGAGGGACAGACCCTCCACACAGCTGTACTTCACCTCTGTGCCGTAGGGGAACTGCTCCTGCCCCAGGCCAGAGTGCTGCCCATTGGTGATTTGTGGAGGGGGACCACAAACTACGAGAGAATTGAGAAAGGAAAAATTAAGATTTTCTTAATTTGTGCAAGGAGATGGAGAAGTGCAGGGCCGTAACAGGAGAAGCCAGTTCCCGATGTTTATACTTAGGGCTGCTCCCCTCAATGTCCTCCTCACTTTTCACCAGTTTTGGCCCTGGCTCTGCCAGTGTTCCCAGACTGACCCAGCCAACCATCCCAGCACAGCCCCAGGACCTCAGTGTGGGCCTCCATCCCCTCATCTCAGCCGACCTTCCCTTATCCCCTACTCTTTCCCATGAGAAATGATCCTGCTCATAAACAGGATCATAAACCCCTTAAACAGGGAATTGTATCATAAACCCCTTAAAAAGCCCTCAGAGGAACTGCTCCAAGTCCCATTACTCAACACTTCTAATCAATTACAGTTTTGATAGAAGATGAAAACCTTAAAGCCATGTAATGCTGGGACTTGGACCCCTTCTCCTAACACCACCTAACGTCACCTTCTCTGAGAAGTGACGCTGAGGTCACACGATTTTCTCACTGTTCCCACCCACTGCAGAGATGTGACTCCCGGCACCCACCACGCTTCTTCCATCCATCCACGCTCACCCTTGTCGCAGAATGGCACGGGGGGTCTCCACGTCCCGTCAGCCCAGCACTGGATCCTCTGGCTGCCCCTCAACACGTACCCGAGCTCACACTGGAATTCCACCTGGTGCCCGAAGTTGTATACAGCTTTCCTAGGGGTGGTCTCTCTCCCGTGGGAGACGGCCGGGCTGGGACACTGTGTCTCTGAGGAACATCCATGTCAGAATGAGCTTCCATGGTTTGGCTCGGGGAGGGGGGAGAGGAGGAAAACAGCGGGGGGGTTTTCCCACGGTGGCAACTTTCTGACCCAGAGAGCCTGTCAGGCGGCCTGTTAAAGCCAACAGACTTCTCTAACCAGACCCAGCATGCTCAGGGATGGCAATTATGCGATAGCAACAATTTCTCTTGGAAGGCAGAAGGATCCGAGCCCTGTGATTAGCTATAAATCATGCTGAAGGGATGGTATGTTACAAACTGCATCACTGCATCGTTGTTTGAACAGCTAAATAATCAGCGTGAGTTGCAGCTATTTCTTTTCAGCCACGCGACCCTTTGAAAAGCAAAATTATTATTAGTGAGAGCCAAAGCACAGCTCAGTAAAGTCCTTATGGCACAGCCCCACGCAAAACCGATGTTATTTCCACATCATTAAATTGATGCTTTGCTGGAAAAGTGAAGGGCATGGCATACTTACTCTGGCAAAGCTTTGGGATCGTGGACCAGGTGAAGTTTTTAAGGCAAGTAGTTACTGGGGAGACATCGGGGAGCAGAGTGTACCCGGATCTGCAGAAGTAGGTCACGGTTGTCCCGACTGGAAAGGTGCGCTGAGGGTTTCGGTCGGTGTTATCGACCACAGGAGGGTAGGGACATTGACCTGGTGCCAGAGCAGGGGACAACACGGACCCTTCAGAGCTGGGGACAACGCTGAGCTGTGCCCTCGGGGAGCCCAGCCGGCCCCTCGGCGCAAGGGCAGGAACCCCAGGGAGAAGCAAGGGACAGCAGGGACCCTCAGCATCGCTGCGGGGCATGGGGGGGGTGAACTGAAAGGGGGAAAGAATTCACCAAAGGATGTGGTGAATCTAAGGAGTCTTTATTCTTGCACACTTCTGCATGTCACTGGGTGCACCCGCAGTGGGGGAGGACAGCCCTGCCACGATACCCAGGGACGGTGACAGAGAGGAGGGGAATCACGGAATCGGTTTGGTTGGAAGAGACCTGTAAGATCACCAAGTCCAACCGTTAACCCAGCACTGCCAAGTTACCACTAACCCACGTGCCTCAGCATCACATCTACACGTGTTTTCAATACCTCCAGGGATGGCGACTCAACCCCTTCCCTGGGCAGCCTGTTCTAATGCTTGGTAACCCTTTTGGTGAAGAAATTTTTGCTTATCTCCAATCTCAGCCTCCCCTGGTGCAACTTGAGGCTCTTTCCTCTTGCCTTATCGCCTGTTCCTTGGTGGGAGACCAACTCCCACCTCTCTACACCCTCCTTTCAGGGAGTTTCAGAGACCAATAAGGCCCCCCCTGAATCCTGCCACCAAACATCAGTCCGTGCCCGTCCTCCAACCCCTCTCCTGCCAACGCTGCACGTGCTTTTAGTGAAACACAAGCAGGGAATTACACACGGGAGACAAGGCATGGAGAAGAGAGATCTGAGCGTACCTAGGGTGCAGGCGGGCGCCCGCGGGTACCATCTGCCGTTGCCCTGGCACCGCAGGGTGGTGGAGCCACCCACGGGGATGTAGCCGGCGTCGCACTGGAGCATGGCCGTGCTGCCCTCCGTGAAGTTCCCTGCAGGTTTCAGCTGCCCGTGCGTGATGTCCGGGACGGGACACTGAGCCCCTGGGGAATCACCAAACAAACAGGGCTTTTCAGGGTCATTCTTACAGCAAGAAACTGTCGCTGCTCCTCCTTCTGGTGAGAGGAGACAAATCGGTTTAACAAATGCAGCAACTGAGGCGGGGAAGTGAGGGGTTAATAAGCCTGTTTGAGCAGCCAGGATCAATAGGGCTCCAAAGGTGTAGCCTTTCCCTCAATAAAACACTCTTTCTGCCCTTTCTTGACAGCACTTGCTCCAGCAGGATGGAGAACGACTCCCCTGTGCACTCAGGAGCAGGGTGACTCCAGGGGCTGACACCCCATCTCCAGCTTTACAAGAGGCTCTCCAACAACTGCACAACCTCTGGCACACACACACGCACACCGTGTCCCAACAAAACACAGGTTTTTTTTGTCCAGCTACTGTATGTCCCACGAGAAATATCTTGGGGCTGGTCACAACCTCCAACAACAGAGAAAACTAAACTAAAGGCAGCCGTAACGGGGATTTCCTCACCCCTTACAACAGATGTTGGTGGTTCCCAAGACACAAGGTGCCTGTGTCAAAGCTCACAGCCTGGTAGAGCAGCAGCCCAGGTCCCGTGCTGATCCCCATGGAAAGACTGTCTCCATAAACATGTGTCTTCCCTGGTCCCAGCTTAGGTATCAGCACCCCGTTCATAGTGTGAAAAATGGACTAAACACCGTGAATTTAACAAAAAAATGAAACCAGGGTGTAAAGCCGGCGCTGGCAGCCTGAGGGCAGCAGATGCCTCTGCAGGGAGTCACCGGGGACCCTAGGCATATGAGAAGTTTCTCAAAAGGCCTGTTTTTAAAGGAACTGTCAACTTCTACTCAGAAACTGCAGGTTATTCCCCTTCCTGGAAACATTACTCAGCAAATCCCCCCTCCTCCCATACTGAAGCCAGGCTGTGGGATGCGTGACAACTCACCAGCTACCTTCAGCCTGTCTACAGGCTGCCTCGCTGCTCAAGCATCAACCTTGGTATCAACCTGGCACCACCCAAATTGCTAACTGTGACCCTTCCAATTAAGTGGTAAAAGCTATTACCTGTCTAATTGACTCTCCCCATCTCACCACCACCTGCATCTTTGACTGTAGGGACATCCTCCAACCCTGGGAACAACTTCTCAGCCACCGCACAGATGATGGAGGCGAAGGGTGATATCTACTCCCCGAGACACAAGCTCTGGACTTCAGACCAGAAGTTCTGCAGAGAAGATATCTGGCCCCAGGCTGTCCCAGGGATAAGCTCGTAGCCTCCAAGCCAGCCGTGCTTAACACTGGTCCCAGGGAGGATCCGTACCCCAACGTGAGACTTCAGAAAGAGTTGGGAATTTTGGGTGGTTCTTTGCGAGTATCTAGAGGTGCAGCTGAAGAGGCGAAATGGGCAATTGGCAGCAGCCACCGAGCTCGGATCACCCTTTCAAAGAACACCAGGCACAGAAAGGGGTCAGCAGTTACTCCAAGCTGGGGGAAGATGAATTTTCCTAACCCTCATCGTTAGGTACTTGATCCGTAAGCGAAGCTGAGCCACGGAAGCAAAGGAAAGGAGCAGGGGAGCGACACTCACCGAGGCTCCCGGGCGGCTGCAGCACAAGCACCAGCGCTGCCAGGAGCTGCCCCAGCCCCCGGAGAAAGGCCGGCATGGCCCGGAGCTTCCAGGGCAGCACCGTGGGAAGGCGAGAGGCTGTCCCTGCCGAGAGCCCGCTGGGGAAGGGGAAGCAGCTGTGGGAAGTTGGGGACAGGCCACACAAGCCACGCTGACACGGCCACCCCCCCAGCCCTTCTGACCCGGCCCGAGGCAAGGGCTGCCCGCCCTGGGCTCTCCAGCGAGGTCGGGGATGCTGCTCTGCCTCCTTCCCCTGCGAGGAGAGGGGGAATAATGGTATTTTACAGCTGGAATGGCTCTGCAGCATCCTGGCCTCGTGCCCGAGGCGCAGGGAGCTGCTGGTGGGTGCTGGGCATTCACTCTGACCCATACCCCTGCGATGTGCCCAGGGAACAGCAGCCCCCCGTGCCCAACCAAGCACTGATTACTGAAGCTCCTCTTCACTTTACTATAGATAGAGCAGAATTATTAAAAGCCAGACGCAGCTGTCATTGCAATTGCAGCTTTATTATAATCTGGTGGTGAAGGAGCATTGGCCCGATCACAAAGTGCCTGTTAGCAGAGCGCTTCCCCTTTACTGGACATCGCAGAAAAAAATTCAGCTGCTGCTTCCTTTACACTTTTCTTCCCAACAACCACTCTTGGGGCACACACAAAGACGCGGCGAGTGGCACTGCCGTGGCCTCAGGTACCTCATCTGTCCTGCTTGGGAAGAAAACCTGGCACTTTGGTTTTGCTAGAAGACAAAGTTTTCTTTGTTCGAAGTTTTCTTCATCCCGCCCGCTCTGAAGGTCACAGCTAATTAGGCAAGTAAGTGCTTGTTCAGGATAACGAATGCAGCATATATGGCAATACTGGGTCGCAGCTGAAGGGGTGCAGCAGTTGTGGGGCGAGTGCGGGGCCGGTGGCTCTCACCGTGATGGTCCCCGTCTGTACGGCGTCTGCTCGGCTCCGACCACACTTTACTCTCCCCTCAGCTCCTTTCCAACCCCACGCTGGTCAGTAACACAGCACAGCTAAATGGAAAGCTTTGAAACGGATGAAGTGACGTACAAACCTAACCCAGTGAGCTCTAACTGAATGAGCCAGAAGAAGTCACTTTCTGACTCCCCCATATGACCAAAGCTGTTCCTTGACTGATCGGTAAATTTTGTTCTGGCTACTTAAGTATTAGTACTAATTAAGAAGTCCTAAAAAATCCTCAGTCAGCATGATTATTCAACACGTAAAGAGGACGTTTCTTACGATACCAGCGATGACAATCAGCCATATGCTGGGATCTCTAGCTCCTTTTCAAGTTTCTGGATCTCCAAGTACAGTTTACGGATTTCCAGCAGAGTCTTCAGTTCTGTCTGAGGAATTCTATACTGGAAAAGTTCCCTGTATTGTAAAGCCTTCTCATAGATATCATACTTTTCCTATAAAAGAACCAAAACAAAGACAGAGGGCATGAGGCTCCGCTGCAGGGACCTATGTGCAGAGCACCCCCCTCCTCCTGCAGCCCCTCCATCAGGCCAGCCCTGCTGGAACCCAGTAGCCACATTGAGGGAGTCGGACCAGTGCTATTCCGGGCTCTAAATGGGGCAAGACACAGGCAAAGCCTGGCCAGATGGTGGTACTCACACATGTGGGCGGTGGTATCCAAATGCCATTAATTGAACAGGTAGATTCTGAATTTCCTAGTGAACGGCCATCGTTGCACTGGAACTGCAGAGTTTCATTCACCGAGTACGATAAGTTAACATTCCGAATCACCAGGCCATTCTGTTTTGAGGGTTGGGGACACCGAACTGAAAGGAAAATGCACATAAAAAAAAAAAAAAATAAAGTAATGGGAGGAGACGGAGGGGAAAACTCCCTGCAAATTCCCCCTGTGGCTGGTGATCCGTAGGAGCAGCATCCCCGGCTGTGCCGGGCTCGGGTACCCACCTGGCTGGCAGGAGGGCAGGGGAGGGTGCCAGGCGCCGTCGGCCAGGCACCGGCTCTCGGCATCGCCACGGAGCATGAAGCCTTCCTCGCAGGAGAACCGCACGTCCGCCCCGTAGGGAAACGTCAACCTCTGCGGGGTCATCCTGGCCCTCTCGACTACGGGCTTGGGGCACCGGACCACTGCGGGAAGAGAGAGCAGGGCTGGGTTTGGCTGGTGTTCCTGAGCAGCTCGTGGTGCTGAGACCTTCGCACAGGAGCCGGAGGAACCACCTGGGCATTAGGCAGCTCTGGGTTGGGAGCTCCTGGACCAGGGCAGGGGCTTAGCCCTGGTCATTCCCAGCTCCTGACTTCAGTCTGATCCCATCCAGGAGAAAGGACTCACCCCTGCACTCCGGGGCAGGTCCGCTCCACACCATGTTCACCCCATCGTTGGAGGTGCAGTAGATGGACTCGTCCCCAATGAGGGACAGACCCTCCACACAGCTGTAGGTCACCTCTGTGCCGTAGGGGAACTGCTGCTTCCCCAGGCCAGAGTGCTGTCCGTTGGTGATTTGTGGAGGGGGACCACAGGCTGTGGAATAAAGGGAATTGATTAAAAAATAGAAACGTACAGTTACCACATTCAGGTGAGAACCAAAATTGCTTCTGGGAAATCAATACAAGAGTTAATTCATGTCTGTAGGGCAGCAGATTCATATGAAGTTGCTGCCTGGCTTCTTGCCTCTCAAGGCTCCCACTTCTCTCTCAGGTCCCACCTGGGTCACATCTCCAGGGAGAAGACACCTCAATGCCTTCAGCCCACAAACTGGTGATCATCACCCTGTTCCCCAGAAGCAGACGCCTGAGGCAGGTCTGTCTCTGTCGCGTGAGATTTCTTCTCAGCGCTGCGTTACACCTACCTTTATCGCAGAACGGTAACGGGGGATCCCAGCTCGTGTCAGCCTGACACACTGTCCTCTCGGGACCCCTGAGGATATAGCCCGGATCACACGCCAGCGTCAAGCTGGTCCCAACTTGGTAGTCAGTTTTGCTCTTAAAGACCTCTCTTCCATGAGTAATAACTGGCTTTGGGCATCGAGGCACTAGAAACAAGGGGAAATAGAGGATGTCATGTCTTTTCAGAACGAACTCAGTGAAGGGGGTTTCTATGGAGAAGAGAATCATCGAGAACATCTGAACCCTGGGAAAATAAAGGTGACTATCACCCAGGCGCAGGCCTCAGCGCTGCCTGTGTAATACCAAAGGAGTTTCTGCTTCCACAGTCAGGTTTTTTCTGAGGCTATTGGGAAAGGCTCATGCTGCAGAGCTGGGTCCGTGCCCGATCGAGCCCTCTCGGGGCTCTCAGCACCACGCACCGTTATCCCAGGGGCTGCAGCCCTGGCTTTCCCACCGAGCTGCACTCCTGAGGATGCTGAGCATCTCACGGGCAGCGTTAGGGCAGGGCAAGGAATCATCCACGTTCTAATGCTGGCTGCCTTGTGAGGTGGAGCAGGCTTCTCTCCTCCTGGCAAGGTTTCCCTGAGTTTTTGGGCTCAGGCTGCTTCCAGCAGCTTGCTGATATTGCTCTGGTGCCCCATTGCCAGGTTATTAGTTTCAGCAGCGTCACTTTTTTATGCTGTTGCATTTTCTTCTGAGAGGGGAAATGCACCGAGAACGTCCTTCTGCCTTCCAAGCCCCGTGTCAGCAAAGCAGCCCAGCTGTTGGCCAAAGCACAAACCACATCCCCTTCCAGCTGGGCAAGTGTCCCCAGGCTTCTCGGGAACCTCTTAGGAGCCTCTAAAAGCTCCCAACACCCCACCCCTGCCAAAACCCCGTACTTTTCCCGCAGCAAACAGTCAATCTGGATCTTTTGCTGCCTATTTCTTCCAAGTTACCACAGGAGGACCAGATCGGGGAGGCAGTGGAGCAAAATTCTCCTTGGCTAATACTACCACTATCCAGTGTCACCTGTGGATTTTTCTGGGAATATCAGCAGACAACTACTCTGTACAGTGACCCAAACCTTTGCAGTCAAAAAGAAGCAGTCTCCAAGCCACCACGCTTCCCCAGCCCTTGCCTACCTGGAATGCACTCTCCTACTGCTGGATGCCATGTACCGTCACTGGTACACTCAAGCTCGATCCTTCTGCTATGGCTTTTGAAAGCAAAGCCCTCGTTACACTCAACCGTCAGGCTGTCTCCAAACTCATAACTCTCCTTCTCTGGCCATGTAAATATGAGCCTTCCATTCCTGATGTCCGGATTTGAGCAACGAATTCCTGAGAAATGCCAAACGTAAGCAAGTGTGAAACCATGGCAAAGCCACCTGGCCGACCGCAGATTCATCGTAAACAGGAGGGCGAGTGATTTTTAAGACACAGGCAGATCACTAAATCTGCCCCAACAGAGTCCCTGGGTGCTCCTTGGGGGTGTTTGCTCTGCAACCACAACCTCCCCTTCGATGGAGCAAGGGGCCTGCGACACAGCAGTGACTTTTTACAGGGGTTGAAGGGACTAGAAAAAAATCCTGGTAAATAAAAGGAGAGAAAACCCTGTGGCTGGGGAACAAGCCAAAGGAGCTCGAGAGTCACAGCAAAGACCAGAGACACACCAAGCTGGGCACCCGGAGCATCACCCTGTGACCCGCACAGCACCGCAGCACATACAGTTCCTTCATTCGGGAAGAATTTTGCCAAATCCAAAGGGTAAGGCAGCCGAGGGAACACACACTTACTTTTGCAAGGCTGTGGAGTTTCAGACCACGTGAAATCCGGCAGACACTTAATGTGCCACGTGGTTACTCCCGGGCTGAACTGGTGGCCCTCCCGGCACTCGTAGGTAATGACAGTCTCCACGGGAAACAAATTGCCAGCAAGTTTTGCTTTGACAGCATCAGGCACATCTGGAGGGTCGTCACAGCTGCCTAGGAATGAAAGAGCCATTTAGGGACAGTGATAAATCAGCGAGACCCCTAACGGTGTGTAACGTAAGAGAGAATCTGGGGAAGAATCCCGGGCTCACGTTGTTCTCTCCGGGATGTACTTCATCACCCGAGTTCAGTAACGCTAAAGAGCGAATGCAAAGGAGACAAATGAGAACATATGAATAATTTCGGACTACATAGTAATCTTCACTGTTATAACAACATGTAATTTCTAATAAAGTTTATGCTGAGGCTCCCAACAAACTTTAAAATAAAGTGTAGTAAGGTTAATTTAGGCCCAATCAAGGGTTAATCAAAGGCCCTTTGAGTTCTACCAAGAAATGCTCTCAGCCTGAGTGAGACAAGGCTTCAGGCTCTACGGCCCCAAGTCATAAATTCTGAAAGTCACCTTCCTGCTGCAGAGAAATCAGCCCAAAAAAACCCCAACCAACAAACAAAAACCAAACCAGAAAAAAAATTCAAAAAGAGTTAACTCTTTCAAGACCTCATGAAAGGGTGGGCAGAGTTTGGGGGGGAACCTCACGGGAGCAGCTCTGGGTCCATGCACTCACTGAGCTGGCAGAGGGGCGGCGGGGGCTCCCAGAGGCTGTTTTGGTTGCAGGTGGAGGTGTCGCTGCCGTTCATGGTGTAGCGGAAGTTACAGTCGAAGGTGACGGTGTCTTTGAAGGTGTACGCGGGCTCGTACCTGCTCAGCAGCTTCCCGTTCTTCACGCTCGGAGGCTCACAGTTCACCGCTGCGCCAGGGAAACATCACCACTTAGGAAATTGTGCTCGGGAGGGGAGAGTAGGGTATGAAAAACATTCTCACGGCATAAGATGCGTTCACCAAAAAGGCTGAAAATCGACATGATAAGGTAGCAGGCTGATGTGATATTTTTGAACTCCTTACTCCATATTACAGCTTCTTTTTTTTTTTTATTTCACACTTTTTATTAAGGCAAAGGATAAGATGAGCACAGGAGAGGCAGCAGGCATCACAGCAGCTTTCTGAGCTCTTTGCAGGCGCTGTTTTATGCAGGCTGGCAGGCGAGATGCATCGTCTGGTCGGCGAATGCCACTAAATCCCACTCCTGTTTCCCCTGGTGACTTGGTGACCCTGAGCAGCCCCGGTCCCTGCCAGGGGACCAGGGGACCCTAAATCCTGTTGCCACTGCCAAACGGAGAGGGGCTCATCTGCAAGAGGCGATTCCCGCACAGAAAGGAGATGGTTTAAGGAAGAAAACAGCTTTAGGTGTAGGCAGCGGAGGAGGAGGGGTGGCTGGGTGCTGCAGAATCCCAGTAAGCCCGCAAGCGTCCGGGAGCATCTCACCTCTGCACTCCGGGGCTGGCTTGTTCCACACACCGTTTATGTTGTCTGTGGTCGTACAGAAAATAGAGCCATCTCCCACCAGTGAGAAGGGCTTCTCTCCCCTCCTGACACTGTGGCACCAGTAAGTGACGGACTCTCCGTACTCAAAGAGCTCTTTGCCAGCTCCGCTGTGCTGTCCATTAGCTATTTCTGGAGGGGGTAGACACGGTATGGCTGGGGAGGGAGGGGGGAGAAATGCCAGAGGGAAGGAAAAAAAAATAGAGAGAAGCAACTTAATTTGATTTTGAACCAAAGATCCAGTAAAAAAAAAACTTGAAACACGAGTTGCCGGATGGGTCAGAAATTAAGGGTAGGTCTCAGGGGAGCTGCAGGGCTCTGTACCAGTCCTATATGCAGCTGCCTTACTCCGAGACAGCAAATAAATATTTCTGCAGGACGATGCAGGAAGAAAAACACAACGGAAAAATGTCTTTTCAGACTCCACCATGCACTGAACTGCTGAAATCCTCAGCAGGGCAAGGCGGCTGCTGCTTCACCTGTCCCCAGTAACATTTAAACTGTGGATCAATCAAGGAACTCTACTTACGCTCACAGATGGGAATATCTCTGTCCCACATAACAGCCGTGTTTCTAAGCACACACTCAATGTGAGAACTTCCAACCAGCCTGAACCTGTGTGAAACAGGGGAGAGGGAATTACTCAACAAACTCAGTTTTGATGTATCACTTACAACATCACCATCAAGATGGGTTGGGCTTCTTTATCATAATTAGAGCCGATCAGAAATTTGCCATCAATGTAGCATTTTGGTTTTTTTTTTTTTTCAATGACACACCGTTTTTTGACAAAGGCATTTTTTAAATTAAAAAAATAGAATCATGGAATGGTTAGACTTAGAAGGGACCTTAAAGATCATCGAGTTCCAACCCCCCTGCCACGGGCAGGGACACCTCCCACTACAGCAGGTTGCTCAAATTACAAATATTACATATGTTCTAAGGAAAAACATCTACTTTATCAGCCAGCTGTAGCTATCACTACAGCTCTGAGTTCAGTGTTGATGTCTTTTCTTCATGAAGATACTGAAACATGGGAAATGGTTTAGAAAGGGCCAGGAGAGTGAACTTGGGTTCAGGAAGAACTGCCCCAAAGTAAGAGATTAAGAAAACTCAGACAGTCTTGAAGCTCTCAAAGGAAAGCTTAAAAGGTATTTCGATCACAGTCTGCAGTTACCTACACTGGTAAGGCTTCTGCCAGCACAGGCTTTAATTTAGAGGGAAAAACTTCAGAAAAAATCACTGGAGAAGAAGAGGACGCGTGCCCTGAGAGCCCCTGGCTTACCCAGTGTTGCAGGTGAAGTTCGCAGTTGAACCAAAAAGGAACTTTTCTGCCTGGATGAGTCTGCCGTTGGCTGGCTCTCCAGGGTAGGGGCACTGCTTTGCTGGGGGACGACAGGAGCAGAGTTAGTTCTTATTTTAGTTCCTTGAAGAATGGGGAAAGTGCAGCAGGAAAGCAGAAGACTCCTCCAATGCTGAGCAAGGGGGTGGAGCAGAGACCTCCAGATTTCCACTCCAACCCTAAATTATTCCATGATTCATGATGCATCGTGACCTGCAGCCAGGGTTACTGCAGTCTAAGAGGGGCTTTGCAGTAACCCTGGCAAGTGTGACTGTTTCTTCCCAGCTAAAGGATTTTCCTACTACAAGCCTAAAATACCTTTTTTTTTTTTGAACCGAGAGTTACGAAGTGCCCAAGCAGAAGAACATCCTTTGATCTGGCAACCAAACAGAGCCAGCATCAAAGCAGGTTCCTGCTTTTGCCATCCCTGCCAGTACTTTGTGGAACACAACCAGTGCTTCGTGTCAGGTCACTCATCTCCCACCATCCCAGGAGGTCACTTTGAACACTGCTTCAGCACAATGAGTTGACGGCATCCCCGAATAAATAATAAAATCAAAAGTCAACTGAAAATATACTCACGTGTACACATGTCCTGAGAGCCTTGCCACCTACCGTTCCTTCCACAAGACAGACTGTTTGGAACATAATAATTTTTCTTGTAACCTGGACGACAGCTGTATTCCACCTTTGAATTAACGGGAAACATGAAAATGCCCTTGTACTCCTCTTTGAGTTCTGCAGACAGGAGACGTGGCGGAGCAGTGCAGATACCTACCGACAGAAACTCCATCAGGAAGACGCTCTGAGGAAAAGCAGTGGGAGTTCAGGCCTGATTTACTCTGCAGGTCCAGGTGAGGACACTTTTGGTGGCCTTAAAACTCCTTAAAGCTAGAGACAAGGAGGAGAAGCACAGTCTGCGACTGGGGGTGGCTGAGGCTGGAGGGCATCACCCCACAAGGCCCTGTGCTCCTCACACCTCATCCAGCAGTTTCAAAGGCTGGTCACAAAGTCCAGATCAACCATTTCCTCTCCCCAATTAGTATAAATCATTGCACCCTTTTTAGCTGGAAAAAAATCTACATCTGTTTTACACAGAAAGGAAAAAAAAAAAAGGCAAAGGCAGACAGATTCTGATGACAAAGATTTACAGTGTTCTCAAAATGCAAAGGCATTTTCCTCTTGAAATGAGGAAAAGAGAAGGGTCCAAGTCTTATGAACCCAAGGAGAAGGTTTTCCTTTGAGGGGTCTTGGATTATCCCCAAGAGATGCCTTCACTTACTCTGGACAGCCACGACAAGAGCAGCTGCGAGGGACAATCCAAGGAGAGCGGTGCCATCCCTCTGCCTCCCTGGCTCTGAAGCTGGCATCTTTCTTTATTCCAGGCTTCCTGTCCAGAGACCCCACAGAAGTTACCACATTCTTTTCTTAAGCCAAATACCTGTAAAAATAGCAGGGGGGGGGGCATTATTTACACTCAGGATAACCATAGCTCACAGGGACAGGTCTCATTTCTCCATCCCTAAGCAGTTCCCACAGCCATGGCTGGGGACCAGAAGCTGCAGGAGATATTTCAACAGCTCCACTGCCGGCT
>JAOXJM010000013.1:5432032-5446353 GCA_026413425.1 Tringa solitaria | reverse complement strand
CCATGGCTGGGGACCAGAAGCTGCAGGAGATATTTCAACAGCTCCACTGCCGGCTCCAATCTGGCCAACGGGACAGAGACCTGGCGAGGAGGAGCTGGGACAGAGCTGGGTTTGGGTGAAGAAGGCTGGGTCCAGCTGAGCAGACCCAGAGACGTGAAAACACAACATAAACAGCACAACTGACTGCAGGCAATTCCCACAGGATTTATTCCACTGGTCTCGTTTATTTGCATTTTTGAGAATGCAGCATTTGATTCAACTGTTAAAATAAAAATAAATAGAAAACAACAAGAAAGACTACCAGCTCCACTCAAACCAAAATATAAATACTTACGTAGCTTGTCAGATTCAACTTAAAACCACTATATTGCCAACACAGTGTTCTTCCCAGCCATCCACCCAAATTAGTATCTGCAGGGCCATAAGCTTATCTATGGCTTCTGGAAAAAGTCTCCTGAAACTTAACTTACAGGTAAAACATCTTGTTTCTGTAATAAATCTCTTGGAAGCAAATTCATAATCAGATGAAGTCCTGCTGGAGCCAGTACAGCCCCCTAACAATAAATTACACACAGGAAGAGGGAGATTGAGCGATATCTAACCCAAGAGACACATCAGTTCTGTGCAAATAACATTAACTGAGTAAAGCTATAAAGCATACAAGTCATTCAGGAGGGATAACTACTTTGCAAAATGCAATTTAAATACAATTTGGACTAACCTGGCACCCCTAGAGACCAGCAAGAGTCCTCTCTGCCTTTGTTACCCAGGCTCATCATTTATGAGCTGAAACTCTCCCAACATTAAGTACACTCCAAGTGCCTGCCTTCCTCCTGGAAACCAGAGTCTTTCCTGATGCTTTCTGCCCTAAACCTACCACTTCGCATGGCTGCTTCACTCCTCTGGCTTTCATTCAATCCCTGTTACAGCTCATGGTTTAATTTAATTTATTTTACTAATCTCTGTGCCTGCCAGAGCTGCGGGAAAGCTCCAACCCAGTTCCCAAGAGCAACATCACCTACAGCTGCATTGCTCGAAGTCGTGTTACCTGGAGGTCCGGCAGCAGGAGATGGAGAGACCCACCTCTTGTTTGCCTCTTGCAAGATGAAGTGATGGTTGTCCTTGTCCAGTCCCTGGGTCCAGGCACCACAGTGCTGAAGGAGGAGTCACGATACGCCTACACACTCAGATATGGCTCCATGCAGGAAAGTTTGAATTCTGCAGAAACCGGAGTTAGGCCAGTTGACCCATAAATCATTAATCATCCTCCTCTGAGCAAGAAGGAAGGAGTTTATTCAACCCACAAAGCAAAACACTAGAAAACTGAATACAACCCAAGCAGATGTTGAAATTGTTTGTTTTCTGCGTGGAGCTGCCAACTCTTTGTTGAAACGATCCTTGCTGAGCCGGACACTGCCCCTTCCACCCTGTGGGCAACGGCACCTTGGGCACACGATGGGGACCTCCTCAAGAGGTCCTGCTTCACCTGGGGCATGTCAACCATGAGATCTGACCTCGAAAGCCTATGGCCAGGGCTCAAAACATGGTTTCTTCAATCAGCAACACCAGCTGGAGCTCAGCAGCACACGAGGTCCTGGGGAGCATCCCTCAGAGCTGACCACCCAGGCCCATGATGGGAACCCAGCTGCCCTTCGTCTCCCTGAAAGCTCTTCCCGTATCTGGCTGTCACTGGGGGCTCATTTTTCCAGTAACAAGAGTTTTGGCAGAAGTTGCAGCCATTTGCTCCTTTTTGCACTTTGGCTGCACAGCTTCATCCAGGCTTGAATCTCCACCAAGAACCCGGCAACGGCCTTTTTACCCCAGGCGGTGCTTCTCGCAGGAATTCCTTTGTTTTGCCAAATAAGGTTTTTTGCCAGAAAAAATGTACCACATCCTTGCATTGAATGGGATATATTACCTTTGTGAAGCTCCCCTGAGCCCGTGCCAAAACCCAATGAATCAGGTTTAGTTCCTGCTCTGTAAAACACAGCAAAGGGCTGCCTGCCCTCGCCCCACAAGTGGGGGCTCGCTCACAACCTGCCCCCTTGTTACATGGGGTGCCCAGGGCTGCAAGCATCACCTGAGGCACAACCATGCCGAAAGCCACCTCCTGCTCCAACACCTCCTAAACACCCCCAGGACCTCCTTCACCCACCACTTTGAGCAGGATAAACAGCATAAAAGAGGTTTTCCTTGACCACATCTCTTCAGGCTGCAGCTGGAGAGTCCCTTTGGGAGCAGCTGGTTTCCAGCTCCAGATGCTGGAAGTCACAAAGTCACACCAGTTGGTCCTCTTGGGTTTTTTTTTTTAATTTTCCCTGGAAAAAGGGTTCCTACCCTAATAGTTCCATGGAAAATGCAACAATCTCAATTCCGACAGCTCCAACGAAAACACCCTTACAGTTGATGAGGGGAGGGAACGGCAGCCGTAGCTCTGGGGTGCAGGATTCACCATTTCCAGCCCAACTCCTGGAAGCTGGAGACACCTGCCCTCCCATCCAGACCCGCTTCCTCCAAACACTTTCCAGAGACTCCCCGAATTCATAGAATCATAGAGTCATTTTGGTTGGAAGAGACCTGTAAGATCATCAAGTCCAACTGTTAACCCAGCACTGCCAAGTTACCACTAACCCATGTCCCTCAGCACCACATCTACACGTCTTTTAAATACCTCCAGGGATGGTGACTCATTATCTCCCAAAACCAGCACACAATAGATAGTTACAGCAAAAAATAATGGAGAGTAACAGAGGAAAATAAATCTATTTTCACTTAAAAATCTCTTTATTGTAAATAAAAGCTCATGGGACATTTATGCTCAAGAGCAGAGTACGCAACATACAGCACAACTTTACATACCCTGCATTTACTTAAAACCTAAAAAAAAGACATTAGAAAGCAGTAACCCAGCAAAATTGAAAAGCAGACATATAACATCCATCTCGGCAAGCACTGAACGGAGAGCTGCCCTTTGCAAACAGCATTTGGAGACAGAGGAGCAGCGGGAGAGGCGGCGGGGGCACCGGCCGGGCTCGGAGGAGCAGGGCTGAGGGTTTGGGATGTTGTGTGGGAGGTGGCTCCCGGGAGCGCTGGGAATGAAGCCTCTGCTCCCAAGGCTGCTCCGAGGCCGGGCTGGGATCCCCCGTCACCCGCTGCCAGGAAGGGGACGCCTGGCAAAGAGGTGGCAGCTCCAACGTCACAGCCAGCGTACACAAACTCAAGCTACCCTGCCTGGATTTAAGCCTTTTTCCCCCCTCACTCTCCACTTTTCCCCACGGCTGCCAGCAGAGATGGAATGGATTTTGCAGGAGCGATCGTTTTTCTCTAAACTGACCCATAACATTGATGGGGCAGCCAGCCCCTGGACCAGCGGTGCAGGTCCCATGGTGGCCCTGGCACCGCTCGCGGAAGGTAACAGCGGCCACCACCACCTCTGCTGATGGAAATGGAGGGGAAGTCAGGGAATACAGGAAAAAAAAGAAACCACAAAACACTCGGAGGAGCCCACCAAGCCCACTTCACACCCACCTCTGCCCACCCAGCCCAAGATGTCAGCTCCAGGAGGACACAAGCCTCTGCTAATCCTCAGTTCAGATAAATTGTGTAACCGTTGTTTATTCTAGAGTATTTGCCCGCACGGTGCCAAGGAAATCAGGTGATTTCAAGGAAATACCTGGCACAGGGACCCGCCAGCCCGGCTGGGGGGGATGTGTGGGCTCGCTGGCATTGCCCCAGCCTGGCCACCCCCAGGGCTTGGGGCTGGGCAGGACCCCAGGACCTGTCACGTCAGGTATGATTTACCCACGGGGCAACAATGATCATCACAAATCTGCTGCTGCTCTGCTCTAGACACCTGTATTTACACCTTTCGAGAGTTGAAATGCAGGAGGAAAAGGGTATAGGGCCCTTTTATATAGGGTGTATATATATAAAAATATATATATATGTACACCCACTCAACAGGAATAAGGGACCGACAGTCACCGATCCAAAACCGCTGACCCGATCTTTAGCACTGATTAAAAAGTTACAACTGCCAACATCCCAGCAGCTACATGCTCCAATCCCGGCAGGTAAAAATATACATTTTTGTCTCCTTGCAGCCACTAACTACTCAACGACACAAATATAATTAACTCCTTAGCAAGTTATTACCAGCATATTGTGCGTAAACATCCTACAGTACATTTCTACTCCTTTTTTCCCCGCGGAGCTGGAGGTTTCTCAGTGGGAGCAGCCGGGCTCGACACGGAGCGGGTTTGTGCGTTTGGAGCGTTATCGGAGAGTGACGGAGTCTCACTGTGCAACAGGCTATAGATCTCTTCCTTCAATGTATTTTATTTTTTTTCCCTGGCTTATTTCTAAGCACTGTAGCATTTAAAAGCGAAGAGCAGACAGCTCTTGCAGAAAAGGCCACAGCAAACCTGCTCCACAGCGGGAACTGCTCGAGGGACAAAACTAATAAAACTCAGCTTCTCACCCACTGAATTTCCTCCCTCTGTGGTGCAATTGCTTCAGATCAACACACGCTTCTGCTCCTCTGAAATCAGTGCCTCCAGGACGAGTGCCTGTGCCCTCGCTGTGGCCCCCTCTATCTCAAGCCTTTATCAAATTAAAGCTCTGGGAGTGTTTAAAACAACTGGGTTTGAGCCCAAAATCCCCCGGTAAACCTCAGGCTTCCAGGCTGCCGAGCTCCCTCGCAGGCAGGGCCAGAGGGCGGACGGTTCTCAAGCACAGATCCCTGCTGTGGGTACTGCCAACATTTATTTATACATTTAAAATAAGCAACCTGGGTCCCAGAAGTTGCCCGTATAAAACCTGGAGTCACTGGAAGCAGCAGGTCCCGAAGAGCCTCCTGCTTCATACCTAAACGCTCCTTTCTCCACCCAACCTGAGGATTTTGCCCTTAGTGCAAGGACAGGAGGAGTGTGGCAAAACGGAGTTTGGCAAAACACGAGTCAAAATTCGAGGGAGAAAACTGTAAATTCAGGGTTTTGGTGGGGATTTAAGACAGACACAGCCGTGGTACGAGCTGCGCCGCAGGGAGCCTCACTAAACACTAAAGCAGCTTCACCCCTACTAAAGGCAGCGTCACCCACCAGTGATGGCCACAGCTTAGTCATAGGCAAGTTTAAAAACCTCACGGGCCTAAAATTTGGTGCATTAAAGAGACAACTAGCAACAACGACGGCGTTTGAACTCGGAAAGGGTAACAGTTAAATAAAGACTTGGGGATTTGGTCCGATAACGCGTCTTCCGAAGAAAAGCTGCTTCGGGGGGTAAGGATATGATCACTTTGCCCTCACAGACCGCGGTTAATTTTGCCACGTAACCCAGAGGAAAGATGTTATTTTAACAGCCCAGAAAGCCCTGGGATACACGAGCAAACATGTAGTAAAAGCAGGTTGAAAAATCTCCACAATACATCTCCACTGACAGACAATTTCAGAAAGAAAAGAGACAGACAGGCTCTAAAAAAAAAAAAAACCAACCAAAAACCCCCATTTCAGAGGAGAGTACTGGCCGAAGCGCGTGGCTCACTGTGCTCCGGGGATGCTCCAGTCCCGTCCGTAGGGCTCTTCCCGGCCACGGGAATCCCCGCCGAGTCCCGGATGAGAGCGCAGACTCTGCTACACCGTTAACCCGGCCATGCTCTGCCAAGGAGAGAGAAAGGGGACGGGTTACACCGAGGGCAAAGCAGGAGAGCAGGGGACAGCAGAGCCCGGCTCGGCGCTGGGGACGGACGGACGGACAGACAGACACCAGGGCAGGAGGATCCGGCCACCTCCACAAAGTCGTAACCACCTGAGGATCTACTTATTTACTCCTCCCTGAGGAAATAAGGAGCTGCCTCACGTTTTGCACCCTCCTTTAACCCCGTGCAAAGCCCCGCACGAAGGGTTTCCCAGTCTCGCCCCGATGCCACCCAAGCCGAGTGTCACCGGAGCACCCCGAGGGACGGGAGGCAAGAACGAAGCAGGCTGGTTACTCAGGGTTACTCACTTTTATTTATCTTCTCCATAGGAAAATACACTTCCAGGACAAACATAAAAAAAACCATTACAGTAACCATTTTGCACTTTAACCACAATAAATACTTAGAGCTTTGATAAAACTCCTTCCGTTGCCTTCCCGAGGGTCCGACCGAGACACACTCAGGTCAGTACAGGTGAATTATGGATTTACAAACTCACAATCACACAAGTTAAAAACCCAACAGCCGGGATTTCCTGCAGCTGCTGCTCGTGCAACGTCTCAGAGCTCGGAAAAGGCTCGGAAGGGCTCTGGTCTGGTGGCCACTCCGGGGCTGCAAACCCCTCGGGTAAATCAATAGGGACAATTTGCCTCGTTACCCAACCAGCACAGTTTTGCAATAAAAAAAAAAATGGCACAGACATCAAGCCAATGTTCTGACAATTGACAGTAGGCATCAACACCTAAAAATCCAACAGCCAGGAAATCCGGGCCCTAGATATTTTCTGTTTGCAATTAAAAAAAAAATATAATTAAAATAAATCTCTCAAAAGATTTCCCAACAACAACACTCCAAACGTCAGTACCAGCAGACAGAGGCAACCCGCGAGAGCTGCTCACAGGCCACGTTCTCAAGCAAAGCCCCAACACTGGGAAGGAAGAAGGTTTGTACTGGAATCAAGGACGTTTGACCAAGTTCCCTTCATTTATCTGCAAACGCTCCCAGGAAGCCTGTGTTAGAAGAACACTTGAAGCGTAGCGTTTTAAAGTCATTTTGCAAAGCTGGTATATACATTCATTCTCTAAACACACAGCTCCCTTAGGGTGAGAGTAAAGGCAAACCCAAAGGGATGAGGCATTGATTTTTAGCTCACGGATAATTCTCCTCTGATTTGATTCTAAATTAGCATCTCTCAGTATAGGAACAATGATTTATCACAAGCTCCCCCGGCTCAGGTTCTTTCTCCTTTTTCCCTCTCATCTTCAACGGGAAGGCCTCAGAAGCCCAGGGAGACAGGCAACTTTAGGGGAAACGTGCCTTTTTTTTTTTGCATCGCCACTGGCTGGACGGTTCCCACGTTGGCCATCCCAACATGGGAGATGCTCCACAGCATCCCAGCTCGATGCTTTGTGCGCTTCTGCAGCTCAGGCAGGAGAGTCAGTAAGGAAAGCTGGGCAGCATTACTGAAAATGCTGTCACAAACCAGAGAAGAGGGGACAGAGGTGTGTGGCTCCACGAGCAATCCCACACCCCTGTGTCCTACAACACGTGCGTAATTAGCGGCGGTGGAGAGAGACAGAGCAGTCGCTTTGAGCAAAACTGTTGGAAAAAGCTTCACTGCAAGGTCAAAGTGCGATTGAAGTTTTTTTTTTTTTTTAAAAAAAAAAGCACATCCAAAGGGCCGTGTACATTCAAGAGGGAGTTCCTCAGGCCTGGAGGAAGGTGGGCAGAGGCAGGAGCTGAACCGCATCCTGTGGTGGCCAGACCTGCGTCCCGTCACCGCAGGGACCACCCTGCTGAGGGAATGGGGACACCTCCCCACCCAGACCCACATCCCCTCCTAACGCCTGACACTTGGGAACTGAACCTGCCACCACTTTACTGCTCTTTTGCCCCAAACCCAACTCTCCCTTTGACACCAGAGCCCCAGGAGCGAGAGGATCTGCCCAAAGCCCCCGGAGCAGAGCTTTGCTGAGAGCGAGAGCAGGTCAGACACGACCCCGGCAGCACAGGCACAGCCACCCAAAGCCTCCAAGGACACGGCTCGTGCCACCTCTGAGCCCACCCTTTGGCAATGGCACCCTTGGGTGCTCCCACAGGGGAAGACCCCCCCCAAAAAAGCGAGGGTCCCCCCAGAGCATGAGGACAATCACGGCCACCGCGCCGAGGATGCGGCAACGGGACCATCCCACAGGGGGACCTGCCGTGCAATAGAGCCTGGCCCCCTGAAAGGCCACCGAAATGGTAAAAAACTTTTACTAAACCAAAAAATAAATAAAAAAAATCATCAGCGCTGGATGTACTGCATGAGGCGAAAGAGCCGGTCAGCCAAGCCAGGGGTCGCAGCGGGGTCTGCCATGGCCACCAGCAGAGCAGGGGCTGGGGCTGGACCTCAGGGACGGTGGGAACAGGGTGAAGCGAGGGCATCTCTGGGTTTCTGCGCCGGGCGGCAGCCACGGTCCCATCCCTGCCCCTTACTCGGTGGCCGAGAGGGAAGGCAAGGTCTCGTGGGTGACGCTGGCTGGTGGCTCCCTGGAGGAGGGGGGACAGACAAGGACACGTTCTCCCCTTCGTGCAGGAGAAAACCAGCCCTGCTCTCTTCACCCCCATGCAAAGATGCTTCCAAGGGGATGTGACAGTGTGGGCTTGGTGACAACTGCCACCAACACAGGTTAATCCATCCAGATGCTTCCCAAACATGCACTAAACCCTCCCAGCTCCCTCCAGTCATGGGGAACTGGGGCTGAGTGGTTGCAACCCAATCGCTCCTGCAAAATCCTCCATGAGAAGGATTGTCACCACACCTCGTCCCAGGCGGGGAGGAGACACGAGTGGGATGTGGCTCAGCCCAGCAGCGCCAGCACAGAGCACTCCCACCTCCTGCTCCAGGGATGGAACAGGCAGGGGGTGACACACGCTTTTGCATTCAGCCAGCCCGAGCGTGACACACCAGTAAGGCCAGTTGGAGCCACTGGGCCAGCAGCCTCAGCCCCAGTAACTTCTTCCTCCCACATTGAGGTCCCTCTTAACGACAGGTTATTACACAGCAGAAGATTTCCCTGTGCTCCGTGCGTTTGTCTTTCCCCAGGGCGGTTTCCATGCAACATTAATCAAGAGAAGTCCTACTTACTAAAGCACAAGAGAGTACATACAAGCTGCTGGCAGTGGTACTCACAGGCAAGCATTTCCCCCTTGAGGCTGCAAAGGAAAAAAAAAAAAGAAAGAGCACAGGATAGCTCATAGAGCGTTTGAAAGGAGATTTCAAAGTAATAGTAAAAGCAGCAGAGCAGACGAGGAGAAAAGTGAAGCAACCCCAGGGATTTCGTGTCAGGGAGCCGAGGGCAGGCTGGTACGACAGCAGGAGCTGACACAGGGCATGGATGTGGTGTGAAAATGTGCTGCATCGCCCTCCTTTTACTCTCTGGCCCCTCGCTCTGCTAACGGGGAGGAGGAGGAGAAGCAGAGCTGGGCTCACTGAACACCCTGGAAAATGTTAACCTCTAAATTACCCAAGATCACTTTGTTTTTAAACAGCTTTGGTAACGATGGCTGTCTCTGCACGGGGAGCCCAGCCAAGACCTCCTCGAAGGGAGCAGCCTGCTTTGCCTGCGGTCTCCCAGGCACAGAAAAACTCCTAAATTAGCAGAGAAACAATTTTAAATGAGCAAAGAAACAAACGGGGCTTTGCATCCAGCACCGATAAGGACCTACGTACTTCTAAGCTATAAGAAACGCCAAGCACCAAAACCCAAACCACTTTAATTTGGGCACCCAAAGAGCCCAAATTTTACTCAAGGAGGTGCTGCCGTCGGCATCCGCAGGGAAACAGGCACCAAAAAAATCATGGACGCAAAGATTTCCTACCCATTCGCTCTGGGGCGAGAGCAACACTTGGCTGCAGCACGGAATCGGGACAAAGAAGGTATTTGTAACTCTGTCCCAATCAGTTTTTTGCTGGAAAGTGAGATGTTGCCCAGAATTAACCACCCTACCAAAGCCCTACTGCATTGATGGACGCTCGCCTGCACGGAGCCCAAGTTTGAAAGTCTCTAGCACCACAATTCTAGTTTAATGGGGTGACTTTGGGGCTCGGGGTTGGTTTTTTGGTGAGTCTGGAGGATTATTTTTTTTCTTAAGGCAGTCTAATCCAGAGTGATTTTCATGCAGGAACAGAGATGGTGACTAAGACCCCGGGAAGGGTCTGTATTTCACGGAGGGCGACCAAGAGCCGCGGGCGATGGTGGGGAGGGGGAGCACAGGGAAGGTACCACCTGGACTTGTAGCTGCGGCCGCTCGGCCCCATCTCGAGCTTCCAGGGAGGGGAAGGGCCCCAGCAGGTCGAGAGGTTTGCTCCCAACGCTGTAATGTCGTGGGCGCTTTACCGTGTCCGCGCTGGCCCGCGGCGTAAAGCTGTTTCTTCTCATCCTTACAGGGGTTTGGCTGGCGGGGAGGTTGCTCTGATCCCAGACGGAGGGTGTCACGAGGAATGAAAAGGGGAACCACAGTTTAAAACCACGACGTGGACTAGCACGCACCTCCGGCATCCCCCTCCCCGCAGGGACCCCCGAGCTCCCAGCAGCTGGGGCTGAGGCTGGGTCAACCCAATGGTAAAAAAAAAAAAATTTAAAAAAATTGGCCCCCATGGTAAAAAATTAAATAAAAGCAATTATTTGGAAACTTCCAGCAGGCACCCAGAGGGTACCAACACCTCCAGGTCCTGCTTCCCCCTGAAACAGGGTCCTGGTGCAGCCCCCCAAGACACAGCGGCATCAAACGCCCCAAAAATAGCAGCAGAGGGACGTGCCCGCTCAACAACCCGTTCTGTCGGTTAATTCAGCTCAGAGTCTGCTGAAAAAGTCTGCTTTTTTAGCAGTTTTACTTCCCTTTGGGATTTTTGCTTAGGTAGCTTTGTTCGTTTGCGTTTGTTTTTTATTTTTTTCCTCCTCACAATAAATTTAGGGGGGAAAAATAATAAAATATTAAACTTTCCCTTCTTTGTGTTTCTTCTCCCCCAAAGCAGCTGTGCTGCCCGAGAGAAGCAGAGAAAAACAGAAACAGCCTCCAACTTCTCAGAGAGGGCAGCAAGGATTCCGACGCCGGCATCGCACGGAAGTCACAAAGCCATGAACGCTCGACTGGAAACCCCCAGAACGGGACCAGCCACAAAAATCTTCCCCAATATCCCGAATTTAGCATTTTGCCAGCAGCTGGATTCAGCTCTGCAAACCCCACCCCGGCCACAGAGGCAGGTTCCTGGTTTCTCACCCCATTTCTGGTCCCTCGACACGGGGACACAAAAACAACCTTATCCCCGGCAATCAGCCAACAGCTCTCTATGAAATACAGTGACAAGAGGCAGCTAAAAGCCAAAATGTACCCAAAAGAACTTAAAATGTGATGCACTTCGATCTGCCGTGAGGTAGGGAAGCGGAGAGTTGATTCACGCTCTTTAATTGGGGGAGTTAATTGCAGGGAATCGCTATGCACACTTCCCCGACAGAGCAGTCCCTCTGCAAGAACAGCGCTTGTAAAGGGTAACAACTGAAATAGCAGCAACTTCCACAGATTTAGCACGTAGTTCTGGGCTTAACTGGCCGTCCACCTCATTCAGCAATCTCAGACATGGCAGAGATTTATTTATTTCATGAATAAAGCCAGGCAGAGCCTGCAGCGCTCCCACTGCTGCTGCGAGCACATGCCCAGGGCAAGGGAGGCAAATTGGACCCATCTCCTTCCTCTCTGATATCTACAAAGTTTAGGAACACCCCGGTCCTGTCCTGCACCAAATACTTGAAAAAGACACAAGAAATCTGCCGAGGCAAGGGAAAAACCTCCCCTTCTCCCAGCCACCGTCCCAGAGCCCCCGAGAACCGCCCCAGAGCCCAGCCTGACCTCACCTGCACAGGGAGAAACCCATCCAGACAACGAGAAAAAAAATCACTTTAAACATTTTGGCAACTCTTTTTGAAATGACTGCAATTAATGCAAATGACCATCAACAACAAATACTTCACTGAAAACCGAGGGCGAGACCTGGAATTTAAAATGTCCTAAATTTGCCCATTCTGCTTCCTAGAACAGCTCTGGAAACTCTCTCTCCCTGGCCTGGGAAGCACGTTGATTCAGCCTACAATTAATTCTGCTTTTGGGGCTTATTGGTCTTTCTGGTCACCGAAAGCAAACGGCCATTTCTCGCAGGTGGTTAAGAGTTTCAGTTTAGGGATTTCTTTCTGAAAAGGGAAAAAGCTGGAGCTGCGCGGAGAGACTTACTGAGTTCAGGGAGGGTTTGTCGCGGTGGGTGTTCACTGCTTCCACGTTCAGGGTGATCGTCTCCACTTTACAACCTTCACCAAAAGGAATGAGAAGTTTGTATAAGGAAGGGTAGTTTATTTAATAAACAATTTAAAAAAAAATAATAAACCAGCTTATAAATAAACGGTTCACTCAAATAACACAATTTTACACCTTAAGCACTTTCTGGCTTTGCCCTTCCTGCAGAGGCGCAGCCCTGTGTAACACGGGCTACAGGTTTACACAGAAAAGCCAGTTTTAACTCACTCATTTTTTTTTTTAAATCCAAGTTTGGAGGCACCAAATGGTGAAATTCACAATCATCACTCCTTCAGGAGAGGGCACGGGGGAGCATCCCCGCACCCACACATCTCTCTGCCCCCCCCAAGCCCTTCCCACTCTCCACTATTCCACTTTAATGCACATTAAAAACATTTACAGCAAGTCCAGCCGCTGCCACACAGGGACACAAACTGGCAGCAGATTTGCACACACTCACACAAACCGGGGGGGGAATAAAGACAAGATTTACCGTATGCCACGGGCGTGAGCTTGAGGATGGTATGGAGGGGGCAGCGCAGGTAGGGCAGCTCATCTAGGACAGAGAGAGGTGTCACGGGGGGGTTATGGATGTTCCACCCCTCCTCATCCCAAGGTGGGACACAGCAAATATTGGACACCAGCCCCACAAACGCCCAGTGCCCCCTGGATCTCTCCAGCACCCTCCCCAGCCCTGCAGGACCCCAGTCCGCCACGGACCCATGCGAGTTTTATTTCAAACCTTATTAAAAGCTTTATTAACTTTATTAAAAGTCTTATTTAACTTCAGTAAAAGTTTTACTAAACTGCAGTGCTGCTCACTGGAGTTTAATAAAGCAGCTTGTGGCAAACTGGCCCCAGCCCCCAGTCCAGCAGGCCATGTAGGGATCAGCCAGTCCTCCCCAGGCCACCGATGCATCACAAAACTTCTTTTTTTTTTTTTTATATCTATATTAAAAAATAATCCCCTAGAGATGATGTAACTGGTACTGGTGGAAAAAACCAGCACTGCATTTCTCGCAGAAAGAGCTTCTCGCCCCGCTGAAATGCAATGGTTAAAGTGCTTCAGAAATGTTTTCTTTGGGTTTGGTTTTTTTTTTTTTTTTTTTTGCTTTTTTAAGCAGCTCTTCCGTTGCGAAAAAATCAAACCAGTAATTACAAGCCACCCTCCCAAAAAGCTCTGTGAAGGAAGCAGTGTGAGAAGCCAGCCCCCACCATCCCGCGGTTATTTTTGTACCTGCACTCTTGTCAAGAAAATAAGCCAACAGGCACCTCATAACCGCCTGGTGGGAGATAACGAGGACGTTGCCTTGCCGTTCCAGCTCCATAATTACCGGCTCCAGGCGCTGGACCAAGTCCTGGTAGGACTGAAAAAAAAAAAAAAAAAAAAAACAAAAACGGGAATTTTTCAAGGGGTTTTGTCAACAGTGGCTGAAAGCAGAAGTAGCAATTAACACAGCTTCGCGTGGGGGAAAATATCAGGTAAAATATGACAGCGTGGAAGTTATGGATGATCCGGTAAATACAGGGGAAAAAAAAACCAAACAAATGGCAGAAGGTGAAATTTAATGTCAACAACCCTCAGATTACAGGAGGACTCGGATTACTGGTAACTCTTAGCGAGTGCAGTAAGAAAAACAAATAAAATAGTAAATTATACATTTTAACACGGTTGTGAAGTAAAACCAGAGATGACTTCACCCCACACCCACAATCGCCTTCTTTCCAAGAGGGTTTTTCACAGCGACAGTTCAGGCCTCGGCCAAGCGGGAGGGATGCTGAAACCCCCCCCGTGCTGGAGGGAGCACCCAGGGACTGGGCAAATGGCCCAATTAATATGGGCAAAAGGCATCATTTGCACACACACACACACCACAACGAAGGAAACCAATGAACCTTTCTCTCTAAGAGAGAACTGGGAATCCTAAGGTTTTCAGTTTCTCACACAAATATTGGCAGAAAAAGTTAAAATTAAGTAAAGTTCTTCAATTCTACACGTAGGTATTTGTTATACGTATACTGTAGCTTATTTCTGAAGGGTCTTCACCTCTCCTCCAGGATAGCGATAAAGGTATTTCTCCTGATCCCTCAAGGCAAATTCCTCTGGATACTTGGCTTCAATTTCCGCGTAGGTCATTTCTTCACAAACCCCCTGTGGGAAAAAGAACCTGTCACTCCCTTTCACCAGAGGTACAACAACGTCAAACTAGCAAGGGACTGGTTGTAACAGCCTTGTAACAGCCTTCCAGTCCCTAAAGGGGCTCCAGGAAAGCTGGGGAGGGACTCTGGATCAGGG
>JAOXJM010000013.1:5414445-5427290 GCA_026413425.1 Tringa solitaria | reverse complement strand
AGCCCCTCTCCCCCCTCCCCGCAGCCGGGCTTACTCACAGCACTTCTTCTCCCCGCCGCGCAGGGCCCCGCTCCTGCCCCGCCGGGGGTCGCCGTGCCGGGGCGCCGCCGACATGGCTCCGCACCGCATGCAAATCGCATGCAAATAGGATGCAAATAGCGCCGCCGGTGAACGGCGCTGCGTCACAGGCGCGGGCACGCTCCGCTATGCAAATGAGCCGGCATCCGCCGGGAGGGAGGGGGGGGAGGACTCTCTGATTAGCCATCCCTCGGCCAATCATGGGGCGCGGCGGCAGGTCTCGCGAGAGTAGGCGGGAGCGGCGGGGCGGAAGCGGAAGCGGCTGTGGGTCGGTGGGCAGGAGGAAGAGGAGGAGGAGGAGGAGGCGGCGGCGCGGGGCGGCCCCGCCGAGGATGCTGCGGCTGCGCTGCAAGGCCCGGAGCGGCACCCACCCCCTGCCCGGCCTCACGGCCCACTCCCGCCTCCGAGACATGCAGGCCGCGCTGGCCGCCCTCACCGGCGTCCCCGCCCCGGCCCAGCGCCTCCTGCTCGGTTTCCCGCCGCGGAGCCTGGATCTCAGCGACGGCGAGCGGCGGCTCGGCGACCTCGGCATCCACTCGGGTGAGGGCCGGGCCTGGGCGGGGCGGGCACCGACGCTTTATGGTTTCTGCTGCCCGGCCGGCTGCAATTACCGTAATTACAAGAGGCTGCGGCCCAGCCCGCCCCTCGTCAGCCGGCTGCCGGGCCGGTTCCTCCGCCCCCGGGGAGCTGTCAGCAGCCGGCTCGGGAGGGACGACTCGGTGGTGGTTTCACTCGCGTCCCGGGGGTGCGGAGGCAACAGCGCGGGGCTGTGGGGACGGGGACCCGGGAGAGGCCCAGGTGAGTCCATCAGAGCCCACTGCAGAGTCGTGGGGCTACCGGCTGCGTTGGCCGAGGCTGTTTTCCGCCAGGATACCGTGCTACCGGGGAAAACAAAGGCGAGACTTTATAATAACAACAACACAGCCCTGTCGTCCTGTCTCAGGAGCATCATCTTTAACTCCCTTCCGCGTATTTCTCTCAATTCTCCCTCCGTGTGTGTTTGACAGGCGATACTCTGATAGTCGAAGAGGATACGTCCAAACCCAAGACCGACTCGCCCGTCGTCGCCAAAAGAACGATGTCAAACTCGGTGAGGGAAGCGGTGCCGGTGCTCGTGAGGAGGGTTGTCCCGGCGGATAACTCCTGTCTCTTCACCAGCGTGTACTACGTGGTGGAGGGAGGCGTTTACGACCCGGGTTGTGCCCCAGAGATGCGCAACCTCATAGCCCAGATAGTGGCCAGTGATCCCGAATCCTACTGTGAGGCAGTTCTAGGGAAAACTAACAGGGAGTATTGCGACTGGATCAGAAGAGAAGAGACTTGGGGAGGAGCCATCGAAGTGTCCATTTTATCCAAATTTTACCAGTGCGAAATCTGTGTGGTGGACACGCAGACAGTCAGAATCGACCGTTTCGGGGAAGATGCCAGTTACACCAAGCGGGTCCTTTTAATTTACGATGGGATTCATTACGATCCGCTTGAGCGTAAAATCCCCGACTCGGACGTTCCTCCCCAGACCATTTTCTCCACGACTGATGATGTTGTTCTTGCTCAAGCCTTGGAGCTGGCGGACGAAGCCCGGCGGAAGAGGCAGTTTACCGACGTGAATCGCTTCACGCTGAGGTGCATGGTGTGCCAGAAGGGACTGACTGGACAAGTGGAGGCCAGAGAACACGCCAAGGAGACCGGACACACCAACTTCGGGGAAGTGTGACATCTACACGAGGAGGGTTACATCGACTACCTCACCGATCCAGAATAAAATTCTGGATTTCCAGATAAGCTGTATGTAAGCATAAAATTCCGTTCACAAAAGCTTGAAAAGCATTATTAACTTAATGATGGCCGAGACGCACAGGTTTGTTATGGGTAGTGACTTTTCCAATGGGTTTGAAATAGGTTTCTTCTCGCATGCTAATTTATAGTGCTTTGGCAGGTGGTATAGACTGGCAGCTACAGCCTGATCTCTGAAATAATCTCATCGTGTGTGTGATCTGAGCAGACACACAAAATCAGGCTCGTTCAACACTAGCGTAAAACCTTAGCCTCTAAGTTGCTGAATGAATCTCCCTGTATCACTCTTTCGGAGTAATTAAATTAATCTAAGAGTTTGGGAAAACACATATCAGCATTACTTCTACTAAGAATTAGAATCTGCACGTACAAGCAGTTCTTACAGGGGAAACTGCTCACTTGGTGCACAATTTTTAACAGCAAGAGCATCTCCAAAGCTGCCCTATACTCTGGTACCATCAGAAGTAGACTCTATTGTTTGTGTGAAGTCATGGCTTTAGAGAAAGAAATGGCCTCTAAGCTTTAAGATAGCCTTCTTTAAATTAATGAGTAGATGGTTAAGTGTTGAATAAACTTATTAATCCTCCGTAGGTAGTTTTTAGTTGCTTGAAAAATAACTATCAACCCCCCCAGTGTTTACACTGCATCAGAAGGTAGGCATGTTTCTTGGAATACCTGGGATTCTTCTTAATAATAGTATCTGGCAAGAGGGGAATACAGTAGTTAGGAAGGGACTTAATTTGCATCTGTTAAATACACTTAAGCAGACTTGACTTGGGTATAGCTGATGTCGTGGCCACAGTGTTACTAAGCTGTACCAGATTCCAAATACTGTAAATGAGCACTTTAAGGTCTAGTTCTCACTCTGCCGGTAAAAAGTTTTGCCCTTTTTAGAGGACAAAGTGCTAACCCAGAAGGGAGGCTTGAAGTTTCTTCATCTGCGTTCTGCCTTAATGTGTTTGATTTGTCACCGATGACTGTTCAGTAGCAAGACTTTAATTCTGATAATGAAGGGTGCAGTTTAATTTTTGGAACAAAATAAGCTGTGTGAACTGCCCTACTTCTCGTACTGTTCAGAATCAGGGATGTTGGAATTGGTTTAATGTCTCTTACCTCACAGCAGGGTCATGAGGCTTAACAGTAAGTGCTTTTGAGGTCTTTTAAAAGGTGCTGTAAAGGTGCATATTACTGAAAGGGATTTTTTTTTTTTTCTTTGAAATGCCTGCAACACATATGTGTTTTACTGAATTTCAAAATACTTTTAGCCTGCTATTCTTCTGTTACTCTGTTTTGAGGTACCTTCCTTGCACTTTTACAAATGGGGAGCAAGAATGTGCATCTTCGGCCTGAGGCAGAAATAAACCCACTTTCCAAGTGGAACCTAAGATCTAGTTTCAGAGGCCTCCATTCGTTACATCTGGCTAAACTCCTGCTGCAGCAAAACCTTCTTTTCTGTAAAAAGCACGTTTCACTGAAGTTCTCAGCAGAGGCTCCCAGTTGGACCTTGAAATACAGGGGAGTCTTATTGAAAATGGAACATAATTACATAAGTAAGTGCTTTGCTGAATTGCGGCATGAATAATTAATCAAGAATAGAATCACCAAGAGCACTACGGACCAGGTTTCTTTTAAATTCAGTATTAAGATACACATTAGCGCTGTTGGGAGTTTCCTCTAGAAAGCCACTTCGCTTCCAGTGTTAAACCCCACTTTGCTTTTAGCCTGTCATTAGAAAAAAAACCAAAACACACCAAAACCCCACCATTAAAACCAGCCCTCTAGAAGCTGATGCTTATAAACCTAAAGAAATACCTGAGAGTTCAAAGGAACTTGAAGATTACACTGTGTTATAACTACTTGAGATGAAATACTGTCTAGGAATGAGACCAAGAGACTGGCAGTCCTAAGTCGTACTCGCAGCTCTCACACCGAGACGCCTGGGACAAGGAGCTGATCCTCACCATTTGCCATCTGTAAAATGGGCATAATACCTACCTCAGAGAGGTGCGAAGGCGGCTGCCTTTGGGTGTCTGAAACAGAGGTGGAAGATGTGTATTTATTGTCTGCCATATTTGCAAATGCATTGACTTTGGGGAGCAACACTTAGATTCAAGCTTTGTATCCTGGATGGATTTTTGAAAGCGTGTCAAAAAAACTATTTTTGTTGGTATTTCTCAGTTGCAGTATTTTTAAAATTAGCGTATTTAATCCGGAGTGTTTAGCTTTGCTGTATCATGGTTGCATTGGAAATCTGCTGAGAGAGCATCAGTTCTGTTTGAGGGAGATGTGTCATTATCACTGCTTGGATGTTTTCTTTCGTTGCCTAGAAAATAAAATCTCTTTGGTTAAAAAAAAAAGTCAACTGAACTGCTGTAATTCAACCTCGTCAAAGCTGACACTGTTACACGCTCACAAACTTTTCCAAAGAGCAAGTGAGCTGTGGGACTGACCCCGAGTCCAAAAGCTGCATGGGATTCCCCTAAAGTCTCCCAAACAGAAAGAATCCACATTATTTAAAGTGTAAAATACGGATACATTGAAGGTACGACGCCCTTTCTTTTGTAAATGGTAGGGTTGGGTTTACTGTCTGTTACCAGCTTTTGCCTGCTCTTAATGACCCAATTATGGAAATAACACAAAACCAGCATCCTGGTACTAGAACTGAACATCAGAGATACATTTGCACTGAACTGCTAGTAATTACACAGCCAGATGTTAATTACAGATGTTTTAGAGCAGAGGCCTGGGATGTAGGTGCAGGTACTGGCAGGGAGTTGTGTCGCCTGCCCAGACCCGTCCAGAAAGGCTGTGAGAGACGGAGGTGTGTGTCCCCTCACCATTGCTCTTATTCCTATTCCCATTTAAAAAGAGCACTGATTTCCTTGCTGAGCACTTCAGCAGGAGGTCAGTAGCCACACGGGCCCTGGAAACTGTGATTGTTGCCTTTTTTGGTAGTGTTTTCTCAATTTATGCAGTTCTGGATCTTCAGTTACAGAATTCTGCTTTCCTGGTGCCAGTCTGGCCCTTCCTCTAGCACCAAATGCCTCCTTTAATTACAGAAGAGCCTTGCAGGCTCTAATCACGTGGCCTTTCACAAACGTGTTCTATTGTGCGGAGAGATAAATCCTGTGGTTATAACAGCACTTTCAAAGCTGGTCCGAGTTTACAGGTTGAGCTGATGCTGAGCGAGGCCTTTCACCGCCGCTGGCAGCGAGTTCCCATCGCAGCGACCCTTCCTAAAAACCTTTAGTTCCCGATGTCACTGCGGAGCAGCGTCCTGGCGTGTGTGTCGGCAGTACGGATCAGTGGCTGTGACACAGCTCCTTAAACACCTGCCCTCAGTTGCAAAAGTTGTTGATGCCCCAATAAAAGTGTGTGCTGCGTGCCTGTCCAGCCCAGTCTCTGCCTCCCTTCTTGAATTTCAGGTTTGGGCCCCGTTTGCTGTTGCTCCCCAGTGTGTTTTCTGAGTCTTCCCATCAAGGCAGCATCGCCTTTGAGGTGTTTCCACCCACTTTCCCTCCACCTCATCCTCCTTTTCCTTCCACACTCAGCCCCAGCGAGAGGGACACGGCCACACAACCCATTCAGGATGAACCTTCCTCACTTTCAGCTTGTTCAACCAGAACTTTTTTCTTTCTTTTTTTTTTTTTTTTTTTTTAATAGTAAAGTATTTTCTCCATGTAACTGGAGTCAGGTATCAAGAGGAAAAACTGCAAAGAGGCTTTTACATACCTCCTGAATCTTTTATGCATTTAAATATATAAATCAAGTAGACAGGAAGATTTGGGCTCGGTAGGGTACGTATCTGCTTCATGGATGCAATTGCCTGAAAAGCGGGTCTCGGGAGTAAATCAGTAACATTCCAAAGGAAAAACTGAATTGCTCAGTTCTGGATAAACTTAGGTAAAAAGAGCAGTTGCTGGGGAGAGGACTGAGAAAAGGAACATCTTGTGACAGGGTGCGGAGTCAGCGTTTTCAATCTGCACCTTTCCCTGCAGGGTCGGAGCAGAGGCCACCGGTGACAGTTTGGGAGCAGCGTCTCCTGTGCCCGTCCCGCTTTCCCCAGTGTCACCGCGCTGCACCCGTCACCCGCCCCGCGGCACCAAAGCCACCGGGAGACTGCGCTGGCAACGCAGCATCCGCTCGTTTTTATAAACATTTTTGATCTAAGCAGCGTTATCTATTTGCCCTTCGTTATCTATTCGCCCTTCTCAACTTCTGAGGGAGCAGCAGGAGGGGGCAGGCGTGAAGGAAGAAAACCCCAAACGTCTCTGCCCAGTGCCTTAAACACTGCAACCCCCGAACCGATGGGGGTTTTGAGAAACCAGCCTGACACTGGGAAACTCTTTAATAGGAGGAGCAAAAACGAAAAAAAAAAACCCCACCCAAAACTCTGTAATAAGAGGAGCAAAAGATTTCCAGCTCGCTATTTTGAAAATTACAACTCTTTATCATACAAATTAAACGTCTGCCTGCATTTTAAACCCACTGCATCCAGCTGTAGAGCTGCCATCGGGCTTTGCTCTGCTCCCGACTGGGCAGGATAAAATTCCTTCAAATTGGCTGAAATCGCTACCGCTGTTTCGCTCCGAGTGTGAGCACCCGAATGCTTTCTGTTTCTAAAGAATGCAATAGGGGAGGTAACAAAATTGGGTTCTCCAAGATTGCAGTGTCCTGGTCTATTAATTTTAATTAAAGCCTTGGGGAACCGTGTGATGCCTTAAGAGCTGACTCCTCATTTCTGATGCAGAGTTAATGCTACCCAAGCTGGGAAAAGGCATCACCTCGGCTCTCTACCTCTTCTCTGTCAAATAGGGATCATCAATAGGGTTCCTTGCTCGGTTCCCAGCCTTATTAAGATTTAATTATTTCTCTAGACTGCTGCGTAATGCTAGGTATAAATCACCTAGTATTTTCCATAATTGATTTGCCAGCATGCCTGCTGTGCACACAATTTGGTCAAAGGAAAGTGTCTGACAATCTTGCAGAGTCAAATGTCATTACGTTCACAGGTATCTTATCGGTGACGCCGTACGGATGAGTTTCCTTCAGGGCCAGGACTGAATCATTTGTCTTCGTTTGTTTATGAAGAGGGTGAGGCACAACGGGTCTGTTAAGATGCCAAAGTCCTTTCACAGCACTGGGGAGCTTTCTCTGCATCATTTGACTCCTCGCATATGCTTCATGCCACCTATATGAAATCACGCTTTATTTTGAGTTGTAGCTATTTATATTCAGTGGAGGAAGAGGAACGTGGGAAAAAAAAAAAAGAACAGAACAGGTTCTTTCTGGGCAGCTGATTCAGAGGAGCTCAAGACTTTTCTTAATGGATCGTGACATTTTCCTGACCTGCTCACAGCCCTGCAGGCAGCGAGCTCTACCTATTGCACTGCACAGGTCTAAGCCCTAAGCTCTCAGGACACAGTCACCCTGTCCCCGAGGGGTTGCTCATTCACACCGGGTTTCATAGAATCATGGAATGGTTCAGGTTGGAAGGGACCTTAAAGCCCCCCCCAGTCCCACCCCCTGCCCTGGGCAGGGACACCTCCCACCACACCAGGTTGCTCCAAGCCCCCTCCAACCTGGCCTTGAAACGTGGGGTTTCATGTACAATAAGAAAATAGTCCTGGCTTTCATTTGCTCCCTCTTTTAAAAGCAGGCTCGGAATTAAGCACAACTTGACAAACCCAGGGTGAACCTGACCCTGTTTAAATCCCTGCAGCACCCGGCACTGCACCAGTCGTGGTGCAGAATTTAAACAGGGTCACCAGAAGCGTTTGCACCAAATCCCACGCTCAGGTCTGCGACCACCCAAACGTGCCACACTCGCCCCCCCCTTACCTCTGCTGCAGGCCAGGGGAGATGGGGCTCCCAGAGCCTCTGCCTTCTTGATTTACTCCTCAGCACATCCCTTCCCCTTCCTTTTCTCCTTCCCCTTCCTAACCAGGCACAGCTGGGGCTCTGCCACGCTGATGGCACCCTCTGCTTTCTCCCATCCTCCCCTGGCTTTAAACACCAGATGTTTCCACTTCCCTGTTCTGTGGGAACACACGTTGCAACACAGCTTTTTTTCCTAAAAAAAAAACCAAACCCAAGAAAAATAAATAAAAATCACTGAAGCATGACAACTTGACTGAATCTGGTGGCTGTATCAATTCTGCAAGTTTGCTTGGATATTTATTCAGTGAAGAGCACCTTGCAAAGCAGATACTGGTCTATGTTGGGGGGGAGCATTGGCCTAAGTGTTGTTTATCAGAGAGAAAAGCTGTAATTTTACCAGAAGAGCCCAAAGTTGGGGTAATAATGAGTCGCTGCAGCTCCTTCAGCTGCTTCTGCAGCACCCCCCGGGCAGATCGGGCGCAGGGGGTCGGTGTCACCCAGTGCTGCAGGTGGAATAACTGGGCTGTTCTTGGCAGAGAAGGGCAGCAGCGGTGGCACCCCCGTCCCCAGAGGAGGGGACGCTGCTGAGGGACGTGTCCCAGCAGCAGGTTCTGAGCTGGTGTCGGTGTGAGGAGGGTGACGGGTGTCTCGGGGGCTTTAGCTTTACCCAGGCTCGAGGGCTCGACCTCAAAGAGCTTCCAGCCAGTTCCTCCTGGCATCATTCCCTGCAGGGGAAGCTCAGGGGGGCTCAGCTCCTGCAGGGAACGATGCCCGGAGGGGTGAAGGGGGGGCTGCAGCTGGGCAGTAGGTGCAGAACAAGCCACAGAACGTGCATGACCTTGGCACCCCCTCCTTTAACACACGAATAAAGCTTAGTGGAGGGGCTTCCCTTCTAAAATGGCTTTTTACCTCTCTTTACCACCACCTTAGAGCGTATGGCAGCAGGCGGCAAACTTTCTGTCCCTGGCAAAGTTGTGGTGCTGTGCAAGTACACACTTGTTCTGCTAACGAGCTGTGTTTTCACTGCTGAGAAGGAATCGGGTCCTACCCGGTGCACAAAACCACCGGAGAGAATAAACCAGTCGTGGGGTGATGCCTTCAGCAGCGCCCGGCGCAAACACCTGGCAAAGGGCTTAATTATTATTCCGTACAAAAGCGCTTCGGTCAGGGCTGCGCGCTGGGCTCCCGCGCCCGTCAGCGAGCAGCTATGCGGCAGAACAGGCTGCCGGATTAAGGAGTCTCCGGCGAAACCCGTGCTGAGGACATCAGAGGACACCAGCCCGGCCGGGAAGTGAGGCAGGGAGCTGGGTGGTACCGCACAGAGCTGCCCGCAGCCTCCCGGGCACGGGCTGCCTGCGCTGCCTGCACTGCCTGTGCCTCTGCCTGCGCTGCCTGTGCTGCCTGTACCCTCTGCCTGTGCTGCCTGCACCTCTGCCTGTGCTGCCTGCACCTCTGCCTTCGCTGCCTGTGCTGCCTGTACCCTCTGCCTGTGCTGCCTGTGCCTCTGCCTGTGCTGCCTGTGCTGCCTGTACCCTCTGCCTGTGCTGCCTGTGCTGCCTGCACCTCTGTCTGTGCTGCCTGTGCCGCTGCCTGTGCTGCCTGTGCCTCTGTCTGTGCTGCCTGCACCTCTGTCTGCCTGCCTGCACCTCTGCCTGTGCTGCCGGTGCCACTGCCTGTGCTGCCTGCGCCTCTATCTGTGCTGCCTGTACCTCTGCCTGTGCTGCCTGTGCTGCCTGTACCCTCTGCCTGTGCTGCCTGTGCTGTCTGCGCCTCTGTCTGTGCTGCCTGTACCTCTGTCTGTGCTGCCTGTGCCGCTGCCTGTGCTGCCTGTGCCTCTGTCTGTGCTGCCTGCACCTCTGCCTGCACCTCTGCCTGCAAGCAAAGCCGCTGTGGCAGGGCTGGGAGAAGGCACGCCGCGCAGGGACCCGGCTGCTTCAGGTCAGCACATGAAGGTGTTTTAGGGGCTTGGGGGGTGCTGGCACCCAGCCTGGCAGGGGTGGCGGGATGAGTTTCCCTCGCCCCAGTGCCACAGGCTGCAGGTGAGGGGCCAGGGGGAGGGGGGGCTCGTCTGCCAGCACCCACCGAGCGCCCGCACAGCCTTATCTCTGCCGGGCAGGTGAGTTAATGTGTAACCCGGCTCTGTTTGGTTAGCCCAGGAAAGCAAAGAAGTCCTGGGATAGGCACGGCCGGGACAAGGATCTGGGCGGCGTGGAGCGACGGACGTCCTGGTAAAAAAAAGAAAATAATATCATGTTCTTCTCTTCCTTCTCGTCCTTTGCTTTCTGGCCCTGTTCCTGCTGCGTGGGCTGCGGGCGAGGGGCTGAGCCTCTGCCCGGGTGGGACGTGGGGCTCCGGCACCCGCGGGGGTACGGAGGCGCTTTGCTTTGGCACGGGAAAGTGGTGGAGGTGGCACGGGAGGTGGCACCAGCCGAGATGGATGAGGTGGTTTGAAGGTGGTGGCGGGAGGGAAGCTGGGGAGACCAAGCTGCCGGTGGGGAGAGACGGGGAAAACTTGTGCTGGGGACGGCAAACAGCTCGGGCAGCTGCCGCCTGCACTTGATTTTCTTGTTTAAATACCTCTGCTGCCATCGCCTCCTTTCGCCCCGAGGTGGGATCCATCCATCTGCGGCTGCAGAGCAGGAGCTGCTGGGACGGGACCTGCAAAGGGTGTTTTTTACTTGGTTTTATCTTTCAAGCTGGCCAAGTTGAAGCCCTTTGCCGGGAGCCGGGAGGCAGGGGGGGTACGGCTGCTCTGCCTCGGGCAGCAGGAATACCACGGGTCTGTACCATCGCTGGAGAGCTGGGATAGAACACTTGCAGTAGTACTGGCCTTAAAAGAAAGTAGCCTCTTCATATAAAGCAATTAGCATTAATTGCTACCCAGCACCTCTTTGATGTCCGAGGGCTCAGGGAGCTTCATAAAGGACAGTTACAGCAGCTGTCACAAAACCTGTGTGAACCAGCCTTTTGTTTTAGGTAAAAAGTAGTTTCTTCTAAAAGCATTTTTAGTGGGGGAAGACATATACACCATTGAGAAACAGGTTTTCAAGTGCCGCATCTTTTAATTTAAAGGCTCGGTCACATATTTTAGTTTGTGGCCGAAGTTCAGTGTTACTCGGCAAAAGGAAGGGACAGCAAAATCCTTCTGAATCATAAAAACTGGCATTTTTCAGCACTGATTTTTTTCCCCTTCCCCGAGCTGGATGAACGCGTTGGAGCCGTAGTTGCATCAGAGAACTAGCGGGCAGGAAAACAAACTTCTTGTTTCTCTGTAGATCCTCTCCGGCCTCCGATGGGCTCCGGGTGAACTTTGCCTCCCTGCGTGCCAGGGCTCGGCGGGTGCCAAACCCTGGGCAGACGCTTTACGTTTCTGCAAATGCCGCTTGAGCCAGAGCAAATTACTTTTTCCAATGATGGTGAGCGTCCTGATGGAGGAATTCTCTCCCCCGAGCCCCCTGGTTGGAGAGGGGACAGGGGACGCTGGCACCCACCAGCTGCTCCAGCTGCAGGGGCCAAGTTTGAGCAAGACTTTCGGTTCCCCAGGAGGGTTTTGCTCTCCCGGATGCGTGGGGCAGGACGGGAGGTGCTGAGGAGCATTGCAGCAATCCTGACTCTGCAGGCAATAAATAGCCTCTTGCTGCTTGGAAATAGATTCGTATTTCACATGGCAAATATTCGGGTGCACAGCAAAACCCCGGGGTTTGCAGAAGCCTAAAACCCCCCCAAACTCAGACAATACCTCTGCTTCCCAACAGCTAAAAGCTCCGGCTATAAAGTTACCCAAATGCAAAGAATCAAGGGTATTGCACTTCTAAAATCACCGTTTTC
Source organism: Tringa solitaria (assembly GCA_026413425.1). NCBI lineage: Eukaryota > Metazoa > Chordata > Aves > Charadriiformes > Scolopacidae > Tringa > Tringa solitaria. The sequence goes on along the minus strand of JAOXJM010000013.1, from coordinate 5,415,710 downwards.
TCAAGTGAAATTTAAGCAGCAAATAATGCAAAGCTGAGACCGAAATATTAAACTCCTCCTGCGCGGAAGGATCGGATCTGTCAGGGGGTGGGTGTCGAAATCTAATTTTTTGCAGCATATTCCAATTACAAAGGAATTCTTTCAGGGTCTAACCCTCTGAACAAGCAGCCAGTTCTGCTCACTTATCGCTCGATCTAATTCCCTGATCCTGCTACAAGGAAGAAAAAAAAAAAAACCCCAACAAGCCAGCAGCAGTGTGTTCCGGCCAGGTTACAGCACAAAGGGCTCCTCTGTCTCCTGATGAGCAAATCCTCTTGCGTGGGTCCGGGGGTGCTGGAGGGGGTGTTTGTTGAGCCACTCTCCTCAGCCCGGTTCTCTCCTCAAGAATGGGCGGGGAAAACACCTAATTGGTGGTGGCAGTGAATTTTGGAAGGTTAATGCTGTACATCCAGGGGTAATTATGCCTTCTGTAGGCTGCTCAGCCTCTCCCCGCCGGCGGCAGCGCTCTCTCGGCCGGGCACCCTCGGAGCATAACTGTCCCCTCCGCCTCCGGGGACGGTCTCGCTGTTGGGAACCCCGATGGCCGGTTGTTTGTCAGGCAGCCGTTACGGTGTTCGGGTCCCACGGATGCCAGGGGTACGGGCTGCATCCAGGGGAGCATCCAAGGTGCATCACCATGACCTTGCTTGCAACCCCCCAGGGTGGCTGGAGACACGGGCCATGGCTGCAGCCCGGGCACGGCTGCCAGCCCAGCCCTGCTCCATGCAAACCATGCCAGGCGTGTGCCCAAACACACCCAGGCGCACCCCGAAGGGCTGGGGCACCTCCCCATGGCCACGACACCTCGGTGGCCCCCAGGCAAGGGTGGCAGAGGAAGGTCCTCACCAGGAAGAAGGTCCCAGCAGAGCACGGCGGTGACTAAATCGCTACCTTTTTTCAGGCCAGCGTGTTGGGGAGGTGGCGAGCCCTTCGGTGGCATAGTTGGGAGGGGAGGGTGTGGAGGAGGGCAGAGGTCCTGTTCGTCAGAGCTGGGATGGGGCTTGGGAATGGGATTGCTGCTGCCTGGCTTACAGCTTCTTCCTTTGCTCAAGAACCTCCTTATCCACACCTCTGAGATGATTAGATACCCAGCAGTGTGATTCAGCTGTGGGGAGGCTGTCCAGAGCTTAGTCCATTTCCTATTCCTTTGGGGAAAACTTCAGTTCCAAGGATAGAATCATAGAATCATCTAGGTTGGAAGGGACCTTCAAGATCATCTAGTCCAA
>JAOXJM010000013.1:5384101-5394808 GCA_026413425.1 Tringa solitaria | reverse complement strand
TGTAGTGAGGGGCCCAAAACTGAACATAGTACTCAAGGTGAGGCCTCACCAGTGCCAAGTACAGAGGCACCATGACTTCCCTGGAAGATGGATGCTGGCAGGGGAGAGGGGGGTCCCCACTCTGCTGGCAGCCCCACTCGTGGGGAGTGGTCTGGGAACAGATGCTGGAGCATCAGTGCAGAGCAGGCATGTCGATTTGTTCTACCCTGTACTATTAACCAGATATTTACAACAATGGGGTATAAAATTATCCAGATTTGGGCAAATCAACCGTTCATATATGTAAAAGGGACCTCTTTTCTGCCTGGCTGGGGACTGTGTGCTGGATGGTACCTGCTGTGCTCTCTCCCTACAGATGCCATCAGTCCATCAGGGCAGATCGAGCTCATCCGTGGGGAGCTCCGTGGCTCTGTCACAGTCCTGTGCCCACCTGGGGACACTCAAGGTGGTGAGAAGAGGTTCTGGTGCAAACTGGGGAGAGCCAGCTGTGCTCTCATCGCCGACACCAATGGCTACGTGGGAAGGAATTACCAAGGACGAATCCTTATCACCCCTCAGGAGAGCTCTGGAGCTTTCAAAATCTTGATAAATGACTTAAAAAAAGAAGACTTGGGGCTGTACAAGTGTGGGACAGGAAGGCTTAGCGGCTGGGACAACCAGCGGATGGTGGCTCTGCAAGTGACAGCAGGTAGGTCGGGGTGCTGGGGGCTGTGGGTTCCTCACCGCCCCGGATGAGGACCATGGAATGCTAACAAAGTGCTCTCCAACCTGCAGCCTCCACCCTCCCCAGGAGACCAAAATTTCTGAGCGGCACAGTCGGAGGCTCGTTCTCCTTCCAGTGCCACTATGATCCCAAGGGGAACTACGAGAAGAAGTATCTGTGCCGGTGGAAGGACGCTCGCTGCTCGCTCCTCGTGGATACAGAGGGGTTTGTGCACGAGTTGTACAAAGGACGGATACAAATCGCCAGCAGCCACCAGGAAAAGGGGACTTACATGGTGGTGATGAGGCACCTGAGAGAGGAGGATGAGGGATGGTACTGGTGTGGGGCTAAAAATGGGCACACAGAGCACACATCCGCTGTGATGCTGCTCATGGAGAAAGGTAAGTGGTGGGATGCCTTGGAACACAATAAATCCCTTTCTTTAAATCATTCTTTCCCCTACCCCTTCATGGGCATGAGAGGAATAGACTCTCCTTTGCACTGTGCATAAATATAACAACATTACAAGAAACATCAGCTTTATGTTTTGCCTTACAGTTATTGGCAAGTGAATCAGGTGATGGTAAAGGTTTTCAGAGGCAAGGGTGTAAGCTGAGCTTTCATAAGAAATTTAGTTTGTTTGAATTATATTATTGATTATTGATGATGCAAAGCCCCAGCGTATGACACCCTGATCCTAGCAAGCACAGCACAGAGACATGTGCTTTGCTCTGAAGATAAGCTGAAGGTTATTTGGCAGTTTTAGAGACTGAAGCCTGTAAATACACAGATCAATGTAACCGTTCAGCTGGCAAAGACAGAAACAGTGGGGTTAAAGCATGAACATTTGCCAAGTATTAGTGGGTTTTCATTAGTACTCCCAAGCTGCTTTCTATAAGACTCAAAGGAAAATAGAAATGCTTGGGTTTGGCCATATCATGCTGCAAATCTTTTCATGCCGAGATGCAAGGTGGAATGCGTAAATCTTTGGTAAATCTAGCATGTGTCTGCAAAAAGATGGCTATCCAAGCCTCAAAATATTTTTCTCCATAGAAACCTCCTCTTCACAAGACCCAGAAACATCCACTCTTGTGAAACCCACCTTATCATCCAGCCTGGCCACCTACAGCACGCCCACGCAGAGGAGCGTCACGGGCCTGACGTATGTGATGGGCACCATCGCCAAGAGCACCAGCACCCTGCTGCCCACTGTCCCCCCCGGCACCTCTGGAACCTCCCCAGGAGAAATCTATCATGAGAGGTAAGGTCATGGCCACGCTTCTCATTGGCACCACCTCGGTGGTTTACAACCCATCTGTCCCGTTTCCCAGGGCCCCGCACAGGTTGTGCCGGGGTTGCAAGTTGAAAACACCAGCAGGAGACATCAGTAATTAGAAAAGCAGAAGGCAAGGTTATCTCGTGTCCATCTGTGGCATCTTTGAACTTGTCTCTAAACTTTCTGGTGCTGGTCGGCTCTGTAGATCAGACGCCAGAGTCAATAGATGTGCTTCTGTCTGTTTTCCTTTGCTCAGGACATTAGGAAACATCAGGCTTGAGCAATAACGCTGGTGAATCAGTAGCTGCTGCCTTCTTCACCGCACACATTATCCACGTCCTTACAGGCAGCCAGCAACCAGGGTGGTGTTTGGGTGCTCTGTGTTGCACAAGGAGCTATCTTTGGACAAGGTTAATCAAAAGGCTGTGAGCTATTTTGGCCGGTAATTATTCTGTGGTACATCTCTACGGCAAGCCCTGGGGCTCACCCCAGTGCAAGTGGTTTTCTCAGTGGATTTCCCTCCTGTGCTTCTTGCTACAGAGGGTGGCTGGGAGCAGCCCTCGCTCCTCTCGCCCCAGCCATGGCCACCGTCCCGAGCCGGGTGGAGGGGTTTGCATCGCTGGCACAGATGTGTCAGACACCACACTATCAGTCGTAATCGCAGACAAACCACAAAGTCCACAAATCCAGCTCAATATCCTGAGCCATCCCCCCCCGTCCAGAGCTCACATCTGCCCCTGTGATGCCCAGCACAAGGAGCACCATCCTCTCCATCCCCTCTCCTCCCATCCCCTCCCCACAGCCAGAAAGAGGAGGGGGGAGCCTGTTACCAATCACAAACCGTATCTCGTATAAAGGGTCAGATTTTGCACCGTTCCTGGCAAAGCTCTGTTTGCCTGCAGAGCTCCAATAGCACTTACACCATTTTTGCAAGGAGACACCACATAGACACCCTCCAACAGCATCAGAGTCTACGACAACTGGCAAAGAAGGAGTATGAACTTGTGAATTTAGCTCATTTTCGTTTTGGAGGGGATAATTCATCTGCAGCATAAACCCCACACAGTAGAGCAGAGGCAGCTGTAGAAATTAATTCCTCACAAGCCGAGTTCCAGATCAAATGAGTTAATCTCTGCTGAACTTTGTTGACTGCTCCCCTTTGATTCTGTCAGAGTTTACAAGTTCTTTGTAACTCTCTGGGGTAAAAACTGCATGAAGGTACTTAAAAATCTGAGCACTCCAAATCCAACTTAATTCTGATGGTTCCTCTTTCCAGCTCCTCAGGTGAATCCCCTCTGCTCCCAGTCGTGTTACCAGCTCTCGTTTTACTGATTTTCATCACTATCACTACTCTCGCCCTGATCAAAATAAAGTTTCAAAAGGAGAGGGGTAAGCTGGCCGGGCAACACTTTTCGGGTCACGGTGGTTGTTTCGTGATGGCTTTGCTGGTGGTTTCTGAGAGCAGGAGCCTGACCCACAGCAGATTTCCATCTCGGGGAGGGACACATCCATTCTCAGCCAGTGCAGCCTGAAAGGGCAACCATTCTTAAAAACCCACAATGTCCTAGAGAAGTTGCTATTTTATTTTTTTTAATACTTTTCACCAAAAAACAGATGAAGGAAATGGAAATTCCTGCTGAAAACAAGGTTGAGTTTTTGTGTATAGAAGATTTACGGCTCCGCGAGTGCTCGGAAATCCTGAAGTATAAAGGGCAGGGATCTGTGCGATGTGAGCGACTATGTGCCAGGCGGCTTCTCGGGGCTGAAACCAGCCCATTTGGTCCAAAGTTGACAAAGACTTGCCCAAAAAATCTTTGCTATCACCCGATTTTCAAAAATATATACATATATCTTATTCTATAATATACCGTGTCCCTAGAGATAAATCTATGGACAAAACCCTTCTGTGAGGACGGTGGTGAGTGAAAATGCATTTTCCACAAGAGTGAAAATGGGAAAAACAATGGTCCTAATCCTGTGTCTGTTAGGACATGGCTTGTCTATTTAAATAGGTGTTAGAGGTGTGTTCTCCATTGTCTGCATGGTTTTTGGCTTTAAGGAGAAGAAAGCAGCACCGCGGGAAACCTGGAAGCAGCGCGGATTCGGTCTGACCTGAACCCCGTGAAAGAGCAAAGGATGGAGGAAACCCCGAGCCCAGAAAAGGCGCAGGATGCGGGACAGCCCCTGGCAAACATAGGTGGGTGATTCCTGGAACTGGCCCTGCAAAGGTCATCTCCCTCAGTAGAAGACAGTGAGAACAAGTTTTAAGCGAAGGGTTTGCAGCTTCGTACGTAGAACACCTCCCCCGGAGAGACAGCGGGTTTGCAGTCCAGGAATTACGATCCCACAGCCCAGGACTCATGCTCTGATGCCAAACTATCGCCTTTATTCCTTACCAAGGAACGTTGAGTCACAGATTTCAAAAGACTTGGATTAAATCCTATATGAGATTTATAAATTTATTACAGGCTTGATTATAATTTTTGCTTACGCGTAGTAAACTCGTTATTGCTCTTCCTGCTTGCTCGTTTCAATAAAGTCTGATTTGCTTATGACCTCTTGCAATCTTACACAGGAGCAATTCTTGTTCTCGGTGTTGCAATCACATCAACTCTTTTGTCCTACTCCTGTAGGATAATCTATGCCATCCTTGGAAGATTCAGGATGAACAACTCCTGTGTAAGAGTCTGTCATCTGGCAAAATATAAAAATAGTGCCTCGGAGTACTAGTGCTGTGGAGAGAAGCTCTTGTAAAAAACATCTGAGCAAATATTTTAAAGTGTATCTAATCTAATATGTGGGATTCCTATCAGTGAAATGCACTCTTCTCCCCTAAAAAACAAAACAAAAAAAACCCCACCAAAGATCAAACTGGAATAGTGGTTCAAAAACTTTGGTGATGATGGTATTTCATATTCTCATTACTATGCAATTAGATCCAAACTCTCTAATCATATAAGCAGGTAACAATATTTTAAAGTCGGATAGTTGCAGAGGGAAATAAGCGATTGTGACAATTTGCACCCTCTGGAATGGACAATCTCTCTGTGCACGTTTCTGCTTGTGTTTCTTTTCTTCTTTGAAACATCCACTGACTTGATCAAAAGCAGATCTACAGACATCACATTTTTCAAAGCTATTTAGAGAATATACTGTAGATATCAAAAGAAGCCTTCAGAGTGACTTTAAAACCAAGGCCATTAAGTTTGAAATCTAGAATATTTTGTGGAGAGCGAGACAACCTGCTAAAACTACACAAGTTTCCTGGCTGCTTGAGATTTTACTTTGCAAAAACGGAGCTGTACGAAGGTCCTAAATGTAAAGAAAGGAAAGAAAAGAGTACACACCCCACCTTAAAGCCTTGAAAATAAAGAATGGACGTTCCGTAAAAAACTTTCAAAAATGAGAAGTTAAGCCCGAGGTTTCTAATTGCGCTTTTTGTTTCTGAAATGTCTGGTTGGGGTAAAGCCCTGGATAACGCTCCGCTGAAGCCGAGCAGGAGGCGGACTCCAGCAGTTCCCTCCAACCCGGGTTTCTCTAGTTTTCTGTTTGTGGGACTCCCTGAGATATCAGACCCATTTAAAATACTAAATTTGGCCTGAAACCAGAAAAAAAAACCCCACAAAGTGACTTGTAAAAATATTGTAGAGAGGCAATGCCGGATCACAGCTTTTCTTTTGGTTTTGTTTTCTGTTTTATTTACAGCAACCCTATGGGGAAAAAAGTACTTTTCAAGGTGACCGGTGAAGAGTTGAGGGAGAGTCCCCTTCCCCCAAAGCCCCCGCGTACATGAGCTTGGAATTTTCCCCGCGGAAAGCCGAGGCACGGTATAAACTGCCAAGTATCCGGCCCCACTTGTTGCTTGCTGCCCTGCTCAGAAGCCAAACACCCCGTGTCGGGAGCCAAATCCCCACAGGGATTGTAGAAGAGAGAATAAAATAATGCAGCTGTAATCGAGCTATTTGTGTGTCACCCTGACTGTCTCTTGTAGACAGAGCACCCCGAGGGAAAGGTAAAGCTGGAGAGGGTGGGAAGGACCCTCGTGGCTGCAGGTTTGCTCATTGCTAGGCAGAAAAAGAAAATCTGGATTTTCTGATATTTTCAAAAATCCTTATCCCTCGGGTCATTTTGCAAGGTGTAAGCCATACCTGACTTCAGTCTATCAAAGACACACAAATTCTCAAGTGCTGTTTTTCTTACATCTCTTCTGCAGAACTATCCACAGCCTCAAAAATCAAACCGTTTCTGCCCAAACGCAGCCCAGACCCAAAGAGCAGCTTTGGCTGAAGCCTCGGATTGCATGTCATGCTGCAAACTGTGCTTTGGCCCGAAAAAAAAGCAAGTTCAGGGCTGTTTGTTTTCTGGAGATGCCAAAGTGCTTTGGAACCTGTGACTTGGCAGAAGGACACTTCCTCCTCTGTCAAAGCAAGTAAATATATTTGCATGAGGCAAGGGATCGGTTTTACCAGAAATCTTCAGGGTGAAGGCAGTGGTTTGGTTGAATAAACTGTTTATCCACCCTGGACTAACTTTTCCTCCTTGAGATGCCCAAGCGGTTGCAGGTCCCAATGGCTGGTTTCTACCAGGACTTTCCTCACCCGTGGCCATGCCACTGTCCTCCTGAGTGTCCTCCACAAGCCCAGGCTCTTTGAAACACCTCTCCAGGCCAACTGCGGTGAGCAGGGCAGCCGACACGCTGGCACCCAAAGGGAAAGGTTCCTGGGAGCGCGGGAGGTTTGGGAGAGCAAACACACCTGTGTCTATTGTGGCCAAGCGAGCACAGCCCCTTGTCCAAGAGTTAAAAGCAATGCCAAGAGCAGCCAGAGCAGCAGTTCTGGTGGGAAGGAGGTGGATTGCAAGGGATCAGCACTTCTTCCCATCTGGGAAAGATGGAGGCTGTTCTCTCAGTGCGAGATCCCCACTAGATCACCCTGTGCAAGCACAGCAACAGCCTTCTGCACCTCAAAAGCTCCTTCCTCACCTCAAAAGCTCTGCATTCATGAAGAGAAGGGAGCTTGACAGCCGTCGCCAGAGGAAAGGTACTTCCAAGGCTGTCTTACCATCTGACAAATTTGCTAAACGTCCCAACTGCAGGTCAGGATCTCTCTGCTCCCAGGCACAGCAGGAGCACCTGGAGCTGCCACCCCACTTAAGCTCAACACTTTTCACCGAGAGCGGATGAGAAAAGCTTGGTGTGACCCCCTAGTTAGAAGAAATTACTGCTTTTGCACCATTAGTACAAGGTAAAGCAAGTTAATGATTCATCCCATATAATACAAATACTTTCATCTTCATTAACTTTACTTTCCCATTCCATTTCTGACAACCCCACACTTCACAGGGAATTTCCATTTGGGCCCCTATACACCTATAGCAGGAGAGCAAAGAAACGAGGTTGAAGATGGCAGCAAAGCTCTAGTTGATTATTTTTCATTTTAAAGAGTTTATAACATCCTTTGTCTGCACAGACAAGACCAACCCTTGCCCACCCAGACTCCTGTTCTTCCCAGGAGGCTGAGGGGCTGGAGGAAGCAGGGAAGGGAGACAGACCTGCTCTACCAGATCCTAACCAGGGTCTTCTTAGAGGCATTGGTTTCCAAAAAATGTGTGACAGCTTAAAAAAAAAACCCAAACAAACCAGAACCCCACACCTGATCTTGTCCTGGTTTTGCCCTACAAAGCTGTTCCACTGTTGGTTGGGGGTATCATAAGACCAGAAGCCAGGTCAGTCCTTGCAGCAAGGGGTTCTCCTGCCCAGGACAATGGGAAATGCTGTCACAACTCAAGGGTGATGCTGCAATGCCAACAAAGAGGATGGGGCTGGCTGGACCCTGCAGAATCAGACTCAGACCCCATAAGGCTCCCCAGTGTCTCTGTGCTACCTGTCTTCAACCCAAGGAGTCACAGCTACCCTAGATAGCTGGGTCTTGTCCATGAAGAAAGCTGTCTCACAGGTACCCTGCTCCCAGCAGAGCAGAAGACCTTCAAGCAGCCCAAGGAGGCCACCCTTCCCAAAGGAGGCAGAGGTGACCACGACCATGTCCAGGAGCCCACCCTTGGGGTGTCTCTTGTGCAACCGGGAGGCAAATACCAACCTGCACCCTCAGAGGGACAGCAGAGCTGGGATGGGCATTGCCTTCCCTGCTCTCGCGTGGGTGGTGCTCACCTGGCAGGGTTTTTGGATGCTATTCCTTTAAGGCACAACAGGTGGAAATGCAGGGCTAGAGGTACCAGGAGTATTTAAAACAGCCTGGCACTGCCAGAGCCCAGTGTCCGGCACTGGGAGGGAGGCAGGACACTGGCAGGAGGTCCTGGGGTCAGACACCAGCAAACCCAGGAGCAGCCAAGCTCGGCGAACCAGCAAGTACAAAATACTCTGCAGAAGGAACTTGGAGTGTAAGTAATGCTTCTTTTTGGTCATTCTGAAACGCAAAGTCTTTCGTACTACCGCTTTTGAGATGGGGAAGGAGAAGAATAGAAGTCTTGAGACATTTTTAAGGACTCTTCCTCACACGTGTGTGAAGGGAAGCAGCAGTTCTGGAACAGCAGTGAACAGGGGTGCAGGTCTTTCTGCTGGGGGGACTGATTTATTTAAAAGGCGGTCAGAAGCGCAGGATCAGGTTTATAATGGTTATATTTTCTTCTCTGCAGTAGATTTTTAATCTTTCCTTTCTGGAAAAAAAAGGCTAATTATCACTACAATATTTGCATTAACTTTTAACACGGAAAATAACAAATGTTAATAAACATTACTGTAGCAATCTGAGATGTTGCAAATTAGTCTCTGGTCATTACAGTCTTTTGAATCACACCACAGAGGTAACCAGAGGGATGCGGATTTTGAAATTTAAGTAGGGAATTGTTATGGTTATGTCCTAAACGAGCTCTGAAGAGCTATTGACTTTGACTGAAGCGTGAATGGGATGTATGTGGTGTCCCAAAACTGACAGGAGAGAAAAGTAGCAGGTTCTTTTCACATTTATACCAACTGCAAAAGGGTGGGTTTCTGCACACCGGCATTCATCCTCTGGAAAAGAAACAATTCTTGTAGGGCTTTTAATACATTTCGTCTGAAGTACAGAGAGATTCCAACTCCTAATTGTGCTGCTGGTAACAATACTCACACAGGCGCCATCCACCCGCCCTGCAATTGCCATGGCACAGACTGGCTGTACAGTAAGTGCTTCTGGATCACTGCAAGTTCCTGCTCCTTGCAATATTGATAGTGTTGAACTAGGAGAACTATTAAGTGTTGAAGTTGGTTTCACTTTCCAGCCCAAAAGACAAGGAAAAAAAAAAAAAGTAAGACTATCACAGGTCATTTGTTTCTTATCTGAAAAGCAAGAGGCTGGTGCACGGGGTATCTAACACCTTTAAAGAATATAAAATTAGATAAACCATATGCTAGCTTGTGACCTAAGAGCTCAAAGGAGCATAAAAATAATCCAGCAGCATAATCTCATCAGAAATTTCAGTCCCTGCCATGGAGGGCTGGCTGGTTATTCTTCTTCAGTTGGTTTCCAGAATACACTCCTCACATAGGACACTAATTAACTGGCACTCACAAAGATTCTTAACTAGGAGCGACACTAGTAGTGCAGAATTTCCTAAAAAACTACTGATTTCTTCGTAAATCTTGATAATCTTCAATAAAATCTGCCTGGTTGTTTCTGCTCACTGCATCACAAGCTTAACCCCTCCTACTGATTCTCTCCATATTGTAAAGGAGCCATCGGTTTGGAACGTGAAATATTTCTTTTCTGTTTGGGTTTAGGTCAGCCTGATCTTTTATCTTAAACTTGATTGCTCATTCAAAACTCCATGAAAACGCCCCATCCAAGGGAACTGGTGACTTTTCTCCATCCTACTCCAGCAAATAAAACTCACAATAAGGCCATCCATGCAGTTATCTTGATGGGCAGCATAAAGATGTAGATAGTCCCAGTCCTGCACAGCAAGAAGTCCATGGCTGTGCCCACAGTGTTCCTGGGTCTTGCTCTAAAGGGATTTGAGGGGAAAAATATTTACTCCGTTCTGTCTGTTCTCATTTCTCATAGATTTGAGTAACAGGACTACAAAACAGGACTCCTAGATTAGAATTACAAGTGTGGCAACTAAACCGTCATGTTTCATTGATCTCACAGCACGTCCTTGACACTGGTCATTTTTAAGAGCAATAGTTAATAGCTAATGGATTGGACTGCGCTGATCCCTGGCAAGCTGTGTGAGGAGTGTACTTGTTTCTCAGACCTCAACCCTGCAGCTGAGTCAGCAGAATTTGGGAACTGAACTGTGGTATTTCATACCCAGCAAGAGGTATGAAAGCTCAGGTTTGCATAAGTCTGGGATCAGGTCTTGATCTCTTTCAAATCGTTATAAACCTGAAGATATTGCTTGACAGGACAGAGAGAGTCACAAAAGCACCATGGAAACCCAGAGAAGGTCCCAGTGAATGATATTTAGAAGACCTAACCTAGTCCAAAAACACTTTCTGCTGGAAACCTGGAGGCAATATTTCAAAATTTAGGTATATGATAGTGCTGGAGAGGAAGGTGGTGTTCCCAACCCAGAACAATCCTGCAGGGCTTTCAGCACTGAAGGAGCCAAGGAAGAATCCAACACACAATAGAATGGGAACCCCAGCCCAGAGATGTCTCATACCATAGCTGCTCCACAGCAACCTCCCACTGCCCTTCAAAAGCCCCATGAACCACTTCCATAGAATCAT
>JAOXJM010000013.1:5370420-5384001 GCA_026413425.1 Tringa solitaria | reverse complement strand
AGAAATTTTTCCTGATATCCAACCTAAACCTCCCCTGGTGCAACTTGAGGCCATTCCCTCTTGCCCTATTGCCTGTTGCTTGGGAGTTACTTGTTAAAAATCCAGATTACAGAAACATGTTCTGAGTTGTAATGAGTTTTTACCTGTCATTGTGGTACAGGTATACAGTTGGGGTTTATTACCACTCAGACACTTTCTAGGTTTCTCATGCTCACACACCTGCAGCCGCGCTTGGTGGGGGTTTCAGCAGCCGTTCCCGAGCTCTTGGTCATGAATGTGGCGACTCAAACCAAGCACGGAAATAGGTGACTGGGAAAGAAAAAGTCAATGCCATTCACCCAGTAATGGCTAGATCTTCTGTTTCAAAGCATATTGCAACTAAATGTTTTGATTTGTTAGTATTAATCCAGCCAGTGACTAGCCTACCTTGTTCTGGTCTTGTATGATCTAATTCTTTGAAATGCCTGTTGCATTATTTGCACAAACACACCAGCACACTGCAAGCAGCTAGAGACCATGGAGCCACCCCCGCCTGGCAAAGTGTCCCAGATAAGATATTGCCATCACCCTGGTGCAAAGCATCAGAATCAGCATCATTGCCTGCATGGACAATGGGGCACAAATTGCCTCCAGGTTCCTCTCAGCCCCTGTGATGCCTCCTGCCTCCAGCTCAGCAAAGTCCAGCCCTCTCAAAGTGGGCTGCAGGCACCAACCTGCACAGTGCCATGAATATCGGCTACCAAACAAGGTCCTGGTGACCCATGTGGTGTGGTAGGATCAGGTTTTCTCTGCAGGAAAGGTTTCCAGTGTCCATCAGTCCATGGGGACACCATGGGCTCACGTGCTCATCCCATCCAGGGGATGTGGAACATGCAGAGGGGAACCCAATGTGGCAACTGAGTCCAAATCGATCACATCACGCAGTCCCCAGGAAAAATGGGTGGAGGATCATCAGTCGTCTGCAAAAATCCCATGAAACTGCTCCCATGTGGGGTGACCAAATGAGCCTTCTCCCGGAAGGTTGTGGGAGCGCTGTGCAAGCCTCGTGCTTAGTGCCAACCACCAGAGCCCCACCAGGACTTAGGGAAACCCCTCAGGACCAGTCATGGCATTGCTGCCCAGGGCAGATTACTGCTGGTGCTGCCAGACACAGGGGGCACATAGTGATGTGGTTGTGCCTCTGTATATGAAGCCCAAAATGAAGTCTCACCTCCACCGCCAGCTCCAGGAAAGATTTCACCAATACAAAACAAAGAAGCACTATTTCTTCCCCGCTTTCTCTACTCCTGAAAAGTTGAATAGAGCAATGAGAAGGTGCAGCTGAGTGGCAGGAGGAGTACAGGCTGGGCACAGGCATTTTTCCCTTTCCAGCACTGGTTCTCCAGCAGGCACCAAGCCCTGGGCACACAGCAGGGTAAGGGCTCTGCAGACCCACCAGCACACTTGCCACAAACCTGCTTCTCGGCTGCTCTGGAGAGAGCACACATGGCATTTCCCCTCTGCTTTCAAGCCTCTTGACTCTTCTATACCCCCCTGCAAACCTCTTCTGTCCCATCTCCTCTCTCCTTCCAACTGCCCCTCCACCTGCAGGAGCACAAACACAAATCACTTGCACAACCACTTACTTGCATTCCTTTTCATATGATCTTGGCAACTTTTTCTCTTCCCTAGAGCTCCGAGGTCTAGACCTTGTGCTCTGACCAGAGGTGGCAAATCCAGCAGCAAATCTTTCGAAGCAAGAAGGAACTAGAGCTCTTTTACCAAAAAGCTTGATTAAATTCTCCTCCAGCATCTCAAACAGCACTTGCTCGTTGCAGAGCGACCAGCAAAGCTCATTTGTGCCATTTCTGTGGGCTCGGACGTGTCAGTCTTGCAGTGCAACACAGTGCTGGCAGCAGAGAGGGGGTTTCCAGCCATCCAGCTCAGTGGATCCACGTGGAAGTACAGCACAGATTTTTTTTTTACATAACCAGTGTCTGTGCTTGCTCAGACTTGCTTTATGTGGCATTTCTGTCCATTCATTGAGTGAGCGGGGGAAGGTTTTAACCACATCTGAGAAAACAGGAATAGAGGCATCCCAGAGCTGCAGAAATTGGTCACACAAGCACACAGGAACCATTTCTCTTGTGTAGGCACAAGTGTACACACAGGAACCGTTGCTCTCGTGTAGGCACAAGTGCACACACATGTCCTCAGTGATGGAGAGGCAAAATTTCTTTCCCGCTTTAACATGCATATGGAGACCCTGATGCCATCACTCTTGCACACACCTTTGTTTCACAAAAGAGGTCTTGGTAACCCTTCCCTACCTGACAAAACAATGCTGCCCCTAACCTTGAACTTGCCGATTGCTTTGGGAAGGAATTAGACTAACAGATTATTCCAATTTTGCCAAGAAGGGGAAAGCTGAGCTGGGATCCTGCTTGCTCTGCAGACAGAGAGGTGGGAGGCCAGCAAGGTGACCATCAGCCAAAGGAACTGCTGTTAGCAAGGGGCAAATATCAAGGCCCTTTTTGTGCCATATTGTTTGCTTTCTGCTGAATATGTTATGTTTGTCTTGCTGGCTACTTCTGGGATATCTATGAAAGAGCATTTTTCATGCTCAGTGAGTTAATTATTAGCCATGGAGAAGTGGCCACTGAGCAATTAGAAATCACATTACAAGGAAGAAAGCACAACAGAACAGCTTTCATCTTAACACGGAAATAAAAGACTTTTTCTTCTACCGGGAATTACCCTTAATAAAATTGTGTCACTTGACGCCCTGAAATCAAATTCTTCTGAATGTTTATAAAGACTTGGCACCCATTATCTTCTCTAGAACTTGGAGTACGTGTGTAGATCAACAGCCTCTCTCAGAAAATGCACATTCCCATCACTGCACCAAGACAATGCCCAACAGCAAACTCAGTTCAGGCCAAAGACAACAGTTTTAAGACAACAGAATTAAGAGCCTTGGCTCTTCACTCAGGCAGGTCAGAAATATCCTGAAGACAACGGACACATTTCAAGAGCCCTGCAGCTTGGTTTGACAGTCCCCAACAGCCATTGTTTTGATTTGGATTAATTTTAGTACAGTAGGTTTGTTGGATGTGCAGGTGGGACAGTGTTTTATTGGCCTAAGTCTGATTCTTGGAGGGGTGGGGGATAAATCCCTGCATCTCACTAACTTTACCAGCAGCTGAGGAAGGAAAAAAAAGAAATGGAGGTGGAAATATTTCCCTTTTTCCCTTGTGTGTCCTCAAAGAGATCAGGGAAACAAAGAGCAGTAATTAAGCACTGGCTCCAGATGGGAATTCTGCTCTATGACATAGGGAAGAAATTTGGACACAAGGAAGAAATTTTTACAATCAAGGTGGTAAGATACTGGCACAGGTTGCCCATCAGTGGAAGCTTTCAAGGTCAGGTTGAATGGGGCTTTGAGCAGCACGACCTGGTGAAAGATGTCCCTGCCCAGAGCAAGGGGCTGGACTACATGATCTTCAAAGGTCCTTTCCAAGCCAAACCATTCTGTGTGAGTAGGTTTGCGTAAGGAGTGGTTTTGGCATTTGGGCTCACAAGGAAACAAGCCTTCCTTTCACTGCATGAACAACATCGAAAAAAAAATATGACCCCAGCTATTAAACTATGAGAAGTAGCATTATCTCCTGGAAAGGGTCAAGTGAGCAGCTGAGCTCTGGGTTGCCAGGGATCAGCGCTTTTCCAAAATTTCTGGACTTCAGCCTTGTGGTGGGATGTTCCAATTTAAAAACATAAAACCAGGTTTAGTTTCTGAATTTGAATCAAACCTCTTCTGGTTTGGCCAAAATTGTTTCTTATGTTGTGCACGGCGACGCTGTTGCCTGCCCAAGGGACGCTTTGCTCTGATGGAGACATTGGTGGCTTTTAGGCATTGCATTAACCAGGCTGGTCATAAGAACATCTCCCCTCATTTCACAGAAGGGAAGCTTGGGGTGTTGGGATGAGACCCACAGGCAGTCACGATGCCACGCAGCAACACAGGCAAAAACAGAGTTATCAGCTCTCTCTTTTCCATTCAGTCGCTTGACAGAAGCGATTAAATGCCGTATTTTGCCTCTAGCTCAAGTAGCCACAACTCTCATATAGAATCATAGAATGGTTAGAGTTGGAAGGGACCTTAAAGATCGAGTTCCAACCCCCCTTCAGGCATGAGGATTACTAGATCACTCGATGACTTAACTTAATAATTTTGAAAATGTAATTATTCACCAACTTGTGCCTTTTTCAGGGAATGCGAGAAAAATGACTTCACTGGCATTCATCTTCCTGCTCGCCCTCCTTCCAGCCCAATCTGCAAGCAGCAAACACCTCCCCAAGGCAGCAAGTAAGTGTCACCCATCAGGGACAGAGGTCTTGTGGGTGGCCTAAGCCCAGAAGTGACCTCACTGAGCGGGAAGCAGGGTTCAGGGAGCATCTCTCCCCCCATCAGTGCCCACCACTGCCATGGGACCTGTCAGACCCATGATGCTGCTCAGCCCGGGGTCTGTGCTCGCACCAGTACACCCGTCCTGTGCCACAGTCCCATGGGGTTGTGTACCAGAGCTGACATTTACAGCCAACGTGTTTTCCTCTTGCAGTCGAAAGCCCTGTGTTCGGACCACAGCAGGTACATGGGCTGCTCAAGGGGTCAGTCACCGTGAAATGCTTCTACCCTCCCACCAGCGTGAATAGACACGACAGAAAGTACTGGTGCAAGCAATCAGCCAAGGGCTGCACCACCATTGTCTCTACCAGTGGCTACACCGCGTCAGGCTTCCAAGGCAGAGTCTCAATCATCGACTACCCGCTGGCAAAGAACTTCCAGATTAACATGACCGAGCTCACAGAGGCAGATGAAGGCACCTATGAGTGTGGTATTGGTATCAATGGCAGAGGGCTCTCCCACAAAGTCATCCTGGATGTTTCTGAAGGTAATTACAGTCTTGGGGCTCCTTAATCTATTCTTTTCTTTTACTTTTTTCTCCCATTTTTTAATAAGGCTCCACAGATAGCGTGTCCAGTGTCTAAGAGCTCAAGATGCTCCATGTTTTCAAGAAACAGCAGTTCTTCATTTTTCCCCCCTCCTCTTACATAATTAATTTTTTTTAAAAACTAAAATTCTGGCATAAAAATCAGATTAAACTAACCTCACCTTAAGGTCACAGACATTGTTTGGAAACTGCTGACCTCTCTCAGCCACTGAACTTTAGGGAGATGCGTTCAATCTGAGGGCAGAACTGCCTGTCCCTCTGATGTACCCCCAAGCCCATGGCTGTGCGAGCCAAGCCTGTGCCCACCAAGCCTGTGCCCAAGTCCAGGGGGACATGATGTGCAGGATGGCACCCCACAGGCACAGAGCATGGTGCCAACTCATGGCACTTCCCTTGGCAAGAAGGCTCTGGAAGAAACCCTGCTATAGAGTGGGCAGTGAAACACATTTCAGGCCTGAGGTCTCTTTGCTGTCTCAGATGTGGGACAAAGCTGGGCAGATCATTACATGTGAGGGTGGTGAGAGCCTGGCCCAGGTTGCCCAGAGAAGCTGTGGCTGCCCCATCCCTGGAGGGGTTCAAGGCCAGGTTGGAGGGGTTTTGGAGCAACCTGGTGTGGTGGGAGGTGTCCCTGCCCATGGGATTATCTTTAAGGTCCCTTCCAAAGCAATCCATTCTGTGACTCCATGATCATGGTCTGAGCAGGGATGGCACATAAGCATATAATATAGCAAAGGACAGAGAAACCCTATGTTAAAGGGAGCCTTTGAAGGTACAGGGGAGTCATCCACAGACAGAGCTGGTGGTGGGCATTGACTGGTGTCTCTGTATGCATAGGTCCACACGTACCTGAGGGGGCTGAACTCTTCTACGTGAAGCTGCACAGCACTTTGACCATGGTCTGCAACTTTGGGGACAAGTATGCAAGCCATAGGAAATACCTGTGCAAGATGGAGAAAAGCGGCTGCCAGAACGTTGTTGATACTCACCAGAAATATGGTGAGGACTATGTTGGGCGAGTTATGCTGAGCAATACGGAGCCTGCAGGCTCATTCAGCATCACAATAACTCAGATGGGCTGGGAGGACTCTGGTTTGTACGTGTGCGGGGCTGGCACCTATGGGGAGAGCGGCGTATCAAAGGAGCTGGACGTGCACGTCTATGAGGGTGAGTAAGCTATTCCCAGTGGTTTGGTTTTTTTCCTTTATCTGTGCTTCTCTTTAGCAGCATCACTGACAGTCTCACTTCAACAAGAACTTTAATTTCATAGAGTGCTATTATCCTGTCCTCTCATCTAGATACTTCTTTCTATCCATTTAGTTATCTGTAACATACTAAACGATCGCTAATAAAGCTTGTATCATGACTTAACTTTCCCAGCAGTGGCTAGGTATCTTCCCCAGCCTGGCTAGCCCAAAACTCCAGAAGGCAAATTCTGCCTGTCAGTTTGAGACAATCAAATGGTCTCTTCAAGGCTTAATTCCTTAAATCTCAAAATGAGAGATGTAGAAAGAAGACGACCTGCCCTTCTCCTAGCAAAGGGAACAAAACTTTGACATGTCAGTACACAAAGACAACCACCGCCCAGGGGATTTGGGAAAAAGAAAGGCCTGACAGATCCTTTAGGGTTAATTCCTGGCAGTGCCAGGACAGTCCCCTACCATCTGCACCCCTGAGCTTCACCTTGCCCTGCTTTAGCCAAAACAGCTTTGTTTGATCTGATAATATTTATTCTCTTGGGAGAGTGCCACAAGGGCAAAAGTTAAACTTGTAGAGCTACTAATTTCATTTTTTATCTCCAGAGTCAAAGGTTCCTCAAGGAAAGCCCACAATATTTGGAGTAAAAGGAAGTTCAGTAACTTTTGAATGCCACTATGAGCCTCTAAGAAGGTCCTCATTGAAGTACTTGTGCAAGTGGAGAGACAATGGGTGTGCTAAGATCATAGATAACGCCGGGTTTGTGCATCTCATGTATGAAGGAAGAGTGGCCATGTACAACAACCCACAAAACAACACATACTCCATCATCCTCAACCAGCTGAAGAACAGTGACCAAGGCTATTACTGGTGCATGACAGAAAAGGAGAATGAGAAGCAGTCATCAACTGAGCTGAAGATCATAGATGGTACGAGCTCGCTGTAAGAACCCAGGACCTAACACTCGCGCGTTGGCAGTTCTCTGTCTGCTCAGTAGGTACAAACCAACCTCCTAAGCACCACGAAGGAGCAGATCTGACTTTTCAGGAAGAGAAAAATACATAAATGTGAGGTCCAACCCCGGCACAATGTTTCACCTTATAAAAGTTCAATCTCCCCACACCCCAGTAGGTTTAAAATGGAAACACAAGGCTTCGGTTTTATGGTAAACTGTTAAGAGTTTCTTATGCAAGTATTTCTTAAGCCTTGGGAAAAAAAACCCCAGCTTTCACCCAGAGGTGCATATGCAGCATCGCTAACATTAATTTAGCAATGTGAGGAGCACTGTCCTCCAAAAATACATCTCCTGGTTCACCATCTCTAGCAGCTCCACCACCTGTTGATGACCATTCCCACCACTGAAACCACTAACACCAGTCTTGATGTTCTGTTTGCCCTCGCAGGACAACCTGGACTGCAGGGAAAGAAGGAAGTGGAGGCGCAAGAGGGTTCACGGGTCGACTTAACTTGCTCTTATCCGTGCAAATACTACTCCTACCAGAAGTACTGGTGCAAGTGGAACAACACCGGCTGCACCCCCATGCCTGCTTCTGACCAAAGGCAGACGGGGATGGACGTTAGCTGTGACACCGACAACAAGACAGTGATCCTGAGCTTCGACTCGGTGGCAAAGACAGACCAAGGCTGGTACTGGTGTGGGGTGAAGCGCAACGGCCTCTACGGGGAAACCATGGCAGTGTACCTGACGGTGACCGGAGGTGAGCTCCAAGGCAAAGGCGGGCAGGGGGTTTCCTTCTCCTCGGGGCTGTGGATCAGGCTGCCTTCTGCTGAGGGAAAAGTCCTCTCCTCATCCACTAGGCTGCAGCACCTCAAAACAGAAGTGCTCTCATCCAGGCAGCCTCCCAGAGAAGGTGCCGAGATCACTCTGGTTTTGTGCAATTTGTCGTACAAGTTTTCGTCCACTCACTGATTTTTGTTTACTGGTCATAAAAACCCCATCAGTCTAAAAATCACTTCCTTTCACAACAAGTGATTTTTTTACTTTTTAACCTGGTCCCGACTAATTATTGCTATTACAATTTGTAACTTTATTTAAGTTAAGCAACATCTGGCACCTGTCAGGTGAAGGGCTGCATGGAGTTTGGAGATGCACTTTGCTCCAGGGAGCTTATTATCATAATAAACAGGAAAATATGAGGGAGCAGGAAAGGCTATCACCCACTCCCCTGGGACAGCAAGGGGCTTAGTCTCAGCTTTGCCACAGTATTTTGTTTTTCTTGGGAAGGAATATTGTCAGAAGCTGAGCAGAAACACCTATAGCATTAAATATCCCACAGACAACCATCATCAGTGGATGATGGTCAAAGTGAAAAGAGAGAGAAATAGTCTTATTTCAGTGCCTTTGGTGGGCAGAGGGATAGAAATAAAAGCAAACCAAGTATTCAAAATTTGCTCAGGAAATACTAGAGTCAGAACTTCGAAAGGCAAGACTTTTCAAAAGTGTGTAGGGAGAGGGAACCTACTTGAGGTTTCTGCAACAGATTATTTGAAATAAGGTTATTTCAGATCTCTAAACCCCATTTCAAAGAGCCTCTCACGCACAGTCAAAACCCGCTGCAGTTCCACGTGCACCAAATACGCCCAAGTAGTTTCTGCGTCACCATCTCTGTTCTGCTGCTCATGCTACTAACAGCCCCTTCTTCCCTGGGAAACGCAGGAAGCGCTGCCGACAGTGGCCTTGACCTCCTGGACAATGCCGAGCCCCCCAGCCACGCCGAGCCCCCCAGCCACGCCGAGGATGGTTTTGTTCCCCAAGGAAGGTCCAACAGCGATGCTGGGGTGCCAAACGCAGCTGCCTCGGGAAGGTTGGTTCCCTCCCAGCCTCTGGTCATTTATATTTGTGAAGTTTCCATCAGCCCGTTGCCGTGTTTGCACGCTGCCTGGGTGGTTTAGCAACAACAGCAAAAAATAATCTTGTCCCCCAAGAACTTAGCTCAAAACATCAGAGGAAAAGAAGCAAAAAGTTACAGCAGAAGGCAAGATGTCTTGAAATTAATCTCTAGCCCAAATGAGAAAATACAGTCCCAGAAGGGAACAGTTAGAGATTCCAGGTACAGCAAAACTAATTGAAAACACTTCTGTTGAGATTATGGGGCTTTCCTTCACACGTTTATAACCAAGCTGCTGATGTAGCTGGTTTGGCACAAGTTCTGTCCTGAATTTTTGTTTGTTCCCCTATGATGTGCTGGGATACAGCCCATTAATTAAATCACATCACGCTCACTCATATTTATCAGATTTTAGACTGTTGGAAATTCATATACATCATTCAATCTTCAATAATAATAATAATAAAATGCATTTCACAGCTTAACGATATATCTTTTCCCTCCACTCCAGCTCTGATGAAAGCCAGGGCCCCAATAAACTTGTTTTAATCCTGAGCCCTCTTGGTGCCGTGCTCCTGGTCCTCGTGGCAGTTTTCGCCGTTTTTAAATACAGGCAGCTGAAGAGATCTGGTGAGTCCCTGCCCTTCCTCATCTCTAAGAAATCTCAGTGATATTAAGACAAAGGCGATATTTTGTGCCCACTGCCGGGCTGAGCTGCTCCCCTGGTCCCCCCCAAGTGATGGGGAGAGCAGAGACCTCATTTCTCCCCCTGACCCCATCCATACGGCTCCAACACCCAGCGGGGAGGGTGCCCGGGCTGGGACAGGGACCACCCCTCCGGGGCCTTTGGGTGCTCCATTGCCGGGTGTCTCCCTGCACGGAGGTGGTTGGGATGCGGATGTGCTTGCACCGGCTCCATGTAGGGTATTTATCTCCTCCCTCTTCACAGACCTGGTGTCCGTGGGGAGCTACAGGACAAACATCAGCATGTCAGACTTTGAAAGCGTGAAGGATTACGGCGCGAGCAATAACGCCTGTGCGAAGGAGACCCAGGAGACCCAGATAGGAGGGGATGGTAGGTGGCTGCCTGGGGGATGTTCTCCAGCCCTGGGACAAGGGGTGCCTGGATGGGACTTGCAGAAGGACCCCACAAATACCTGCCCAGTGATGACCCCCACACCCTAACGCCTCTCCTTCTCTCCCTGCAGAGTTTGTCACCAGCGTGGTCGCCCCGGAAAGTGCTGCTGAGACAAAGAAGGCAAAAAGGGTAAGAGGAGCAGGAGAGAGCCCACTGACCTGGGAAACACTGCTGCAGACCTCCAGCCTCTGCCAAAGGGGTTGCATTCTCCCAGGGGCCTTATGTACACCCAGGTGTTCTCCATCTTACCCGGATCTCACCACCTGCTGCAGATCAGCATCAGTGGGGGGACCTTAACCCTTTCCTGGCCCCATGTTTTAGCAGGGACAATAACACAGTACCCCAAGTCAGCCCCAGGTAGTGTCAGGACTTGGTTGTTACCATAAATATAAAAGACTGAGATAAGCAGATGACCAGAAGCCAGAGCACATCCCACCTCCCAGCCTTCCCCCAGCACCACGCTCCCATGACAGCAGCTGTTCAGGGGGTAGAAGTGGGCAGGTAGGGTTCTGTGACTTGCTCCTGTGGCTGTGGCAAGCCCCTGCCACCCCCCTCTTTGGTAAGATCATGGCCAAGGGCCACCCACTGCACACTAACCAAAGGTGCCAGATGCAAGCCCTTCTCTTTAGAAGTCCCCAGCCAAAGGCAATATGTAGGTGGTGTAAGTGCCAAAAGCTGAAACAGAGCAATAAAGGCAACTATCAGGAACCCAGTAAAACCCAGCAGCTTTAGGGCAGGTGAGCTGGGTCCCCAGATGTGGGGTCAGGCATGTTGTGGAGTCCCAAACCCACAAGTATTTGGGGTCTTCCCCGAGGCTGAGCAAAGGTGTGATGCTCTCACCTCAGCAGCGGGTTGTCCCACTCACCCGGTCTGCCTGTATCACCCCAAAACACTCATGGTCCCCCGGTGCTGCCCATCGTATTCTGCCCTCCCTCCTGCCATGTGCTGCTGCCCATTCCCAGCCCCCTGACGGTGTCCCCCTGTCCTTCCCCAGAGCTCCAAGGAGGATGCTGACCTCGCCTACTCCGCCTTCCTCCTCACCTCCACCAGCATCGCCCAGGATGGCCCCGGGGAGGGCAACGCTGCCCCAGATGTGTCCCCCCCGAACGGGGAGGGCCAGATTTGAACACGAGGGACCAAGAGGTGGCAGCGACTGGGACCGGCTCTACCTTGAGGAGCAGAGCAAGACATCAGCAAGCAGCACCCTTTATTGCTACCGCAATTTCCTATAGCTTGACCTTTTTTTTTTTTTTTGCTTAAATTCAGCTTTGAGAGGTGATTTAGGAGGAACCATTTGGTGCCAAGTGGGGTGGCTGGGCTGGAGGTGCAGGTCTGAGCGAGCAGATCGGATTGGGAAATGGCAGGGGCTGGAGCTGCTTAACCCACCGCCAGCCCCAGCCCCACCAGTGCCCTCCCAACACGGTGGGCTCTTAAGGGCACATTTTCAAAAAGAGAAGTATCTCATTTTTCTTTTAGAGGCAGATGGAAAACCCTCTAGAACGACAACTCCCATTTTTGATTCCTCTTAGCTTTTTCACCCAGAGGGCAGTACCTGTAGGTAGACCAGACGTGGTCTGAAGTGTTTTTACACACAAGCAATAAAGAATACCATTGGCTTTCACCAGATGAGGGGGCCTCACAGTCCGTGGGAGGGCAGGGGGAGAGTGCACCCAAAGAGGGGAGCAAGGATGCTTTTGGGGAGGGCTTTCTCCCCCTCCTCATAGTGCAGCATCGCAGCATCGCATCTGGCGTTGCAATTGGTACAGGATGTTAGAAGAAACCCGCAATTAATGGAGATAAACAGGAAATGTTTTGAGTAATCTCATATGCATTTCCATCAACAGCAGGAATTGATCATGGAGTGACATTAATTGGTACAAAAACTTATCAGCAGCCCACATAGCTGACTGGGCAACAGGCGCCGGTGCTCATGGCACTGTATCCATTCGCATGGTCCAGACCAAACTCCCCAGAGCAGCTGAACCAACAACCTCCCATTTCTGACCTGGAGCCGGAACAACCGAGCCCAATCCGTGCTCCTCTGCCACGGTACCACCCGCTGAAGGTGGCCTTGGAAACCCACCCTTTGCTTAACAAACCTGAGCCACACACCACTCACACATTTTCCCCGGCTGACTTCATGTTTATCCAGGCGGAAACAAGGATGACTGTGATTAAATGTTGTCTCTTGGTCTTATTTCCGAGCGTGGATGACTAAAGAGAGAAAAGTAATTTACTGATGCACAGATTTCCAAACCGCAGCGTGACACTGCTGTCTGTCACTTAGATGGGGGTACAAAAAGCTGAATACGCCGCAGATAAAACAATGTAGGGAGCAGCAATGATGAAAAAATTGTGACAAAGCGGAGAAGCATTTTTCCCTGAATGCCAGGAACGGGATGGGCAGGTGCCTGCCTGGCAGAGAGAGGGGCTGCAGAGGTGTCCGGGCGAGAAGGGCCAGCAACTCCACAGGCAAATTCAAATCCCTGAGCCTGGGTTGGTTATTTGCAGCTCTGACAGCGAGCCATTAAAATATAAAGAATGAGGAGTGTTACCCTGGCTATTTGTTACCCAAATTATTCCTGAATGGCAGACCTCCCCGCAATAAGCCCTGAGATGAGCATGGCTCACTGCGAGCCGGAGGCGGCAACTCTGGTGGCATTTGCGTTTCGAGGCTGCTTCTTTTATTTGTGTTTTCAAGGCTGCTCTCACACCCTCATCGCTATAGTCATCTCCTCACTGATGGCAAGGCTGGGACCCCCAATGTCCAGTTGTAGCTCATCATCCTCACCTCCCTCATCCCCCCGGCAGCGCGGTGGGAAGGGGCTTGGCTATGGGAAGAGGCGTGGAGGGGCCAGGACAGGTCTGTGCCCGCCCGCGGTTGCTGGAAGTGAATGAATTATTCTGGTGCAATAGGGAAGGCGTGAGCTTGGAAAGCGTCCCCGGGGGTGAGCAGTCGTGAATCTGCAGGAAAACGCTAAGGTTTGGAAATTTCAGAGAGGAGAAATTTCCCTTTCACTCTCCCTTTGCAAATCTGCTTCCTCTTCAGCCTGCCCACCCGGGCGGCCGTGTCTCAGCTCCGCTCTTCCAGCACGGGCTGGGAGCAGCGAGAAGGAGCTGGAAACGTGGGTGGGCTGAGCATCCCGCAGCCGGCTCTGCCCGTATCCCCCAGGCCCCTGCCCGCGGGTCCTGCTCCTGCCCATCTCCGGCATTCCCATCCAGCACCTCGTTTCCCAAGGGGTTTCCCCTGGAATGCTGTGGTGGGAGGGAAAGTGTAAACATAGTCTGACATGAAAGCAGGAAAACGCGTGTGGAGTGAGGCATGAAACCCTCCACACAGGATGTAAAGTCAATGTGGGGAGAGCCTGGCCCAGGTTGCCCAGAGAAGCTGTGGCTGCCCCATCCCTGG
>JAOXJM010000013.1:5343088-5358295 GCA_026413425.1 Tringa solitaria | reverse complement strand
TCTCTGGGCAACCTGGACCAGGCTCTCACCACCCTCACACCAAAGAATTTCTTCCTAATACTAATCTTAACCTCTTCTCTTTCAGTTTAAAACCATTACCCTTGTCCTAGGTACATAATAATCACACATAATAGATCAATAGCATGTGTGCAGAGTTATCAGGGTTAATTATCTGCACCCCCAGGTAAGCAGGAGCAGATCAAAGACTTTAACGTACATGAGGCACTGCGAGTGAGGTCCCTGCGAGGCAGAGGGGCTGTTTCTTGCTGAAATATCAAGCTGCCCCCACTTCCTCCTCCAAAGCTTCAGACAGAGCTTTGAATGGCCTGGATTTTCAAATAATCACAGAGATGCTCAGGAGAGAAGAGAAACACCCATCACACGCTGCCACTGCCGCCGGCAGATGCCAGACCATGGTTTGCTGAAATGCATGTACCCATCAGCCAGCTCTCCTGTTCCTCCCATCCTTATTTTTGGAAGAACTAAAAACTCATGTGATAGCAAAAGTTGCGCAGGACGTTTTTTTATAACACTGGGCTTGGCCTGGGATTTGAGCAGGCAACTGAGCTGCCCCATCCAACGCCGGGGTTTGCCTGGGAGGGTGAAATGTGCTGACGGTGCAAGCTATAAATGATGCCTAATAGAGGAGAAACTGAGTGCTTGCTGCTATCAGCTCAATTTTTGAATGATCTGGGGAGCAAATGAATCACTCCAATAGGCAGGCAGAGCGCTCATAGATTTAGCTTTCACCAAAACTGAAACTTATGTTTCAGTAAATTAGCTGTAGATTCTGTACATAACCCAGCTCTTAAACACGGGTTTCGGTTTTGGCTGGGCTAATATTGCCTTTAGTGCATATTAACTCGGGACTTGAATCAGTCTCAATCTCACAGCCATGAGGGGCCAAGGCTGGTTTCGTTGGTGCTGGCTGTGTGTGAGCCCAGGCAGGGATGGGAGCTCTGCTCCAGCCCCAGCTCCAGGGCAGAGGGAGACAGGGGTAAGGACAGCAAAAAGAGCTCTGGTGGCAAGTCCCAGCCACTCGCCTTCCCTGCTTCCCACCTTATTTGCTAACACACGTCCTGTGGAAATGAGAAAACGCAGGCAAATCGGCACCAAATGCCGTGGCAGCACGGACAAGTGGTCAAGCCCGCATTGGAAACTCTCCTGTGCTGTTTTCCCACCTCCTGCTTGTATAAATGATTTAATCCAGGCTGGCAGTCGTGCATTGGAGCTGCACAGCCATTCCCCTGGTTCAGGCAGAAAGGTGGGCTAACGAGCGAAGCTACGGCTCCACTAATGAGGAGCAACACAGAGCTCGGGCACAACAAACAGCGTCCCAAGCAAATGTCCCGGGGAGCAAAACCATCAGGGCCCCAGAGGAAGGTTTAGGAGGTGAAAGCTGCCTCCCTGAGCCGTACCTGCAGGGTAAGAGCACGATCATCCCTGGGCTGATCGGGATGATTTCTCCTTTGAGCACTGCAGGGTGGCTCGAGGAGACGGAAAGGGAGAGCCCTGCCTCCTGTTCAGTTGAAGATGCTCTCCAGAAGGTGTGTAGGCAGAGCCATCACCACTGAGAACACACATTGCACCAGTCGCTGCCCAGCTCCGGAGCCCCCACGGGTGAGGTTTCGGCCCCAAGATGAGCAGGGGCCGTGGTGCTGGCTGCCCTGGGGCTGCACCAGCCCCTGAAAATACAACCCCCATTCTCAAGGTCCATACTGAGACCTGCACGTCCCCAAAGCACCAAAGGGTTTGTCCCACCCTGAGCCTTGCACCATCCTCAGCGCTGGGAGAGCCCCCTCTTTCACCATCCATCCCAGCCACCACTTGCTTCCAGGTGTAAGTTCTTGGAAAACCATGCTATGAGGGAAAGTTAAATTTCCCAGAGGTTTATCTTATTGTCACCCTCCCCGTAGGGTTCTGCCTGACCCTGGCACACATGGGGAGCCCCAGCTTGGCCACGGGACATCACCCATCCTGGGCATCACCCCCCAGCCCTCTGCTACCCAAACTGTCCCCTCAGCTCGGCGGAAACCTGAAGATGTGTCTCCCTGCTGCACGATGCGACCAGCAAAACCCCTTTTAGCCATAAATACAAGCTGTGGCCATTGCAAAGATTGTGGCTCTTACAGTCGACTTTATATTTGCAGCAAGGGGTCTGCCAGGCTCTTCCAAGGAGCGGCGATGGACGGACTGCCCGTCTCTGCCTTCCCATCTCTGCCTTCCCGACAGCAGGAGGCAGCTGACAGAGGAAGTTCGCTTCAGATCTTTTTTCTTCTTCTTCTTTTTTTTTTTTTTTTCCTTTTTTAAACACCATTTTCAGTGAGAGGGGTTTTCCACCATTCAGATTCATCTTCCACTTCCTGGTCACTGCCCTCCAAACCTACATGGAGAGCAATAACCAAAAAGGGACTTCAGCGCCTGTTCCCGTCACGGAAGTAAACCTTCCTCGGACTTCCATGACAAGGTAAATCCCAGGCAAATTTCGTAAGAAGCCCAAGCAAGACCAAGGTGAGCAGAAGCAGAGCAGACACCCCGGTTCCCCGGAGGGAAGCGAGCCGTACCCCTGGGAGCAATGAGATTTCAGCGATAGCTTCTCAATTGCTGAACTCTACCGCTTTCATAACGCAAGTTCACACTTTTTGTTGCGTCCCTGCAATTAAGGCACCTCGCCGGAGAAACAGCCAGGTTGCATTACCTGCTCTCTCTGAAAAGAACAAACAAACCAAAACAAACCAAAAAACCAAAACAAGCCAAGAAAAAAAAAAAAAGACAGAGAAAACAGAAGGGGATCTGAGCACATGGAGGTAAAAAATTATACGCAAAATATTTTAAACTCTCTAAAAAGCACATCTGATGGGTCCTTTTTTCAGTCCAAAAACCTCTGCTCACATAGGTGAGGCCAAGCTAAGATTATTCTACCTCTCCCTGCCCGCAGCACAGCTGGATGCACACCCTGTGCTGATGCTGTTAATGAGAAATTACTCAAAATAAACAAATTCAATAGAAAAAAACAAAACAAAAACAAGAAACCAAAACAAAACTTCTAGCAATTCCATTTCATTGCATTTTTCTCTGAAAGGGCAGCAGTGTCAGCAGCAGCCTCTGGGCTGATTATTATGGGAATCTGCATCATGAAACCTGTTCCCTTTGCCCCCGAAACAGCAGGTTTGAGTTGCAGCCTTGCACGACCATCACCCTTTCTTTTCTGGTTGAGTAATGCTCCGGCTCAGAGCCAAGATTCAGCCCGTACAGAGGGGCTGGGAGGGGGTTCCGGGGGGGTCAGGTGTTATCACACCAATGATTTCCGAGCCGAAAGCCGCAGCGGGGGCGCGCGGGAAATCCCCCGGCAGCAGCGGGGATGCTGCAGAACCCCAGGCCACAGCAGGGACAACCCTCCCCTCCCCCCCCCCGGCCACCACACGTGCTTATCTGCTTGTTGGGGAGATGGAAAAGAAAAAAAACCCAGGATTTCTCAACCCCCCTCTCTAGCACCGTGCAGAAAAAACACCCCAAAACTCCACGGCGTGAGCGAGCCAGCCCGATGGTTGGCTTCTGGCCGAGGGCCTGGTGCTGCTGTGGAAAGTGAGTGAAGTTGCCACCGTAATTCACCCCGACGGTCACGTTACGCTTCCGAGCAGCTGGTTTGCATTATCTGATTTCTCAAACCATGATAACTAGTTTCTGTCTTATGACCATTCATAACTATAAATAGTTTGTATTTGTATTATTGGCCAGAGTGAGGGTGCTAAATCATGACACAGACAATGTTCTCCAGAAGATCCATGCGCCCCAGTAATACCAAAACTAGAAAAAAGAAACTCATGAAAACAGCACTTGTGAAATGATCTGTTCAAGGCAGGAGTTACTCAAAATTGTGCCTGTAGGATACTCAAAAAGAAAAAGAAAGGCAGTGCAAGAGATATTTGGATAAGTCAAAATGGACCATATATTCAGGGTTTTTTTGCATACTTTTACCTCCTTAACTTTCCTGCAAACAAATTAGTCTGAGGAAGCCTCGTTCATCCTGCTCGCTTGGAGGACACAGGCCAGCGCCGAGACCTCATCGGTTTCTATAAGGACAGAAAGAAGATATCGCTGTGAGCATTGGAAAGTTCCTGCCAACAGTTTATTACTTCTCTTCTCTTTTCTTCTGAAATAACACTTCTGTAGCTGGTCCCCTGTGGAGCAGGAAATAGCCTCGCATGGAGGAGGGCAGCATCGTTCACCTGGAGAGGGCCTGGCGCTGCGTCAATGGGCTCCTTGGAAGACCCAGTGACAAGAGGGTATTGCTGCAGCACCGACCTCACCCCGACTCCGCACACCCTGTGTGGAGCACCTTGAAATGGCAAAGTATGAGCAACTTGGGAAAAAAAAGCATAGCTCAGTCTCCTGGGCTGGCAGAGAGCACCCTGCAACCCGAGGGTGGGGTATTAAATAAGGGTGTTATTCTCTGTCAGCCCTATAGGCCACAGCAGACTTCCCAATATTGGGAGTTTTATGTGTGCAATTAAAAAAGTGGAAATATCTCTCATTTGATCTAATCACCAAAACACACAATCTACAGATGGGAGGAAGTCCCCATTACTTGATGCCTTTGGGCGATGATGCCAGCCTGATTTAGATCAAATGGAAGTTCTGAACCTGATAAGAACTTCTTATGTAAGGCTCTCTCTATGTCATATTAGAGGTCACAATAACGTCTTTTATTCACGATTAGTAACCAATTTCAGGACACTTAGATATTACAAGACAAAACGATGACATGGGTTAAATTTCCAAAGAGTCATTTGGGATTTACCTGTTGAGGTCGATATGAATCACATTGCAAAGTCCGACAAGGGTGCTAGAAAGCAGGTTTCCAGAAGTGAAATAATCTGACGTCATGCCTTGCCAGCAAGAAAAAAATATCATGAAAAAAATGGAAAAAAAATAGCAGTCCACTTTTTATGCTTCACCCATCAGGAACTGTTAGTCATAGGCGATGGGGCTGCTGAGAGGGCAAATGGCATTGCCTCAAAACTGCTCTTCACACAATGTGAATAAAAGGCCACCAAGTCTCTACTTCCCCCAGAACGTCACTGGCAGCAGATCTCCCAAACCTGAAGGAATGAGAAATGGGGATTTTTTAAAAAGGAAAGAAAGAAGCATACCATTATGATAGCCTGGAAATCTAGGGGGATCCTCCAAGCTGTATCTGGAATAGACAGTGCATAAAATACACAATGGTCCTTTGTCAGAAAGTAATGACAGAGACCAAGAAGGCAAAAAAAATGTAAGAACTTGCCCACGTAAAAGCTTGCCAACATAAGAAAAGCCATGTACATACATACAAGAAGCATGAATGCCACCCTGCTCCAGAGGACGGGGCCTCTGGAGACCACCCAGCCCAAGCCCTGCCCGTGCAGGGTCACCCAGCGCAGATGGCCCAGGTCCATGGCCAGGATGGACCTCTCCGGTCACCACGCTTGGGGGGAAGAGCCTTTGCCTAAAAGCCTCTGTTTTACTGCAGAAACGCAATTCTGCTGAGTACTTCTTGTGAACGTGCAGATGTTAGAAGTTTGTGGGAGGTGGGGTAAAAGTGCAAGGATGGCTTTTGAGTAACACACTTCCCTTTCTGAAATGATCTTCTTGGCAAACGTGAAAGCTGTTTCCTAAAGGTTTAGAAATACACCCACATCCCCCGGACACTCTTTAGGAAAAGGTGCTTTATTCATTCATGCAACCGCTTCGTAGTACTGCAGAGTCAATGCCTTTCCACGGCAGTAAGCAGGGGTGAGTCAGAGCGAAACTGCACCGTCAAGATCTCTGACACGGCGAAGGAAATACAGGTAAACACAGCGGGGTGGCATCCGTGCGCTGCCCACAGTTTCCTTTGTGGAATGGACACAGCGGGCTTACGCTCGTACGAAACAAAAATACAAGCCGGGTTCCAAAACAGGGAGGGAGGGAATTGCACAAGAGCGAGAACCCGCTCTGCCCGCCGCGGGTGTCGAGCTGCAATGACTTCATGGGGACCCGCAGATTGCTCAAAACAAGAGAAGTTTGGAAAGGAGCGCTCAGCTGCCCGGCGGGGAGGAAGGAGGGCTCCCGGTGCCGTGCCGCTGACGGCGGAGGAGATTCCCGGGCGCCCAGAGCCCCTTTGCTTCACATCCCACAAAAAAAATACCAGCTGAGGCTGAAAGGGACACCCCCGTCCCACCACAGGGGACCCGTTTTGCAGCAAAGTGCCCAGGGCTGCATCCTTCACCCGAGGGAGCGGGATGAGCTCTGGGCTTTGCTCCAGGGTCAGGTTGCCCCTGGACCCGCTCCGGGGCACAGCATCGCGCCCGCCGGCCTTACCACATCGGTGCCAATGCCCCGATGAAATTAAGCAGCCATCCAGGTTCTTGGCAGCAAAGCTTTATCAACCCATGGCAGATTCCAGTTCATCCAAAATAAGCAAAAAAAAAAAAAAATCACCCAGGGTGGGAGCCCAAGGGGGAAAGCGGAGAATGGTGGGAAAGGGTTGAGTTTAAAACTACTCAATTTTTTCCGAGTCATCTGCTGCTGCTCGCTCTTCTCCTTTCTCGTGGCTTCTGCTGGCCATCAAGGGGAGAAACCGCACGGCTGCGCTCGAGCAGGGGAAGAAAAATGGGTCACTACATACATGACACACGCCGTGATTCAAATAAATTAGTGTGCCTGCAGTGATTCAGCGGGAGCAGGCTTCCTCAGCTAACCTCTGGAAGAAGCAACACCACCAACAAAAGGCAAACAAATCAGAAAACAAAATCCCACGTTGTTTCCATCTCAAACTCTTCAGTCACTAATGTTTCATCCCCTTTACTCTTACTCATACATACACACATCAAACCTTCTGCTCTTTTGCTCCTAAAAATATCTTAAAAAATCTAAATATACGGTAACAAAGAATACTTTGCATTTTTTCCAGCTTTTTTTTTTGCAACAAATTCTTTCACAGAGGCTTGCAACTTAAACTTAAAAGATCAGTGCAGTGAAGGAAATGAGACTTGAAGTGATTTGACCAAAGCAATACATTGGGAAAAACAAAATAACATTGGAGCTTTCCAAGAAAACCCTCTGATTTCAGAAAGGCCAAACTTGTCTCCACTTTCTCTTTCTTGGATAACAGATTCCAAATTCCCCAGTGAAATCTTTATCACAAGGAAGCAGGGGTGTGTGCTCTAATATCTATAGCAAGAGAACATGAAAGAAAGGAAGGCGGAAAACGAGGGAGACGTCAGAGGAATTATCTTCGGCTCCGAAATGGTAACTTTATCAGAGCTGGGACAATAAATCTCAGTGAACACAGCACACCCCGTTCGCAGAGCCACCTCTGGGTTGCTCAGATGGGGCTCGTCTTCATTTCTAGGAAATGAAACAGGATTAAATAGCCAGAAAAAAAGAATATTCATGGTCTGCTTATGCAGTTCGATACCACACACGGATGTTAGAACAGCAGCTCCCGTGGCACAACCCCTCTGCTGTGGGCGAGGAGCCGTGCCCCTGCCCCCAGGGATGGAGCATCACCGCATCCCGGCACGGCACGACACCAGCCGAGGCTTGGGAGCACAGCCTTTGCTGAAAGCAGGGAAAATGAAAATTGACATCAATTTCATCAGATATATGCATTAATAGGAAAAAAAAAATGAAAAATTAAGATTATTACATGCATTTACAGTATAGCATTAGAATGCCAAAGGAGCACTGTACTTGAGAAGTTTCACTAAAAGCAATGCTGCCGAGTTGGGCATGGTGCTGGACATCCTGAGTGCAGGTTTGATATGGAGGCTTAAAAATAGAAACTTTTTTTTCCCCTAACAATAGGCCATTCAGCTAAAAATAAAAAGTAACTGTGAGAATGCAGAAGTAAACCTAACACAGCACCTTTTCTTCTTCGCATTATATCTGAAGCTTTCCTCCTCAGCCACATTTAAATTTACAAGAAGCAAGCAATGAAAAAAAAAAAAACTGCAGAGTCTAAGCACAAAAGATTTGATGGGGTGTGAGGAGAGGAGGGGGGTCAAGAGAACAGGAAACCCAAGTTGACGGGAAACCCAAGTGACATTTGGTTTTAATGAATGACTTAAAACCCCAATATTGCTCGCCAGGAAATGGGGAGAGGAAATTGAGTGCTGTTTTGAGAGTATAAATTAGGGGCTCCATCAAGGTGAAGGCTGCAGATTTGGCTTTTTTACCCTCCTGTGAAATTGAGCTGGACTGAGGGCAGAGCATCTCCTGTCCCACAAGATGCAAACCTGCCCAGCCCTGCTCCTGCTCCTGCTGGCCACCGGCGCCCTGCTCGCCCGCTGCTCGCCCACCGAGCCCGCCTGCCTCCACTTCTCCCAGCTCCTGCCCGCCAGGCTCAAGGAGCTGAGGAGCAAGTTTGGGGAAATTAAGGATTATTTTGTAAGTATAACCCCCCCCCCCTCCGCTTAAAGCTTCTCCTCCTTCTCCTTCTGCTGCCTTTGCAAAGTTCAGTGATTTGGATGAGGGAGAAGAGCTTCCTCCCGGCAGAGAGGATTTGGTCGCGCCGGGTGTTATGGGCTGGTGGGGGTGAGCAAGAAAAGTTCAGTTTCACTGTTCGCTGAGAGCCAGCGCGCAGGGGTTTTCTTCCTAGTTTTAGTTACAACGAACTCAAGAGATTTCATAATTAATCTTTGCCAACCTTCCTAGGCAGAGCTCCCCCAAAGCGCCGCAGAGCGAATTATGCACTGAACTAATAGGAAGGAAATAGTCTCTTCTTTGGGGCACCGAGGTCCAGCCCCACTGAAGTCGATGCTAGGTGAAAAGGGAAATCTTTTGCTACAGACTTTTTTCATTGAAAGAACCACAAAAGCCTGAACGTGGGGTTTTATGACCGGAGAAAGGGCTAATGGTAACCAGCACTTGCTGCAGTTAAAGCCTGATAAAGGTCACTGCTTTGCATCGTGGCAAAGGGGGGTGTCGGGGCTGCTGGGGAAGCAGCACAAGATGCTCAGAGCATTTGTCCTCGCATCAGCACCCTCAGGGATGGCTGCTCCCATCTGTGTTACTCTTTCAATTCATCTCAGGGTGTTTTAGCAACAAAACAAGATAGTTCTCCAGATTGAATTCTCAAGCTAGTGTCGTGGCTCCTATTTGTTATCAAATGAACACAGGCAAGACTTTAGATTCAAAGCCTGCTGTACATCTCCCAGTTAGCACTGGGAAGGGATATTTTGAACCTTTTGGAAAGCTCTGCAGCACCTTGGTGCCCCGGGGAGATGCTCTGGGTGGTGCCAGCCCACCCCGCTGCCGCTCTGGGGTCTTCCAGAGCTGATGGTCCCACTGAGGCACCATGAGAACAAACACCCTCTGCAGACCCCCCCCTTCCCCCCGGTGACTGGAGACTCAGAGATACCAAACCCCAGGGGATCAGCCCCCCCCGGGCAGCCCGGCGGGGGGGTACCTCTCTCTGGGGGCTTCGTACTTCGTAACTTCGACTCCTCTGCAAGGGAGCGTGTGGTTTGAGGCAGCTCTTGCATCCCCACCCCCCGCAGCCGTGCCGGCAGGAGGAGTTTCACATTAACGACGCCGACGGTACTGAAGTTTGTGATTTCGTTATCTTGCAGTTTTCACCTGCACTGCGAGATTACGGACCAAAAGGCTGGGTGGCGCCTGCCTCGGGTGTCACTGTGCTACACGCCAGGTGCTCTTTGCCTTCGCTTCGGGGGGGCAAAATGCAAAGAATGAAAACAATCTTTTGGTAGGGCAAAGGGAAAAAAAAAAAAAAACCCCAACATTGACTACCCAAGTGAAGCTCATGCTTCTGTTGTATCCTTCCACAGCAATCCAAAGACGACGAACTCAGCATCCAGTTGCTCAGCTCCGAACTGCTGGATGAATTCAAGGTAAGAAATTTTTTTATAATTCCCATCCAAAAGTCCCTTTATCCTTCTTCGTCCTTCGGTTGTTGTTTTGTAAGAGAGGAAGCAGATTGTAAATCGGGGCATTTCCTAATGTCACACGAGGATGGTTCTCCAGCCCAGCGGCTGACGCCTGGTCCCCCCCCTCCCCGGCAGCTGCAGCACGCGATGCTAACGTGCTGCGAGTGCTCTGACCACCACCACCACCTGGATTCTTAAAAACACCCCCACACACCGGTGCTGGTGGCCGTCCCCAACGCAGTTACCTCCTCTCACCCCAGGGGACCTTTGGCTGCCAGTCGGTGTCGGAGATGATGCGGTTCTACACCGAGGAGGTCCTGCCCAGCGCCCGGAAGACCAGCACGCCCCACCAGCAGAGCATGGACGACCTGGGCAACATGCTGCTGAGCCTGAAGGCGACCATGAGGCGCTGTGTGAGTGGGGTTCAGCATCGCGGGGCTCAGCATCACGGGGAGGGGGGATGAAAGTAGTGCT
Source organism: Tringa solitaria (assembly GCA_026413425.1). Taxonomy (NCBI): domain Eukaryota; kingdom Metazoa; phylum Chordata; class Aves; order Charadriiformes; family Scolopacidae; genus Tringa; species Tringa solitaria. Next base: position 5,347,910 of record JAOXJM010000013.1, on the reverse strand, counting down.
GCAGCGAGGCAGGGCCAGTCCCAGAGCATTAGCAGGGTGGGGAGCGGGCGCTGGGTCCCCCCAGGAGCACAGGTGTTGGGATGGCGTGGAGGAGCAGGGCTCCGGGTGGGCAGACCCCATGAGGGTGGGGTTTCTCCTAATCCCGGCTCTCCAGGCTTTCATCAGTTAAAATGTGATCATTCAGAGACTAAATTCCACTTATTCACAGCCCTTCCCAACAGGGTCTGGCTGAAGAGATAAGGGGAGGGTGGTGGTGGGGGTGTCCATCCCTTACCTGGGTGATGAAACAGCGATGATACTTCCTAAAACCATGCCTGGTGCTGCCGTGACCCCATCGCCTGCCACGGGCTGCATCAGCTGGGACAAACCCAGCAGTGAGGGGCAGGGGGCTGGGAAAGGGCTCGGGGTCTGTCCTCGGGTCCTGCCACACTCCTTTCACAGGTGTACGATGCAGATCACCCACCCTCGCTGCCCCAGGGACCCCCAGGGCCGCCGTGGGGAAGGGAAGGTGGAGATCGGTGGGGCGGCAGTGAGGGGGGGGAGAGTCGCCGCCGCGCTCCCCCGGGGAAGGAAACCCGTGTGGTTGAAGCCGTTGCTCTCTGTCCCCTTGCAGCACAGATTCTTCACGTGCGAGAAGAGAAGCAAAACCATAAAGCACATCAAGGAGACGTTCGATAAGGTGAGGTCCCTGCTCGCGTGACTGCTCTGTGGTCGGGAGGAACCCGCCGTCCTCGGGCGGTGGATTTTACTGCTGGCTTCAACTTAGGAGAGAGAACAGAATCTGAAAAAGTCTTTAATTATATAAACCGCTAAGGCAGGGAAATCCAGAGAGCGGTGCTCAGAGGAGCAGCCGGTGGGTTCTCCAGAGGGGTTGGGCAGAGAAGCTGGAGGTGTTGGTGGAAGGAGAATATGTCTAGAGATTGTACATCACCCACAGCCACCACGTTCAGGCTTAAACAGACTTGGCTTTCACCTGCAGATGAACGAGAACGGAGTCTACAAGGCCATGGGGGAGTTTGACATCTTCATCAACTACATCGAGGAGTACTTGATGATGAAGAAGTGAAAATGCCCACGGGACTACATCTTTCGCACAAAATCCTGCTATTTTTTTCAGAAATCACTTTAGGCTGGAGGAGCACACAAGAGATTAAGTTATCTTAGGGTTCAAGTCAAGAACTTCAAGTTTAGTATTGTATTTTGAACTTATTTGTTTTACAACTGAATTTAATATTTATTAATTTTAATACCTCAGTGTTTATGTTTACAATATGTTTTGAAGGAAAGTGTGATGAGCTTGTAGAATGCTATTTATTGTTCAATATTTTAAAACTGTTTATGATAGTGTTATTTTATTCATAGCTTCAAAACACCCAGAGAGGCATTCCTCTGGGGAGCAGAGAATGAGCAGAGCTGATCCCAAGTGCAATTCCACTGGGCATGGTCGCCTGATCAGGAGCAACTCCAACTCAGAGCTCAGCACAGTTTAATTTTAAGCAAATGAGCACTCTCCTCCTGTTCTATCCCTCTATTTATTTAGGCAATCCAACACTTTTATGCATAACCACATCACTGTCTCTGGTTCTGCAGTGGGAATTAGGCAGTGAAATATTCAAAATTATTCCATGGCCTTGCACTCAGCAAGATGATCATAAATGTAACACGGGGTACTTTTTCCTCCTGTGCAAGAAGAGCAATGTGGAGGAGGAGGAGGAGGAGGAGCTGTACTCCTATGAGCACGCGATCATGCCACGGCAATGGATCTGTTAACCCCACCTCTCGCCTATAGATTAGTCCAGACGAAAGAAAAAGAAATAGTAGTAGGAGTGAAATGTTTGGTTCTAATAGAACTTGACTCAACCATTGCTAACGGCTGGCTCCAGAGCTGCTGGGTCAGCCACGCTGCACTTTCAAAAGTTAATCTTATTTTTTCCAGTCTTTGATTGGGTTTTACTCGCTGTTTTGTTGTGGTTTTGGTTTTCTGGGGGTTTTTTTGTGTTTGTGTTTTTTTTTTTCTTTTATAAGTTAGACGATATTTAATTAACCACCATTTTAAGGTGGCTTGGGTAATTTGCATTCAAATTCATAAAGCTGCACGCAGCACTGACAATATTTGGGGTTGTGTTATTTCTAATCCTGCGCACGGGGAGGGGGGGTTGCACAGAGTGCCCCCGAGAGCAGCTGATTTTGGGGCTCCCTTCTCCCTGCCCAGCCTCCTGCCAGCCCCCGTGGGCACCACGGGATGCTGAGCCGGAGGAAAACACCGTGACCCAGAGGCATTTGCTCCTAATATTTAGGAGCATCAGGGCACCGATAGGATGAAACACTGTCAGTTTGCTGTTTGCTTTGTAAGTTACCACTGCAGAGAGGCTATTTATACTTGATTTATTCTAGTTGGATGTTTATGGTGACAGAAGGGCATTCCTGCTGGCAGCCTGCCCCACGGGAACTGGTGATCCCAGCCCAAGGGCAGCTCCGAGCAGGAATGCGGCTCCGTGGGTCGCTCCTTCTGCTGGAAGCAACGGGGTGGCATCGGCTCAAGGGCAGAGCGGGAGCCAAAGGCTGTAAAACTTAATTTAAGCTTCTTACCAGGACACGTTAAGCTCCTGTTGGACCAACTCTGTACTTGTTTTTTCCACCAAATGCCTTGACTTTGGTGCTGTAGGAGACACACGGACAGCCCTAGACCTTTACCAACAGCATCCATGGCTCCGTTCTGGGGGGGTTCGTGCTGGCAGGGGGGACCTTGGCCACGGCTTCTGGCACTGTGTGAACTTTCTTGTCTTTATCTGTATGAAAGAAATTTTTTTATTTTCGCTAATAAAGACCTTTTTAACAAATAAAGCCTCTGTTTCAGCCATTGCCCTTTTCAGAGAAGAATTTACAGCTAAATAATGGTTACGTGCCCGAATGGCACCGACAATCAGCCCGGCTTTAGCATCCCTGCCCTCCCTTCCCCTGACTCGCAGCAGACAGCGCTGCTGCCTCTGTCTATCGGCTGAGACGTTGTTAACTTCACGTTTTCTCTCAGTCAGGATGAGCCCTTGATCCTAGATCAGATAGCAGATACCGGCTGAAAAATAGACTCATACAAATTAACAACAGAACTGCTTGCTTTTTCCCAGGCTGGGGATTACGTACCCGAGCACGTGGATCCAGGTGCAGGGCAGCCGAATCCCAAACAAAACCGAGCGGGGAGAGGCACACGGGAACCTGCAAGCTCTTTTACAAGTAAACCCAGAATTCAAGCGGCGTAACCATCTCCAAACTCCAGCTGGCGCCGGGTGGCCACTGACAGGTACTCTCCTGGCCACCTTTCTCTTTCGCTTTCGAGCATCTTTCGTTTTCACCGCTCCGAGCCCTGTGCTGGCAAGTCCAGCAGATTCTGGGCGTTTATTGGCACCTGGGGTTTCTTTCCTCACTGCATTAGAAATAAAAATATTTTCAGTTAGTACAACAGTGACTAGGTCTGTTTCTGCCCAGGCTTCAGCCCGGTGTAGGTCAGTGGAACTGATGAATCTGCCCATGAGACTGTTGGTGTTCCCAGTTAAACCTGCACTAAGCACTGCTGGAAGCTTCATCCTTTTTCTACAGCGTTTCTTCCCCGGGAAGGTAGGAAACAGCTCGAGGCAGGAGCCCAAGGACCTTCGTGAGTGAAACAGGTGCCTGGGCTCTGCCCTGCAGGGAGAAAAGGGCAGCATCAGCTCAGCTGTGGTGAGTTTTTCAGTAAGGCTCAGTCACTCTGGTTTAAGTAACCACAGGAAGGAAGCAGATGGGATGCCTCTTGCTGTACGGAGCACAAAGGTTTCCAGTTACCTGATGTGACAGGATTCACTTGATTCCGATGAAAATATAGGCAGAGCAAGTCAGCAATGGGGATGGGATGGCTGCCGGGTCATCAGCGCGGGAAAGGAGCCGGCATAGGGTGGGGAGACGCATCTCCGCTCCTCTGAAACTGGGTAGGGAAACTGGAGGGACTGGGGAATGGTGCTGCAGGGCTCCAGCCAGGGCCACGGGTTTGCTGGAGGGAGAGAGAAACAAGAGCCAGGGGACATGTAGTGCTAGATCACCGCGCAAGCTACGTGCAAAGAAGTCTGTGCCATTTGTCACCAAAAACACAGAGATCTTTGCATCGTGACACAGACCTGGTGGGCAAAAGCACGCAAACATATCTCTGACTAAACATACGTATCATGTCCAAGAAGTTAAAGGAAGGGAAACTCCAGCAGAAGCCATCTGGGCAACCAAAGGCAACATCTACCATGGAGAAATGACACTTCCAGTGGAGGAGCAACCACCATGATTCATTTCTGGCCATGTCCTCAAGCAGCCTTTTTCCCTTGGCCAGGTCAGCCCTGTCCATAAAAGCCCTGTTCTGCCAGGACACACGGCTTAAAAAAAAAAAAAAAGAAAAAAAAGAAAAAAAAAAAAGGGAAAAAAAGTCACCCAAAAGGCAGCCTGCAGAGCAGAGAGACTGAAAGCACTGTTATAAGTCATCCATGTGACTCATGACACATGGACACATACCTCAAAGCCAAATCACGGCTTTGCTGGTGAGATGCTCCCGACATCTCACCAGGCTGTGCCCTGACCTGACGCCCACTGCACATGTTGGGTGCAGGCACCAGCTCTGCAGACCCCCGTTGGGTCCTCATGTCAACCAACACGTGCCAAAAACATCAGTGTTTGGGGGGAAAAAACCAACACCAAAACATCAGGACAACAACAAGGACACAGACCTGTTGGAGCGGGGCCAGAGGAGGCTCTGGAGATGCTGGGAGGGCTGGAGCCCCTCTGCTGGGAGGGGGAGCTGAGAGAGTTG
>JAOXJM010000013.1:5278266-5289948 GCA_026413425.1 Tringa solitaria | reverse complement strand
CCTCTTGGCCACAAGGGCACATTGCTGGCTCCTGGAAAGTTTGCTATCCACCAGGACTATCCACCAGGGAGGAGAGGGAGAAGCCGTGGAGCCCCATCTCCCCCAGTTCTGGAGCCCAGTGCCAGACCTCAAACCCTCCTTCGACCCCTTATAAATGATGGTGGTCTGGGCCAGGCCACTGAGATGAAGGACAGAAAAGCCCAGGCTTCAGAGCTGCCTTGGGGCACAGGCGGCACCAAGAACATCCCCACATATTTATTATGCCTGTACAAACACTGGGGCCAGACAGAGGTGGTACCACAGAAAAACGTTTAGCCTCTGTCACGTGTGCTTTGTTCAAAGGACACACATTCCTGTGAGGAGACAAAAACAATCTTCAGAGGAAAGAACATTTCTGGGCACCTGTGCGTGTGGCTGCCCTCAGCAGCGTTTGTGAAGCCTGTTGGGCTAATTTGACAAGAGGAAAGAAAACAAACCCAACGCTGTCTGCCATCCACTCAGCGTCTGGGCAGCAAAGAACTTCGTTTATAAAAAGGATTAGGTGAATCATAGAAAGAGCAGCGCTCGCTGGCTGGTGCTTAAAGAAAACCTAAGTATGGGCAAAATTCACCTCTTCGGTCCACACAACCTTGAGTCACACGCTGCCCCACACCCCGAAGGACAGCGTGTGTGTGTGTAAGAATCGACTCAGAGCTCCAAAAGATCCCCAATGCAGAGCGTCTCATTGGTGCCACCCCTTCCAGCAGACAGCTCACTCGAGGGCCACCCAAAGAGCCTCCGGGGCAACTCATCGTGGGCAGAGATGGAGCTCAGAGCAGGCGAGTAGCTCCAACAGGCTCCCGTCAGCGCACACACCTCGGGAGGAAGGTTACAAACATCCTTCCCCTCCATCCCAGCCGGGTGAGCGTAGGGACCGTCAGCAGATTGAGCCCAAGAGCTGCTGGTGTGTCCTGTGACCCTGCGGAGGTGGCAGAGACAAGCAGAGCTCTCCCCTGGGAGGGAGAATGCCCAGGCATCATCAGGATATATATAAATATATACACAGACACACACACATAGATATATACTGGTGCTGTTAGTAGAAAATACATCCAAAGTTTTCAGTATGTTATTTCAGAGGCCCTTTGGAACGGCCCTAGGAAGTTCCTGGCACATATTTTTGAAAAAAATTGGGTCCCTTTAAAACATATCAGGGAGAAGACCCAAATCTGAAGCTCCGAAACATCTAGCCACCACAGAGAAGTCTGGGCTTACAAGTCTAAATTAGACAGGCAGCTTTAAAAAAAAAAGCCCTCAGCCTGTATCTTTGAACTGTCCGTAGGCAGAAATTAAGGTGGACAAATTTGTGCTAAGCAACAACTCGCTTTTTAAGCAACTCAGCTGCTTTTTCAAGAATTCTGTGCTAAAGGAGCCCGCTCCGTGGAACGGCATCGCACTCTCACTATGAAAAGATAAACCCAGAGAACCAGAAGGAATATTGCTAAATGCAAGCAGATCTCTTCCTCCTCTGCCTGACAAAATGATTCAAGCATCTCCGGATTGATTTTTCCTCCAAGAACCCACATTAATTAATGAACGGCAGTAATTAAGAAGGGTTGGGATATACCACGTGAGCAACAACGGGTCAGACTCCAGGCTTCTGCCCCACAGCCCGACTCCGTGCAGAGACACGGATTTTATGCTGACATCCCTCGGCATCACCGAGACGGGCAGGAGGATGCGATACCCCTTTAGTACCCAATTCCCCCCTTCTTTAAACAAGGGGGGCATTAAACAGCCCCTCAGGCTGCCGCACACCCTGTGGCTCCAAACAGCAGCACTGGCGACACACCACCTCACCCCCACAACCGTCACAGCACGGCAAAATAAGCCTATTTAAAAACAAATAAATAAATGAGGTGCCGTGGCTGAGAAAACGCCACTCGGTCGAACCAAACCCTCAGACGGAGACTGTCCCACGCCGAGCAGCGAGGGGGCAGGGGGCCTGAGACACTCCAAGAACACCTGAATCTCTGCGAGTAGCTATTTCCTTACCGTTTTCAGGTCGTAAACTTTCTCTAATCAAACATTTGCCCTTCACCCTTATTAAAACAAATAAGGAAAACATTCCCTCAGCGCTGTCTGCAAACTCTGTGTGTGCAACACGCGGCGTTTAACCAGAGAGGTCACTGCTAGAGACCTTTTTATTGCAGCATGATTTCATCTTCAAACTATTCCAACATCCACTTGTGTACAGTAGGTTACCCACTTAGAGGTTTCTAATAAAAGCAAATCTTCCTTAAGTGGCTATTACTGGATTTCTCCTTTCGGCCCAGGGATAAGCGGGATTCTGGGCTTTAAAAAGCTCTCTGCTGGGCAGAACAAGAAAGTGACAACCGAGGAATGTCACGGCAAAACTTCGAGATGTCCCAGTTACGGCAGCGCGAAGGAGAAGAACATTTGTCAGCTCCGAGTGTTCCTCACGTTCAGCACAGACACACCAAAATCCAGTCTGAAAATCTCCTCCTCATCTCTACCCAAATGCCACAGAAGGTGGTGTCTGGCACCACCAGGTACCTTATCCCAGCTGGAAAGAATTATTATTATTTTTTTAAAATCAAGTACTTTTAGGAATTTGCACAGTCTGTTGCTAAAGAAAATTATGCATTTATTTCCTTTTAAAAACGAACCGAAATACAACTTTAGGAAATCTCTGTTCATTACATTTAGATACACAGCCGGAGACTGACTTATTTCCAAAGCCTTCCTTCACAGGGAGTTATAGTCACATGCACCTTAAATGTTTCCTACATTCTCCACCGTATTACACCTCACCACAATATTTATAACAAAAAGGCTAACCTGGCCACTCGGCCGGCGTTGACATCGAGTATGAACATGTGCGATGTGTCAGAAACCCTGAACAGCGATTTGATTGCACCCAGACAGACCTGGGCTGGGAAAAGAGTAAGGCACAGACTATGGATGGGGAACGGGGCTGATCCTCCCAGCACCACGGGCTCCTCCAGCCTGGATTAATGTCACCGCACCCCCCGAGCACAGGGACAAGGCTCCCCCATCCACGACTGCTCTCACCACCCCGGGATTTCACACGTTACAGGGGGAGTTAAAAACCTGTGAGATACCAGTGGAGCTTTAAAACACGTAAGGGCTCATCTACGGGAAATACGAAGTGTATGCATTTCCCCAGACCCTTATCAAATTAAAATAAAAAAAAAAATAAAAAAAAAATCAAGTGGTATCTGTGATAAGCACTAAGTATAAAACCACGATGTCCAGTTTTCCAAGCTGCCAGGTACCCACAGCTCCGGGCGCTCCGCAAACACAACAAAAGCCGCAGGTTTTTTCATCAAGGAGAAGATTTTGGGCGCAGTTTGTTTGAGTCCGGGCTGGGTGCTGCAGAGAAGTCCCACAGATCTTCCCAGCGGATTTTCCCCTCAACAGCATTAAACTTTGGCGGGCGGGGGATTTGTATCAATCATTGCAGCAGAGATCTCTGGGTGCAGAATCAGCCTTTTTGCTTCTATGGCCAGGATTAGCAAGACACTGCTGAGATCATCACGGATACGTTTCACAGCCAGAACAGCCAGTAGTATTAAACACACACAAAAAAAAAAAAATCAGAAAAAAAGAGAAGAGCCTGCAGTGAATATTCCTTTAAAAAGGACCCCAGGTTTATCTCAGAGGTAGTTTTAAAGAAAATGACCGTGGCAAAGAACTGCTACTGATAAATTGCTGCTTAAAAGGTTTCCAACTGCATGGAAGTCCTACCAGGTCACAAGGGCTGTCAACTGTTCAGGATTGAGCAACGCAGCCACAAAAGCCAACTCTTCCACAAAAGTCACCTCGAAGCCTCCCAGTTAGCCTGCTCCGAGTTCTCAGGTCCCCGGGCAGCCCCAGCCCCTGCTCAAGCTGGGTGTGATGGCTAAAAATCTCTAGTGAAGAGTATCTGCTGTAGGTGGAAGATCTCTCAGATCAGGTCGCTGTTGTGAAACAAGTGTCACAGTCAGCAGTTGGGGCTGGAAAGATCAAACCTGTGAAGATCTGGAGGGGGTGTCTGGGTGGTACCACGTTCCCCCGTGAAGAATAACACTTCACAGTCCCACTGGGTTCAAATAAGAGAAGTTTCTCCTTGAAACTTGGGCAGGCAGATGATATTCGGACCCCAGAGCAAAAGCACCACGGATGTGTCCGCTGCGATGCTCCTGCTTCATCATTCATTTACGTAAAAACATCACTAAACCAAACAGCTACCAACGCAGACAATTAACAGAGTGTTATTTACACCACAGAGACCAACCCTGGAGTAAAACAGAGGGGACATTACAAGGAACGTTTTTAAACAAGATTAGGTGAGTTTTATAAATGCGGTGTCTGTTTTGCTGGAAACCCAAGGAATTTGCATTTGTCTCACGCGAAGTTCCTGGGAGAAGTGAGTGGAGTTCTGGTGGAACATCCCTAGTGCTGGCAGATCAACAAACCTGCAAAGCACAGGGGTACGGCAAACATAAAGCTGCTCTGTTCATCTAAATAGACAAGTTCAGTTTTAGATGACTTTTTAACATTCTAACTGCCATCACAACTGATGAAAATGATGGATTTCTGGCGATTTCAGACCTTACTGGTGTTTTGCAAAAAACAAAAGTGTGAATTTGGGACTCGACTGTGTCTCCACCAGTGACTGTCACCGTCCCATCACAACTGACCTTGCCCCACGACGCAGCCCATGGTCCACCCTCCCTGGGGACGGCGGGCACCTCCTGGGCCCACTCCCAGGGAACTCCTCGAGCGTTCGCAGGCACCATCCTCAGCTCTTCCCCAGACGGGAGATTTTTTAACTCACTGGATGACTCTCCCAGTTTGGGAACACTGCGTCACACTACTCACTGAGAGCAAACCTTTTTTTGAAGAAAATGGGGCTGAGTAATTGGAAACAAGACCAAAAATATTCTCAGCTGGGTTATGAAGAAATAATTCTCAATACAGTAAAAATCTTCTGAGGTGGTTTCCTTTCCTTCTCGCCTATATGGCTATAGAGACAAGAGCCCCAAATCAGCAAGACTGTCAACTACACACTCGATTTTAAAATATAAGTAGTGCCAAGTAAGATCTGGTCTTAAACCTACACAACTGCTTACAGACACCTTGTGCAGTCAGGGCAGGCTGAACCCATTTTCTAGATAAAAAGCAATGTTCTTGCCAGCAAATCACATCACCCGCAGTTTTACAGCCCTGGCCATAGGTGAGGGGATTGTGTGTGCACCAGGGGCTGTTCTGTCACAAGTGACACAATCACAGGAGAATGACCGTTCTACGTCTGGCATTTCATAGATGAAAATGGTTTAGAACCAAGATACTGCTCTGTGTTCCTAAGGGAAGTCCTGTTTATACAGCTCCTGGCACATACCAACACCTCACAGTCTTCTGCCTGGCTCCAGACACTACCAGCACTTTACGCTCTCTATATAATAAAGTGCTTTTCTGTGCACCTTTCCTAACAAGCTATTGCTCCTGAAATGTTCCTTTCTCCTCACACCCCAGCTATATTTCGTAAAAAAAAAATCATAAAGGGCAGAGGAGGAAGAAGAATGCTTCTGGCTTCTGAAAATGTGCTGTACCCATAAGAGATTCTACTAAACTCAGTATCTTCTGCCACTTGCCCCAAAAATCCACTTCCCTGACTCTCCATCCAAATAAAACTTCACTCAGCCAAGCCAAATAAAAAATACCAGTCATGCATTATTACAAAGTGACCCATGAACATACCATCCGCACTGGCATTACTCGTAGCTGCACAGATAAAGGCTAGACTGTTATTTTAATATTATTACTAAGCTTATTGAATTTACAACTGTAAAACAAAAGAACTTAGAAAAGCTACACACACGAGAACCTCAGTTTAAACAACAGTCCCGGAACGTTTGGAGTTTTGGCTCTGTCTTTTTGAGTGTTTTTATACAGGCCTCCACCCAGAATTTCCCCAGTGCTGTAATTAGAGAGAGCAGAGAAAATGCAGCCCCATCTTCTCAGAGGGAGGGTCCTGTCTCCAACATGTGGTCACCTTATCTTTAAAAGCACCCTGATAATTCCTTTCTTCGTACACTGAAAGTCTCCTTGTTTTAACATTAAAAACCTGCTACAGAGAAACTCATTAAATGTAAAGCCTTCTGTTCATATGAGCTCTAAATTGTATTTAAAATTGCGTTCAGCCACCTGGCAAGAGATCAGATGGTTTTGTAACTGGACGTGGGCCATGTGGCTGCGAGAAGTAACCACCCCAACGGGTTGGACTGTTGTCATTACAGGTCACACCACCTTTTCATGTGCTGGGAAGATAAAGGAAGAGGAAATACAAACTCATATATTTTCAGAATGAGAAAACATAAGTATCTCTCTCACAAAGACCTGAAGGAATTTGATTAGAAATAAAGCAGTTCGTCTCATAACGAATTTTGATTTGGATCCACCAGTTTTCACAACTGGTGTCTTTCCTGATATTTCACAGATTATGCTTAGATTTCAAGACACGCTTTCAATTATTAGGCATGGCCCCAGCACACACACAGTTTCTAGTTACAGTCCTGGGCCATAAGATTTAAATTTGAGCTCCACAGAAACCCATAGTTAACTCATTAGCCCTGAACAAACTGGCCCACACTTGTAATGGACCTGTCCTCATCTTGAATTCCCCTTCCAGCTTCCCATAGGCTTTTAAGGGAAATAGCAAGTGTGAGAAGTTAGTAGTTTTATTTAGATATAACCTGTGTTTCATGGCATTCCTATGCTCCTTTGGAAAAACAAAACAAAACAAACAAAAAAAAAAACTAAATTCAGATGATAAAATTTCAACACCAAATTCCTTTGGTGTCTACATCCCATGGTATTTTTAAAAATTTCAGCCAGGACAGATAAGGGGAAAGCGGCGCAGAGAAATAAGATTCTTCCAACATCAGTTACCAAGTTGCACGTAAGTTCCTAATGCATTACATTAACACATTTGTGCTTTTGACAACAGGTGTAAAAACTCTCCCCAGAATAAAAAGAGTTCAGTTGGAGATTAACTGAAAAATAGGTATTTTGAATCAATTTCCCTTGCTGTCTTAAGCAAAGGAATCTGTTAAACCGTCCTGGTAAGAAATAGTGTGATTTCTAAAAAAGCATTATTAAATAGCATGTCTGCCAAAATGTCGTGTTCCTCAACAGCTGAGCTGACCTACCCAGTAACGTCATACGCACCACGTTGTGAGTGAAACAACTGGATAAAAGTTAGCCCTTTTAAATGTGTACACTTTGACTGAAATTTTCATATTCAAGATTTAGCCTCTAATAAAAAGTAAATCCATTAAAAACCTCTGCATTTAACCTCCTTACACATTATTAACAAACAATTAAAATACAGGGTATGAGGGTATGCATTTTCTGGAAATACATCATTCTCTATTAGCTGACCAGTTTGGGTAGCACAGTACATAGAGGTATAGAGCCATTGGCGTCGGATGTTAAATTAGCCCTCAGCTTGTTGGCTACTCCAACCACGGGAGGCAACTTGGAACCAAGTCCTGTGAAAGAACTCGTATAGCTAGAAATCCGTTTACTGGAGGTTTTATCGGTGCTGGGTGGTTTGGGCGTTCGTTTGCAAATCCAAGGGTGCCTTAAAGCTTGACTCGGAGTCATGCGTGTGGAAGGATCCCAGCTGAGACATTCTTTTAAGAACTCTATAAACAAGGGGTCGTCGCAGCCTTTCAGCGCCGTCACCCAGTCTTTGTTCCCTGGAGCACCTCGGATTTTACCCCGGCGGGATCGACTCCCGTTAAGGGTCACTCTTCCGTCTGCATGGGTAGTGACAGTGCAGTAGCGAGGATGGCCCTTAGAGTTGATGAAGTTCTTGGCTCGCTTGGATTGATCCAAAAGCTTCTGAGGTGGCATGCCAAGAAGCTCCATCATACAAGCCAGCTGGTCTCCCTCATCCTCTCCAGGAAAAAGAGGGTAACCAGTCAATAGTTCCACCAGAATACAGCCAAAACTCCACATGTCTATGGGCATCCCATAGCGACTTCCCAGAATTACCTCTGGCGCCCGATAAAATCGGGACTGAATGTACGTGTAGACTCTTTGGTGCTCAAAACAGCTGGACCCAAAATCTATCACCTTGATTCCACTCCTCCCTTGCTGTTTTAGGAGTATGTTTTCTGGCTTCAAATCACAGTGTATGATTTTATTTCTATACAGAGCATCCAAACACTGCAGTATGGAGTGAGCGAACTTGCGTACCAGTTGAATACTGAAGCCCTGAAATTTATTTCTTTTAATCAGCTCATACAGGTTCATACTCAAGAGTTCAAAGGTCATACAGATGTGGTTCCGAAAGGTGAAGCTCTCCAGCATGTGAATAACATTCATGCTGCCAGTTTTATCCTGCTTCTTCAGATGCTCCAGAATCCGGATTTCTTCTGCTGCTTGGCGATGGAACCTCTTTTCATTGCGAACCATCTTTAAGGCTAAGTGTTGGTGGAGTTTGTGATCATAGACTTTAGCAACTTGGCCGAAACTGCCCTTGCCGATGATCTTGAGCACTTCATACCGGTAAGCAAGATGGTCATGGGGCACATGAATGTAGCTGCCTTGGTCGTCATCGTAACCCCCGTTGTTGGGACCACCAATCACTCCTTGCCTCTTTTTCGCAGCTGGACCCACAAAGTAAATTTCAGAAAAATTAAGTATCTCTTGCTGCTCATAAGCAGATAACTGGTGTTTGTACTGTTTGACAGCTTGCTCTGGAGCTTGGGAAATGGCTTTATGTGCTTTTGAGGAACTACCACCCCCTTTCGAAGTGCTTATGCTCTCTAAACTTTTATCTTTTGCCAGGGAAGGAAGAGATCTTTCCGGAGCAGCGATGCCTGCAGACTGAAGGGTGCTACTCCTTCTGTTGCCAGAGTCCTCAAATAATTGCTCCACTTTGACCTGACTTCCACTCAGGGGGTGATCCTTCATGGCAAGCTTGTTGCTAGAAACCTACAGATGGAGAAAAAAGAAAGCAAGCTTTACTTTTATCTTTCAAGCACAGGCTAAGAATAAAATCGATACCACATAAAACAAAACCAGTAACATCAACAGGTTTTACATTTCTATTAGGAACAAATATCAAATGTTGGACCTAAACCAACTCAACTTACAAGCAGAGTTATAAAAAGGTACACAAAGAGAATGTAACTTACTGAAACCAGCGCTTGCACAAATGTAGTGTATTTTTAAGTCCATAAAGGGTAAACCCTGGATAGTCAAAGCTCCAACAAGGACACAATACCTATCCCTACTAGCATGCACGCAGTCAGCAAACAGCCGGGGGAAGAGCTATGTTTAGCTTTAAACGTGGGTGCAGCAAACCCAACCAAGGACAGATGCAACTTGCACCTGTCTGAAACGTGCAACACAACATGAGTGTGCGGAGAAGCGTCTGGAATATCGCAAAGACAAGTGTGCCAAGGGAAGACAAAGAAATGAGAGCAAGTGACATAAGGCTGGTGTAACCAAGCTGAGCCAGGAGCAAAAGGATGACAGAGGAAGACAAGATAAACCATACTTCAAAAAAAAAAACCAACACCATGTATTTTCTTTGAAGGGGAAAAAGTCAGAGCCACAACGCTCTTTGAAATCGTGGTATCTGTACAACTATCTTAAGACAGACTTGGAAGCTTTGAATAATCAAGAATATCTCTTACTCCAACTTTTGTCTGTAACCACTGCCTCTTATTGCCATATGTTAAAATATTTACATCTGAAACAAACGCATAGAAGGTGAGAAAAGAACTGTGAAATTTTTCAAGCTTGTCATTTTTACAATTTAGGAAATGCTCAACTCCCTGGAGTTCAGTTCCGTACGGGAACAGCAGTTACTGCCCTTTCCTACTCGCTGACGCTCCGTGCTGACAGACAGCAGAGGTGGTGTCTCATCCCACACTGCAGAGACCATGACTAGAGCAGCAACATCTGGTTTCCATTTTGTCCTTTAATCTAAAAATAAAGATTTGAGACACATGCCAAACCGAATCCCTGAAAACCAAAATAACTACACAGGAATCAAACAAAAAAATATAAATAAACCTGCAGATCCACAGCAGTAAAACCAAATTCCTTTTTAGTTACATACAATCCAACATCTCGGCACAGTCAGTAAATAAGGGAACTGAAGGTTCTTGCCAAAAACAACTACACATGACTCTCAAGTCATGTTGGTACTGCCTTGAAATGATAGCTCTTTCTCACAAGCCCCCCAAAATAGGCATTTCCTGCAGAAGTCAGTCCTTATCAATGGTGACAAGGGGCCATTGGATATATCCTGCTAAGTTCCACTACTCTGGGTCCTATCAACCCCAAAATTCAGTGTACTGTATGAGATACGCCTTTCCAGAAAGTCTTAAACACAAAAACAAAGCCCAACCCTCATAACTGAGAATAAACGCCTTTTTCTCGGAGCTTGGCTGAACCTCTGAGATAAGAAAGACATATTTTCAGAACTGGCTAAAAGACTGTTGAGTCCAGCAGACTCAAACAGTAAGTTTACAAATAAACGGAGAACGTAAGCACAGAACAAGGTTCACGTTTGTTTGTTTTCTCAAGTTTGTCGGGGGGGACAGGAGAGGGGGAGGAAAAACAAAACAAAACCGGCCTGTCCTTCTACAGTAGCAGTTTTATTTTCACCTTTGCAATCAAAACTTGATATTCCTCCTAAGGGGTTTCCATTGCACGCACAACAGAAGCAGCTTTTTATCTCTGTGATTCAGGACAGACAGGACCCCCCCCCCCAACGCAGAGCATCACCTAGGCAGTCTGTGCTGGGGGGGCTCTGCAGGGCAGTCAGGGTGAACGAATTACACACCAAGACCTCAAAACACACTGCTGTGTTGCAGAAATGCTACTCATTACATCAATTTCTTTCATGTACTTGATTTCCAAAAGAAACGGTGCTAACAGTCTGGCTGTCAGCAATTGTAGCAAAGTGATAAAGCGTGAAAGCCATGCGACCAGAGCTAAATCTAAATATTCTCTATTTGGGAGCCACAGCAACTCTGCTAACGCTGCTGTTTGTAGCAAACATTCTGTACCTTTGAATTCCCAAATAAACAAGGAATTCATTATTCCATTTACCCTGGAACTATTTCTTAACAAAGAACCGATGCCTTTGGATCTCAAAGTGGACTCAACAGCCGTTCAGTAGCACGGACTAAGTTTTCATTCTTAGAGGGCTACCAAAATCATTCGCCACGTGACAACAAGACACAAATATAGATCAATCTGAACTTGAACTCTGAAGAGCTACACTCCAAGTCAGATGACTCCCGGGTAACATCAGTTGGCTTTCAACAGCTTGCTTTTATAAATCGCAGGCTGCACAGGTTTTGTTTTATTGATAAAGTGCTCTCAGCAGCTAAGAAATTAGACAACACAAACAGCACCCTGTTGATGATTTTCACATACTTACAAAACTTCATTTTAATCGAGAAGGAAGCAGTTAACCCAGTTTCTACACAACTGGTTTTACAAAAGTGGAAAAAAAAAAAAAAGGGAAATGCAGACCCAGGCTACTAAGTTTGCTCCGTGAACTGCACAGACCAAGTTCATTACTATTATCTGTTACAATAAATTCCCACAAGGTGATGATTTTCAGTTGCATCTTGCTCAGTG
>JAOXJM010000013.1:5258535-5275704 GCA_026413425.1 Tringa solitaria | reverse complement strand
GAGGGAGGGAAGGAAGGGGAGGGGGAGGAGGAGGCGGCTGGCTGTGGTAGGGTGGGCGGCAGGCCTCAGGGCGGCCGGAGGGTGGTCGTGAGGTAACGGGCAGGCTCAGGCTCTCCTAAAAGCCCGAGATTCGGCCGACGAAGCGCGGCGGCCGGGTCGGGTGTTGTCGCCTTTCCCGCCTGGTTTTCCCCCGTGCGGTGCGTGTCTCGTTGGGGGAGCGGGCCGGGGCGGGCTGAGGGAGGCGGTTTCCAGCCGGACGCTTTTGTACAGCGGGACGGCGCCATGGCGGCTGCCGCGGCCTGAGGGGAGGGAGAGCGGCGGCGGCGGCGGCCGGGGCGCGGGCCCGCCATGTTCTCCAGGGCGTTCCGGGTGAGATCCAACACCGCCATCAAGGGGTCCGATCGGTGAGTGCCGGGCCGGGGACCCCCGCCGCGCCGAGGAGGGGGATCGGCCCAGTCCCGCCTGCGACGCTCGGGCCGGGAGTCGGTCCCGCCTGCGATTCCCTCCGCCGGGAATCGGTCCCGGTGCCCTGCGGGAGGCGGCTCATCCTCCATAGAGACCCGGGCCGGGGGTAGGCAGGGAGCTGCGGCCTCTTTCGCCTTGTGATTGGTGGTGAACACGAACATTTTATATACGAAGCGTGCTTTTCAAATTAAACAAGACTTAAGTAAATTATCCCATCGAGGCCTAGCTCACCCTTCTGTTCTCACGTCGTAGCGCTCAGCTGACTTGCCCATCTTTCAGATCCACTTGCCGCCGCTGTGAATGACCCCACAGACCCCCCCTTGTGCCGGTCACTGCATCTTAAAACATCAATTAAAACTGGGGAGAGGGAAATCTGGCTGCACCCCTGCTCCTGCCTGCCAGATTTGTAACGAAATCACTGCAAAACAGGGACAAAGATGGCAACAGCAGCTGTAAGCAGACTTTTAACGAAGGACGTGAACATAGTTGGACTTTTCCCGGTATTATTCTGGCAGGCAGATTTCTCATTTATAAACTCGGACACAAACACTTCAAATTATCTTCTGTGAAAAAGCAGGAATCTCGTGAACAGCCAACAAAACAGTAACTACTGATCTAGGGATTATTTTGAGGGATGGCCCAGACAGCTTTGTAACACACTTGTGATTTTTATCATTACAGGAGGAAACTACGAGCTGATGTTGCAGCAGCTTTTCCTAACCTTAGCGCTGAACAATTGACTGAGTTTATTCCAAACAAGGAAGAGCTTAATGTCATCAAAATATACTCGCACAAGGGGGAGGCTGTCACTGTTTACATGAATAACAGGAACCCAGTACTGTTTGAAATTGAGAAGGCTCTGTATCCAACAGGTACGAGGAGTGGACTAGAATAATCCTCTTTACTTACTGGGCATCAGCCTTTCCCCCAAAGATTCCATTGTGTCCATCTTAAGTACTTGCCTATTACTATAGTATCCATACACTCCATAATCTTTAGTGCCTTTATTCTACCAACGCCTTTGTGAAATCAGTGGCATTTCTGGATTCTTTCTGCAGAAAGGAAGTTGAGGTGTTCAGAGGTTAAAACCAATGAAAGAAGTCTTTTAGCCATAGTTTAGCATCTTAGCCCCTTTTCTCTCTTTTGTCCACTGCAAGGTGTAATTCCAAGAGGCATGATGTCCACCTTCCAGGCAGCCCTGGAAGAAGGCAATGAATTGCTCTCTATGCTTTTATTTTTCCCATACCCAGCAATTCTTTTCTATTGGAATAGCATTTTAGCTCGAAGTGCCCTTGATTTAAGGAAAATAATGTAAACACTTATCTATATCCTTTATAATAATTCACAAGAGCTTGAATTAACTAGTAGTTTTATTTTTCTTCACATCTACCAATTATTGTAGGATTGTTCTGACCTCAGGTTTTTTGGTTACCTGAGGAACAGGAGAGTGTTTAGTTGTGGTTCCTATTGTACTGCTTAAAGATGGGTAGAAGCAGCAGCTGGAGAAATTTTTAATGATGCATCTTTAAATTTCTATTCTGTTTTGGGACAGTGTACACCCTGTGGGTCTACCCGGATCTGCTCCCTGCTTTTGCAACATGGCCCCCTGTGCTACAGAAATTAGCAGGAGGAGCAGGTAAGAGAACCAGGACTTTGTCACGTTGCGTTACAAAAAGGAGTTGCCTTCGGGGCTTTTTTGATGTTGTCTTTCCCAGTGGCAAAAATGTACCTGAAACAAACGAAAAACCAAACAAACAAGTAGAAAGAACAAGTATTCACAAAGTAATTCATAGTGGTGTGGTAAAAAGGTACATAGATAAGCTGTAAAAAAGTTTGTGGGTGAAACAAAGTAGATTAAGCTGTTTAAATGGAGTTAACGTGTTCCATGTGGGAATCTCAGATTTGGAAATACCATCTCGGGGTGGTCAGCAGCTCTGAACTGGGACACAGAACTGCCTGTGTCATTCACCTCTCTTTTTTGTAACTCCTTGGGCAGCTGAGTTCCTTTGCTGCCACCCCGCTTCGTGTTGGGTTCAGAGATGAACTGGCTTATCCTATGGATAAGAAGTGAGTTTATATCGGAATGTAGAGTTGTAATCACTGTCGAGTAAATTGTGCAGGTGAGGTTGGATTCAAATTCCTGGGTTACTGGCTCTACCACCTAATTATGGATCAAGACTAACAAGAAAGGAGTCTTAGTTTCTGGAACCTGCTTTGGATGCGGTTCAGACTCACGAGAATCAGGGCTTTATAAACTTTAAATTGCAGAACTGCTCAACCAGAAAAAGCTTAAATTGCATCTGCTGCGGCCTTAGTCTGTAAATGGAAGTGTGCATGTAGGGAGAGATGTCTTTTTTCCATTACACGGTATCTGAAGTATAACTCAAGTCCCTCTGTTTATTTGCTTTTGGGGAAATAAAGTGCTTGAAGGTGTAGCTGTGATAGACACCGGAGCAAGCCTTGCTGCTGACTTGGAGCGACCTAGTTTCTGGGGGAAAAAAAAAGAGTCTCCCTAATAGGGGGAGGAGGTGGATGAAAGAGGGCTGCAGGTCATTCATCTCCCGTGGCAACCAGGCTACCTCTGGGTAGAATCCAAAGATAA
Organism: Tringa solitaria; assembly: GCA_026413425.1. NCBI lineage: Eukaryota > Metazoa > Chordata > Aves > Charadriiformes > Scolopacidae > Tringa > Tringa solitaria. The sequence goes on along the minus strand of JAOXJM010000013.1, from coordinate 5,272,637 downwards.
GAAGCTGGCCACTGAGACAATAGCCAACAAAGGCAGAGAGAAGAGGTAGGACCGCATCTCAGAAAGGAAGGCAACAAGACTGTCCAGAGGGAGAGAAGGAGCAGGTTTAGGGAGTTTTGCAGTTACAAAGAGGAGAAGCAAGGTAGTGCTGTTTGTGATATCTGTTCTGTGAATTGAAGTGTCTACTCTCTGCCCTGGTTATTTACACGATACACACGTGGTACTTACCTCGTCACGTGAAGGTCTTTATGTGATTTCTGTCCTCAGAGATGTGGAGCCTTGGTTGCAGTAGCAGAGCTCATTCTAGATTTGCTGAAAATAGTTGTGACAGTGAAATGGGAGGAAAAAAATATTGTTGGCTTCTTCAGCATACACGTTAAATCTATAATGCTGAGAAAAAAACTGAGATGCCTTCAAAAGCAAACCGTGGAACACAGGTCAGTCCAGGAGACTGCAAGCTCAGACAATTATAGCTGCGATGAGGGAGAGCAGATGCTCTTTGCATAATTTGGTGGTGATGTGATGCCATATGTGGAGCATGAAAAACTGTTCTTTAGTGACGTGCCTGTCGATTCACCCCAGGTACGGGAAGCAGAGGAAGCACACAACAAGGTGTGCTGTGTCTGTGCAGATGGCAAGGAGATGGTTAAGCTGCTTCCTCATGCTGAGGAGAGTTCGTAGCAGAGTGCAGCTATTGTGCCAGATCAGGAGGGTTGGGCCAGCAGTAACTAATTTTAGGCAATTCACTCTTCAGCCAGAGAGCTGCTGGGATAACCTGCCCTTGGGACAGGGAAGAGTAAATGAGATTTCCAGACACATCTCCTTTCTTTCTCTGTCCATGTCATTAATGAAGAGTGATGCTCTCTAGGCTGGGAGCTCATACCTTTCTGTTAAAAACGGTACTCCCTGTGGGCCTGACAGGGCAAGGGGATGAGTGTGCTTAGATCTCCTGCAGTTTTTTGGGATATGCCCAGCACCCTTGTGAATCGGATCCTTTACTCCACAGGGTGGGAGCAAGAAGTGCTGCCTTAGGAGAAACAGAGAATCATGTTTAATCTGGCATGTGCTCAGCTATGAGCAGGGTTGTGTTTTTGCTGAGTAACAGGAGGGATGGGGGCGGAGGTGCTGGTGGCTGAGTCTTTCATTGAGAAAGGGATGCGCTTTATTCCTTTCCTTCAGATCTGATGCTGCCAGGAGTTGTAGTGCCATCTTCTGGCTTTCCTCAAGTAGAGCGGGGCACGCTCTGTGCTGTCACCCTCTTGGGAAACAGGTACGGAGGAGTCTTTATTCATATCTTTTCTTAGAAACTAAAAATGAAAGGAAGCTGTTTTTTACAGAAAGACTCTGGGGGGTTTGAAGAAATAAAAGCAGAATTGTTCTTACACATTTGATGCACTGTGGACCCAACCAATGGAAAATACAGCAGAAAAAGAATCCACTTCAGTTTCTGGGTTAGGATATATTTGAGCCTGGGTGGACAGCTCTGCAGATCAGGTTTTTTCGACCTGTGGGGGCACAACTGGTAGGTTTGTTTTGAAACAGAGTAATTTTTTTAACAAAAGATAGTATTCTGCACAGTTGTCTTTTTGTCTGTGAGGAAGTTCAGAAGGAGGGAGCAGCGCTAAAGCTGTTGGTTTCCCCCCTGCTCACTGCTGGTCTCTTTTGGCAGTGCATACACTTCTTGTACTTCATTAAAGCAAAGAATGTGTCACTACAGAACCTTCACTTCAGTGTCACAGCTCACATATCCTTGGGATTCTTTGGAAGAATTTACATACCAGAAAGATGGGACAAAACCAGAAAATACCTACATACTTAAAAAAAAACCCACAAAACAAATGGGTTGTAGAGAACAAGGATATTGTTAAAGAAATTGAGTATGTCACAATGGTACAGTCTTTGTCCAAGTAGCAGAGTGTGTTTGTGCTGTCCTGCTGAAATATTCCCTTCTTTTCCCAGAGCTCCAGTAGCAGTCGCAGTTGCCACCATGGCCACTGCAGAGATGCTGGCTGCTGGAATGAAAGGGAAGGGCTTTGCGGTGCTGCACACTTACCTGGATCACCTCTGGTGGGTATAGTCCCAAGTCTCATCTGTTTACTAAAATCAAAATCTGTGCCCCAGTAAGATTAATCTGTCAGTTCAACATACTGAATTATTTGGTTACAGTTTAGATATGACCATTATTAATGTTTTGGCTACATGTTTTTGATGACTGCGCTTTTTCAACAGGAGCAGGTGTCTGTCCTGACATCTATCTATTATATACATACTGGAAATTGATATATAAAATTATTCACTTGATTCATTTCCTTCAACGTGAGTGTAATTACTATAAAAATGAAGCTAGAACATCCCTGTTACTCTGAGTTTAGAAAATCTTACTGTTCCTTGAATCATTTGAATCATTTTGATCATTTGAACTTTGAATCATTTTGCTTAAAAATGGTCAGCTGTGCCAGTCTCCACCAAATGAATGAGTGCTGTGCATTTGGATTCAACTCGACTGCTCAGTTTTAAATTAAGATTCATGGGGGGAACATAAGAGTTTATGGAGGAAGATGAGTTAAAAATAAATTTTATAGTTCTAAGAATGCGGAAAAAGACCCATGCAACTGCCAGTGCCTTTTATCAGGGTGACATTTGCTCATTGTCCTGTGGGCTTTGAAGCAGTAAACGGAAAGCTATGTTATGCTTTTTCTTCCTTTATAGGGAATATGGTGACAAATCTTATCCTCCTACCTTAGCTCCCTTGGTAACAGATTCTGCTGAAAAGGAGAGTGCTGAAGATGAGGAAGAGGCAGAGGGGAACGAGCCTCTCAGGAGCTTCTCCACTGACCCATCGCAGCACGTGGACGTTGGTGATTTGAGCCTGAAGGAGCGAGACTCCTGTGCAATACTGATGGGAAAGGAGGAGCTCCATGAGAACAGAGCTGCAGAAACAGCTGAAGATGCCAACACAGAGGTTCAGCAGGAAGCTGAGGACAGTAGGACTCCACAAGGTATCTTTGCACACAAATGAAACCCAACTGTGACCCTTTGGTTTGCTGAAGCCTGTACCCACCCTGTGCATTCCAGACAGTTCTGTGTGCTCTGAGGGACAGTCTGAAAGAAGAGACTACTCACATTTTACTTGTCCTTTCTTTCCCTGCAGAGCAAATGGATGGATTATTTAACCAGTGCTTTTTTCATGCCTTAAAATGCAAAGTAAAGAAGTCGGATCTCCCTCTGCTCACCAGCACATTTCTCCGCAGCCATATGTTCTCATGCTGGTACGTGGTAAGAAGACTGTCTTTGGATTTGCATGTTGGGTTTTTGGCTTTAAAACTGTGGAGATCCGGTGTGATATTTAAGATGAAGGTTTTGACTCAAAAATAAAATTCAGTCCTTATCTAAGGTTATCTAAGACTATGCTCACTTCTTACTGCAAATTGATGTAAGGACTGTGCAGACCCAGATAGGCACCCAGACAGCCAACTTAACTTGGCTGGCATTTGTTCCATGATTGCTTAGTCACTTAAATGGCTGTTTGCCTACCCACAGGAACCTCAGCACTAGTTTCACTCATGATGTTCTACTTGTTAGCTTGTTTGAAGTAATTCTTTCTCTGTGTGATTTGTATTTTTTGCTGTTAAGAAACTTCTAGCATAAGTAGCAAGATGTAAGAAGAAATGAAGGGTGACTTATAACTAAAGAACTTTTAAAAAATCCATTTATAGCCCTGCTGGTCAACAACTGGACATAAAGAAATCAAGCTATAAGAAGGTGAGATTTTTTGTTGGGTTGGTTTTTTTGCATTAATTGAAATAAGGAATGGAAGGAGAGAAAAAAATTGAGGTAACAATTGTTCAAGTGTTAATAAGACAAACAAGACAGACAAAAAACCCCTGAGAAGCTGTTCTTAAAAGCCAAGTTCTTTTTCTCAACTCTCCGCTCCTGCGGGATCCAGGGAGAAAAGTAATTGTCCCAAAAGCATGAGCATTGATCTGCTTTGGATGCAGCTAGTGCTATCTGCCACTGTGTGCTGCGATAGCTATTGAAGGGTTCTGGTCTTGTGGGACAGTGCAATTACTTGCAAGAAGAGGCCATTCCCTTTCTAAAGCTGCTAAGGAACAAAAATGAAAAGAAAATGAGACGATACTGTCCCTGTTGTATAGATGACAAGCAAGACAAAGTGCCTTGGCAGAGGTCACACAGTTGTCTGTGTGAGATGTTCTATGATTTGGCTAAGAACATCTCGGAGCTAAGAGATGGCAGACCTGAAAGAGGAACAACTGCTTTTACTCTGTTTTAGAGCCAAACAGAGGCACTCACAGCTCCTTAGCGATTGCTGTGCTTAGAGAAGCAGAGGTGTGGGTGGTGTGTGCTGGTTCATTTTTTTAAAGACGTTTTTCTGATTTAGCAAGTAATTTAAGGGCAGTCAGAAACACAGGAACAGGAATTTAAAATGCCTGACTCCACATTTCTGATTGTTGCTTCCTTCAGTTCTCAAAGTTCCTGCAATGTATGCAGAAGCAGCAGATCTTACAAGTGAAGGAGCTGAGCAAAGGTGTGGAGAGCATCGTGGAAGTGGACTGGAAACATCCAGAGTACGTGGAATATTGTAGACTTTTTGATAGAGTTGGCAGTCTCTGAAAGAAAGTGGAATCTGCTACTTCCAACGCTATTACCAATACTCTGCTTGAATTCCTGTTCTGAATAGCTGTAGCAGCCCTCATTTTCTAATCTTAATATGCTATGGAGGGATTTTATACCCCTATCAATCGCAATTTTTTGCAGTGTTAGTGACAAATTTCTGGCTTCCAGTTTGGATGCTAATAAAAGAGTTACAGCATCAACCCTGTTAGCAGTCACTGAAAAGCACATTCCTCTGGCAGTGTCTTGATAGTTTGCCTGGGTTTCTTGGTGGTTGCTGGGGGAAGAGAAGCAAGAAGGTTTGAAACCCATCAGGCAGCTTTCCATCTATTTAACAGTGACTGGTTTATGCCCTTCCAGTTTAAGCAGTTCTCCCCCTCCCCATTCCATCTCTGTGTAGGGCTAACTTATTGCTCAGCTTAAGGTGAACTTACTTGTCTCAACAGTAACTCCAGTAAAAAGGTGACACTGCTGCTAAATAAATGCTCATGAAACTACAGTCTCAGAATGTAGAATGTCATAAAGGATGAAATCAAGCACTTTGCAAAATCAGAAGCCTGTTACAATCTCAAAAAATGAAAAAAACCCAAAACATTTGTTGTGTTTTTCCTTACAAATATTGATTTGCACAAATACGTCTATACTTTCAGTTACTTATTACCAGATGCCTCTATCGGTGTTTCTGTTATCTTTCTAATGATTAATAGTTACCTCACATTGAGAACATCCTACTTGTTCCTTCTGCATATAGGCACATTTGCTCTCTCCTGCAATTTCCCAGCGGGCCTGAGGCTGCCTGGTATATAACGTCTCCTTGGCAACTAATGGAGAGGAGAATATTTCAGTAGATATAAGCATATCTTCTCTTCTGCGTTTGGAAAGAACCAGGATTACTTTGACTTTCTGCATTAACTTTTCTCTCATTATACTTGGCCTTATCATCAGGAGACAGACACACTCCAGCTCAGTTTGTCAATTCTCTTACCTTCAAGTGTAGAACATGTAGCTCTCCTCGATGAAACGAGACTCCAGCTCCTGCACTGATCCAGTTCTTACCCCTCTCTTCCAGATCTTTTATCGCTGACCACTAAAGAATCATTTCAGCTTTTAAATGTCTATACATTTGTGGAGAGTGCCGTTGGGCTCGTTTTTTATAAATTTAATTCTAGGGATCCTACGGAATGGGGCTGCATCCTTTGAATTATGGCAGTTGTCTCTAATTACCAGAGTCAAATATGCTTAGAACAGCAGGAGAGATTTACTTTTTCCCAAACATACAGGGCTCCAATCAGAGTGAAAAGTGCCTAATATCACCTAAGGTGCTTATTTATGTGTATCTTTAAAACACGTACAAGGACAAATCTACTATTCTATTAAAGCAGCTAATGCTTCAAAATACTGTTCTTTCATTGTGTCCTTTAATCTGCAGACACAGGCCCCCACTGCAATGGGATGCATTTGGAGGAACTGGCATGTTATAAAACAGGCCAGAAAGCTTTCTGCACGGCTCTGCTAAGCTTTAGTGTCTCAGTGAAATAGAAGTGATAAGTTTCAATCCCTTCCACTCACACCAAATCATTCTTTTTTTCAGCATTAGAGCATTTGTGGTACCTGAAGGATTTTCTTCAGCCTCCGCTGCCCAAGAGAGCAAGAGTGAAGACAGAGAGCAAGCGTACCATGCTCCTGAAATCATTCCACTTTATGGGGTCTCAGCAAAAATGGTCCCACTCTTTCAGGAATCTGGACACAAGTAAGCAATGGAAAAGTACAACAAAACCGTTGGTACGCAAAGAAAGAGACTAACAAACCCGTGCTGCTGCCATTCTGTTAGCCCTCACGGGGAGGGCCCTGAGATGCTGTCAGGAAAGGTGCTGGGCATCAAGAATATTTCTTGCTTCACAAAGGGAAGAAGGATAAGAGGCTGTGACAACTGCATTCAGCAAGTATATCACTTCTCTCACAGCTAAAGAGGTGATAGCTCAAGTGTCAAAATTGGTACATTTTACTTGGGTTGTCTTAATTTGCCATTGGATAAGGCATATTCTGCCCACCCACAGAATGGTTTACCGAAAGGAGGACACCCAGATAATTTAATTGAGGTGTTGCACCAAATATAGCCAGGGTAGTTGCTGTCTTCTGTCTTAGTGACAGAACCCAACACCTAACTACTTATTACTTTAAGTTAAAAACATTTCTTTCTCTTTAGAAAGGGCAGCATCCTCTCAAGCAGTGAGGTGAGAAACATCATCATCAACTACGTGAAGACTAACGAGTTGGTTGATGAAACAAACAAAAAGTAAGTAGAGTTGGAAGCGATCCTTCCCTGCTTCCACAGGACATGCTGAAGTTAGAGGAAATATGTGTAATTTTTTGCTTCTAATGCCTGTTTTTGTTTTGTAGCTTTGTAAAGGTGAATGCTGTTCTGTGCGACTGCCTGTTAGATAAATCAGAACAAGATGAGATCTCAAACCTGAAATGGGATGACCTCTTGAGCAGGTGACTGTTTTCCCAGTGAAGTGTTTCTGTATTACACAGATTTCTTGCACCCAACTCAAAGCAACATGTTATTGGAGCTGCCTCCGTTGTAACTTCCTACTGGTAACACAACAAATAATCTCCAGAGACCTTCACTTGAAGGATCTCTCATTCTTCACTTGTAACAAGCATCTTGCATTAACTGTTGTGGTTTTTTATTTACCTACTGACCTCTTATCAGGGAAAGCATCCTAAACAAACAGTGCCTGGTTCTGTGTATGATCTGTACGTACAGATTTATAAAGCCATCCCTTGCAGTAGATAGATGAGAGCACACTTCTTAGGCCATGGCAATACAACTTGTGCATTTACACCCTAACCCACCTTTTGGATCCCACAGGCCTGATTATCTGGCACAAGACCACTGTTTCCATGTGCTGAAAAGCTTTGCCTCAGTGTCCCCAGTGTCTTATACTTGCCTTGAGCTTCTCAATCACGCGACACTTCTGAGGCACCTCCAGCAGGTTCCTGGATTTCTGGAGCCAGGTTTGCTCGTGGGACAGTAACGCAGTCTATGCTGAATTTTAAACAAGCTGCTTCACGGATCTGTGAACAATACAACTGATCAATAGCTTACAGACAAAATTAAAGAAGGTTTTCCTCTGGTAAAATTTTAAAAAATTTACCAGAACAATCCAAGATACAATTTTTGCGAGTCAGTAGACTAGCTTTCTAGCTTTTCATCAGTCCCTGTCTTTAAATAACAGCTAGGATGCAAATCTTCACATGAGCTCATCAGGTATTAGCTTCTTAAGATACAAATTCTTCTCGCACATAGAATCTTGGCTTTCATGTAGTCTCAAAAACCTGCGAGAGGCTGAAAAGCACTGTTCACACTGGTCTCGCTGTATGGACTAATTAGATGTATTAATTTCATTCAGGTGCCTTGAACGACTACAGCCCTTACACCAGGTGACATTCTTTGGACAAGAGCCTATTGTGAGGAAGGGAAACATTGAGCCCATCGACATAACTGTAGCACAGAGATCATCAAATAAGAAGGTAAAAAAAAGAACTACAATGATGGCAATTCAGCCATATTGGTTTGGGCCCAGATTCTGAGAGCAGCTTTGGCAGCTCATTTTTCTGGGATGAACAAGACATGACTTGCTGATACCTACAACAGTGATGTCTGCAATAATTCTTAAAACCTGCAGGTGACAATTATCAAGAACCTTGAGCTGTACGGTCTAGACCCACAGTGTGTGGCCAACGTTCTGCAACAGAAAGTACAAGCCAGTGCTACCATCAGCCCCGTGCCAGGAACAAAAGACAGAGTTCAGGTCCAGATCCAAGGCAACCAAGTCCATCACCTGGCCAAGATGCTGTTGGGTAAGTCAACCAGGTGGGACTGGGTACAGCAAGATACAGATTTTCATTCTTGAGCTCTGAATATTTACCTGAAGTGAACTCTTGGTTACGTTGCAGAAGAATATCAGCTACCTCGGAAATACATTCAAGGCCTTGAGAAGGCGCCAAAGGTTGGCCGGAAGAAGTAGGAGAAAAATCTACTGTCAGAATTACTCAGATTTCATTATTTATACCTGTGTTCTGCCAACAAATCAAGGATAATGTACAGGCCCTGTTCATTCAAAAATGAGTCCTGGATCTTTACAAGGTCTAAGATTCACCCAAATAATAATATTGCTCCAGCTGTTCATTTTTCATAAAAATAAAAATCTGAATAAACCCCTTTAGTATTGTCCTTTTTCTATTCCTAATGGCGCACTGGTTTCCTGGCAGCAGTGGCTTTTGCCTAGTTTAATATTCTTGTTTTGCATCCTTTAGCAAAGGCTGGATGATAAAACCTCCACTGAAACATAAGCGAAGTACATTCCAACACATTGTCCTGGCACAGTCCAGCGTGGTGTGCCACAGACTGTGCATGTCAGAAGTAAAACCCATTTGGTTTTGGATTTTATCCTTTTCAACATTTCCAGATATTAATATCAGGCATTTCATCACTGAAAATGAACTCTATTAGCTGGATTTTAGTGGTTTAAAATGTATGTATATAAAGAATATAATGTATGACATTCACTGTAATTTATCATGGGTAGCAGTTCTGTCAAAGCCAGCTAAAATATTAAAAGAAGATTAATGGAAGACTTTGCTCAGGTTTCACAGGGGCATATGTTCTCTACCTCTTTAACTGAAACTTAAACACTTTACAGTAGGGTTAAGAAATTAAAATTCACTTCTACAAGGGATTCCTGTACTTTCCCTTTAGACTAAATACATGGAAGTTCCAGAGGAGAGCACCAGAAAAAGAAGTCAAAGAGATTTCTTTAATTACCGACAGTTTTATTATTGTTGTCTTTTACACTGTCTGCATATGAACAAGTAGTTTTAGAACCTTCAAAAAAGCTGGAAGTGAGACATTTTTTAAAAATGCCATAGAATTACTAGGGAGTAATAAAAATAAATTACAGCATTGCAAAAATGCATTTCACTTTGCCATAGAAGCTTTACTATTCCATTCTATACACATTATTTTACATGTTTTACAATAGACATGAAAAATAAAATCCACATGACCTAGGCAAGACAATATTCGAACCAAAGGCACTGCCAACAGTATTTTGCGCTTAAGGAAGGGGCCGATCCTTCTATCCTCGACACAGCTCAACCGACTGTTGAGAATTTGAGTTTCAAGATCTACCAAAGTCTTCCACCGCCCCCTCTCTTGAAAAACCAAAAAAGAAAGAGCCCTCCCCTTTTGCGGGAGGTTTTTCAGCAGCATTCACGGGAATTGCATAAAAGCCATGCCTTCTACCAAATGTCAAAGACATGCTGGGTTCCAGGGGAGGAGAGGGTGATGGTCACCAGAACTCTAGTAGAAAACAACAACAACAGCAGAAAAGAAATCTTTACAACTTTTAGCTGGCAGGATAAGGGATTTAAAAACCAAGCGTCTGGATCTCTTCCGAACCAACAGCAGTTTTTACAGTGTTCTTTCCCTTGACTGAATAGAAGTAGTTAGTACTTCCAAGATTCCAAGCGCGAGATAAATGTTATTTAAATTACTTCATGAGTGCACGGTGAAGTAATAAGTATTCTTGTAAATGGACAAACAGCCCCAGAGCCTAGAAATTGCTGCTCTATTTGGGCTGGTGCCACGTTAAAGGTCCTCTGGGTGTGGGGTACAGGGTGGCTGGAGGCCATTCCACTAAAGCCTTCTCCACCACCGAGACAGGAGCTGCGACAGCCTGCAGAAAGGGGGCATTTCTAAAAACCGAGGGGCTTTAAGTGATGCAGTTGCTCTCTTACGGTTTATAAACAAACATACTCAAGTATAAATCTGGAAAAAAAATAAAAATCCCAAAGCAGTCACCTTCAAGGAGGAAACAAAACAGCTACTTGTCCCTCCGCGGATGAAAGCGGCCTCATCGCAACAGAGCTTCGGGTACTTGTGGGGACAGGACTGAGAAGGCCACGTGGCAAAAGCCCTTCCCAATTTCCACCTTTAGCCCCAAATGCAAAGTTTTCAGACTTAAGGGAAAAAAAAAAAGGCACTGAGGTAAATTTTGGACTCCCACATCGTCTCTGTGGTAACTGTGACCCCACAACCTGTTGCCTCCCTTCCTGCCCCACGCTGGTGGGGGCCCAGCGGCCTACAGCAAGCTGAGGGACACTCCTTCATCGGGTCACCACAAAACCCTTCCACCTGCTCCATCTGAATCCAAATATTGTGAATATTCCATTCTATCTTTACGCTTTGTTGTGGTGTAAACAGCGGGAAGACCGGACCTGGCTGTGCTCGGGACCAAGCACGGAGTAAACATGGCCCCAGTGGGATCATGGCCCCAGCGGGATCGGGGCGGCCGCTTGGAGTTATGGCAGGAACTGACGCTCCAGCTCAAGGATTTTTATCAAGGATGCGCAGTGCGTGCATCGGAAACAGCAGGACCCCTGAGAGAGGGGGAGAGAGACTTCCCAGCCCCACGTAGGGAGCAAAACCTCCCCGGCCGTGCAGGCAGAGCACCGAGGGCGAGAGGGGAGAAGGAGACGCCATGTACAGAGTGACAGAGAAGGTGGCATGTCAGGGGTGGGGGAGCAGCACAAGGAGAGTTAGTGAGAGGAGGCACAATGTGAGGAGGACACCTGAGCCTTGGTTCCCCTTCTCTCCCAGCACGAAGGCTCCCTGTGCTCCTGGTGCCACATCCACGCCCCGGTCTCAGCTCCGCTCCCTTGGGGCCAGACCAGTTTGTAGCTCAGAGTGAGTTTGATTTGTGAAAGGGGGTTTTGAACTTTCCTGGCTCAGTCTGTTGGATATGTATTGCTAAACGTTCAGTATCGAACCATTGGCCCATGCCCCAACCACCATCTTTACGCATTTAAACACAGGTCCCAATTCCTACTGAGTACAAAACTGGTAAAACACCGGCTATCTTAGCTCAGCATCAGGGGTAGCTGCTTTAATTCACATCTGTTCTCAAAACTGCAAGTTACCTAGAATCAAAATGGATGACTTTTCCTGAAATTAATATTACCAAGTTTCAATAACACTTACTGACAGACTATTTGGGTGTTGCAACTGCTGGGGTGTCACGACTTTACCCTGACCTGGTTCTCTCAGCCCTGAACGAGTCCATCCGACATTGGCTACGGCTGCAACACCCCCACGGTCTGGTGCAACCACCTCTTCGGTTTGGTGCAACCACCTCCTCCGCTGAACCTGCCGCTTCCTGTGCTCTACTTAACGAAACGAGGACTGGGCTACGTGGGGCCAATGCCACGAGCCCCGGCACCGCCAAACGGGGACACGCACGTGGCTGGGAGGAGCGTGAACGGTGAGCGTTACCCTGCTCACAACAGATGATGATGCTCCTGTTGGGGTTTATCACTCGGCATTTTCCACAGGGCTTCTCCATCGGACGGTGGAGCTGAAAAGCGAAGCAGCAGCTGCGTTTGGTTTTAAAACTGTGGCCGTCAGCAAACAGGTTCCCCTGTTCTTTGACTGGCTCCGGTCCTGGGATAAGAGGTTTCAGAAGAAGGAAATGCTCTATGTTCATTTTATGGGTGCTGGGAGCCAGTCCTTAATGGAAGGATGAAAAGGGAAAGTGACTACTGTAAGGTGTCCTGAGAAGTGTCTTTTCATTTTAAAAATAGTATCTAGCTTAGTCTGGTGCCCGGTGCCTCCCGAGGGGCTATCCCGGCTTGCCTCTGGCTTCTTTCAGGGTCTGTTGCAGTCTCTGTTTAAACTTCTCGTACTTCCTCTGCACCTGCTGGATTTTGTCCTTCTCCTCTTTGTCCAGTATCATCAAGAAGTTCTGTAGCTCTGGGATGGAGAATGCGTCCCACTGCAGAAACAGCAGAAACAGAGGAAAGTAAGCACAAACCGTTCACCTTGTTGCTTTTGTGTTGTTTTTTATTCCCGCTAAATCTGTAAAGAGGAACAATAAAAGATGTTTAGACGTGTATCTGATCTCCAGACAGCTTAATCTCACAGCATCACATTGTGAGAGCTGGGATAATGGGCTACAGCATAAAGGACCATCCCAGCCCTGAGCCCCTGAGACCACAGATTTAATAGAAATCATCTTTACTCAGGTGAATTAAAGCTCCCGCTGCAAGAGATGGCAGAGCTCCCTAGGGAATTGAAATATATACGGAAATAACTGATGCAGCATTCGCTCACGCTTCCCTTTATGAAGCTGGGGGGAGGGTGGGGGGGTGTGCCAGCAGGAGCCAGTTCTCTTTAGTTTACTGCAAAGTTACCAAAACTGTTGGAGCTTCAGCAAAGCCCTTGGCATGGGGTGCCAGCAGCCTGGCTGCTCCGGCTGTCACCTCCACCGCAGGGCCAAGGGTGACAACTGCCATCACTTAATGACTGCTGCCCTGTGCCTGCTCAGCAGCGCCGTGGGGAGACGGTGTCCCCACCACCGCAGCCCCATTCCTCCGGTGAAACAGCCCAGCCACCCCACGGGACATGGCAGCTCCCAGCGTTGGCCTTTGTCATGATGGGGAGCGTGATTGCGGCTGAAAACTCGGCTGCAAATTTATTACCTGAGTGTCCCTGGCTTCTGCTTAAATTAGGGGACTGCTTATAACAGCGTTTAGCTAATCTAGTTATGGAGGATTAACTCTGGAGTGGCGTTGCTTGGTTCTGTAAACAGATTATGGGTTGGCCATCAAAACTGGCCTCAGCATTTTCACAGCTCAAGGTTTTTTATAAATCAACATAATTTAGGAGCAATAAATTACGCAGAGTTTGGGGGTTTTTTTTGTTGGTTTTTTGTTTCAGTCAGGTACAAGCAGTACATTCAGTAGATAATTCATCTGGAGAAAAACTGGTATCATGGTATTTTAGCAGACAAACCCAGCAGCGTGGTTTGGGTGGCACCGCTCCAGCCCCTGCTGTCTCTGCCGTGCGTGACCCAGCCCTGCCACGCCACCATGTGCTCCACGACACTGTTAACATTCGTGTGAAAACCAAGGGAAAGCGTCACTGACATACCTCAACTTCCCCCGTTTCGTTTTCCTTCAGCACAAAGCTGAGCACGTCGGTGTCGGGGCCCGCCAGCAGCCGAAGGTACAGGGGGTACTCAGTGAGAGGGAGCTTCTGGAAGAGCACTGCAAGGGACAGCAGAGATCCACAGTCAGCCTGGGGCTGCCAGGGTGGAGGAAAGCTCAGGAGCTCAACTGGAGCACATAAAAGCAGTTTGCACTGCTCAGGATCACAGTGGAAGCAGCTGAGTCTCTAACACACGTCCATAATGATCTCTGTTAGGTCTTAGGGGGCTTCAGCCCCCTTTTGAAAACCAGAAATTCCCCATTAGCTTAAGCAGCATCACCTCCTGGGGAGGTCAGGCCATTTATTCATCTGACAGTTTTAAATTGAAAGAGGGGAGATTGAGATGAGAGATTAGGAAGAACGTGTTTGGTGTGAGGGTGGTGAGAGCCTGGCCCAGGTTGCCCAGAGAAGCTGTGGC
>JAOXJM010000013.1:5234264-5258435 GCA_026413425.1 Tringa solitaria | reverse complement strand
GGGCAGGGGGTGGCACTGGGGGGGCTTTAAGGTCCCTTCCAACCCAAACCATTCTGTGATTCTGTGACTTTTAGGCACTGCCTGCCTGACATACCACTGACTCCTAGAAGAATGCTTGGGGTATGTTTCTCCAACACAAAATGGTAAAACCGATCAGCTGCAGGAAAGCTGGTGGGTCCCAGGGCATGAACTCACCTTGCCCATCCTTCCGCATCTCCTTGAAAAGTGCAAACTTCTGAGGGTTATCCACCACCATGAACTTCTTCAGGAGCCCCTGGATCACCTCACTCACTGTGGTTGTGCTGCTGATGTGGAGCTGCTTGATGGCATCCAGCGGCAGGTAGAAGGAGGTTCTCTTGTCCGTCATGTCGGCCAGGTTCACCTCCTTGAGGGCATCGTAGATGGACTGTGGCCGGATCCCCGCTGGCACCGTCACAGGCCGGCGCAGTTTCAAATGCACTTTAATGAAACCCGTGTACGTCCCATCGTCGTTCTAAAGCAAAGGAGGGGGGGGGTCAGGCTCCAGGGAGCCTTTTCCAGTCCTGACCCCCACTACAAGGGGCTTTCTGGTCATCAGTGCTGCAGCCTGCGGGGTGGCTGCAGGAGTTTCCACCCCGCGGTACTGCGAGGAGTCTGAGGGTTTCTTATTAATCACATAAAAAGTAACCAGTCATTTCGGGTTAGTCACTACTGATTTTCTCCCGTTCCTTCCACTCGGTAATGACTCATCCCTTCCTCGCGTCTGTGCGATCTCCTCTTACTTAAACCCAACACTGCTACAAGTCAGTTATGGAAACCATTAGATGTAATTTATAGTTGCACTTACGTGAGGATTTGAAACCTTGGGGAAGGTCTCTACGCAAGATCTCCCAACTGTATTCCTCAAGTTCTATTCCCTGCTTATGGGATTCTCATATCACCACGTCATAATAAATCATTCAAGATCAGCCCATCTCATGATGGGTGCCTTGCCCTACCCTCAGCTCTGCAAAAAATGCATAAGTCAAGAGAAGAGCCTGGCTCCGTACGGTCCGTCCACGGGTGCCACCGGGAACAAGCCGAGGGATCCCATGTGGGAGCCGGGAGCACTGGCCACTGGTCCCACCAAGGGCCACCACCAGCGGCTGGGCCCAGCTGAGCCCTAGTGCTGCAGAGTCTCAAGACTGTATTTTCCTAAGCTTCAGGCAAAATAACTCAAGAGTAAACATTTGGGTCCCAAATGGGGTGATGAAAATCAGCTGGGAAGAAATTCCAGCAGAAATTACTGTGCAGCCCTCACAAAGGAAATTACTGTAAGATCTACTATTTTAAATAAACTTCAGGTTTGTTTTCAGCTGTCAGCAAGCACCAGGCAGTCAGGTGGCTGCTCTTCTTGGAAGATCTACAGTTTAATTATTTCACTCTTTATGAAGCTTTTCCCCTGCTCTCTGTAAGATCCCGTGAAGTTTGTACCTTTGCAATATTCCAGTTTGTAAAGGAATTATTTCCTTGTCTTCTCACCACGTATCATCAAAGCTTTACTTACGGGTGGTGACAAGCAAGTTTGCAATCAAAGCTCCAACGTACACAACATCCACTGTGGTTCTCAGACCTCTGCTTAAACAAGCCTGGCAGTGGCAGAGGAGAAAAGCCTCTCTTCCTAGAAAGGCTTTGTGTTTCCAAATCCACTTTGCGTTTCTAAATACACTTTGTCTTTCTGAATCCACTTTGCGTTTCTAAATCCCCTCTGTGACAGCTGCTGAACTGCAGCCTCCGCCGTGACTCATCCCCAGAGGAACAACGTGGGCTCCTCTATTTGTGGCAAGTCGTTGCTGTGAAATTACCGTGCCAGTGCTCCCAGTTTGAGAGGGGACGGAGGCAGGGGAGGGTTATCTCCAGTGTCGGCGACTAAGGCCAAGGAAACCCAATCTGCTTTTTCTCTTGGGTAAGGAAGACAAAGAATCTCAGCAGCCACAAGCCCTCTTGCCTTGGGGATGCCTTCCTAGAGCCTGGCTCAGCTCAGAGCTCAGGGAAACCAGGCTCAGCCCTTCTGTGTATTAGGTAAATATTGCCCAGTACATACCAGCTTCATCAACAGGCAGTTGGTAACTTTTGCGTTGTATTTTTCAATTTTCTGCTTGATCTCCTGGACAGTCGGAGGCTCAGGTTTTTCTTCTTCTACTGTTTGCGTTACATTCTGAAAGGAGAAGAGATAGGTTTTAGCTGTTTTCTACGTTGGGTAACACCACACCTGTCCAGCTCTGCTCGTGCTTGGGAAATGCAGGAGCAAAGAGGCCACACAGACCCTGAGCTCATGGTAACAACGATGGTGCAGGTGGAGACGGTCCCTACAGCTGAGAGACCAAACGTGCAGGATGCCACGTCCCTGCCCCAAACCACCTCCGTGCACCAGTGACAGCCAGTGGAGGGAAACACAAACCCCACCACTTAGTGGGACATTGAGGCACAGAGCAGTAAAGCCACCCCAGTACAAACCAGGGCAAAGAATCCAGCTTCTAAAAACCCACTTTGAAAAAATGTCACCTGCACCTGCCAAGCAGTTCTTTGCGTCTTGCATCGCCACGGAAAAATCACATCCTACTTTTAGTACCTGTGGCTCTGCCTACCCAAGCCAGGCACCCCCTTGAAAACACGGGGTGCTCCTCAACCACCTTCCAGCAGGTTCATCCAGGCAGCACCTGAAGTTAAATCTCTGCTGGATTACTCCTCCTTAGCTTTGGAAACTATAGCTCAGAGCACCAAAAAAAATTTAAAAAAAGTCACACAAGTGGCAAGGAGGCTGCACGACTAATAAATCAGTCGCTAATAAATCAGTCAAGGCATCCAGCCCATGTCAGAAACCCTTCAGTGTGGGCTTGCCGGGAGGACACTGGCTGCTGCTTCTTGCTCAAATTTGGGGGAATTTCCTCTTGGGAAGCAAAGCGACAGACTGTACGTAGGTGGGCTCTACCTGCAGGTCATGCATGGAAACGTCGCTAAGGAATAATGGGAAAACACAATCCAGTCACAGAGAGGCAGCTCCCAAATGCAACCCAGGGCTGAGAGTGGTTAAGAAGAAAGTCAATTAATGGGTTTGGAGAAAGTGCTGGAGCAGAGCCCAGAGCTCCAGCAGCAAGGGATGAGCCGACTCGGGATGGGAGCAGAGTCCAAGAGGATGCTGCCATGGGGTCAGAGCGGCTGCAAGACCTGTGCTAGAGGGGAGCAGGACCACGGTGCCAATTACAGGCCATCTCAAAGGGAAAAAGCAAGGTGAGAGCAAGAACAGTGCCAGGGGAGCCAGGAGGGAGACCGAAGAGACAGCGGGAACACAGAGCTGCAGATGGTTTTTGCAGAGAAGGTTTGAAGCAGCCTCGAGTGAGAGCCCGAGCCCTGCTCCCACCTCCCGTCTGCCCGAGTACCACGGCACCAGCTGTGAAGGCCACGGACCCCCTGGAAACCCAACAGCAGGATGTGACCTTCCACCATCGCGCCCAGCCTGATGGCAGAGCCCAGGCACTGCAGGAACACAAGAACCAGTGAGCTCTTCCCAAAATCTGCTGGAAGGCAGGTCCAACAGCAGCATTCAAGAAGCCTCGATGACTTTATTGCCACAAGACCACTGGAAACTCCCTACACGAGGCTCATCTTGTGCGTCAAGGTTTGACACCACTTTGGCCTGGCGTGACCCAAAGCAGAAGGGCTTTCCATCCAGCCAGGAGAGCAGGTCTCCTCTATGGCACAGCCTTCAGCATCCCAAAATCTGGATCTGCTGCCAATGAGCCTGCGTGTGCCTTGGACGATGCTCAGTGGGCCGGATTTCCCAGCGCAGCGCTCTGCTGCCTTTCCATAACTCCCCACCTTCCCTGGAGACAGGCTGGGAATACATTTCTCCAGCGCTCCCAGATTTTGTGTGGGCTTGCTCAGAAGCCAGCATTAGCAGAGAGCAGAAAGCGTGAAGGGATGTGCTATCAAGGCCAGTACAGAATGAAAGCTGTAACCTCCGTGAAGGAAAAAAAGGGGAAAAAAAAGCAATTTTGGGAGCAAAGCTTGTCTCTTCCCAGGCAGGCAGGCAGTACATGAGACAAGGATGCAGCAAGCTGTAAATAAGCCAATATCGCCCCAGGCTACCCACGGTATTTCTTTTAGGAGGAGAATCAAGCACAGGACAAAGTGAAATCCTGGTTGCAATCTGGCAAGATGGCTAGACCTCTGGGATTTGAGAGCCCCACAGTCATTCACGCGATTCCCAAGAAAGAGAGTTCACAATTTCTGCTTGAGACAGGCAAACAGCACGAGACCTCCCGAAATGCAGATCTCGGAGCCCAATGGAGGAACACTGACACTGCATTACAGTCTCCTCCTTGTTCAGTGCCTTAAGAAAATAAAAGCAAAGCTGTCCTGAGATATTCAAGAACGGCACATAAACATCCACTTATCATAATGGCAATTTCAACTCCCTAATTTATCAAAATCCTCAGGCACGTGCTTCACTGCAGTCTATTCATTGCAATAGCTCTTACACGGCTGCACGCAGGTGCTGGGCTGGCGTGAGAGTCTTTAAAAATAATGCCAAGGGTAGAGATGTTCAAAAGTAGCACTGGGGAAAAGAAAAAAATGAGAAAACAACAAACTTCCCTTTAAGTTAACGGAAGAAGTGCTCTCAGAAACCCTCCACTTCCTCACTTCCCCCATTTGATGGTGCCGTGGGGGTGGCGGTGGGGGGGTGGTAGTGCCTCTGCGTCTGTCCCCAGGGAAGAGAGAGGTCTCCAGCGAGGGAGATCCCTGGAACCATCCCCTCCTGCATCCAAAGGGACCCCAGGCTGCAGGGCAGAGCTGTGGTGGTGAGACACGTGTGCCATGCTTCATCCCCGGCACAGACCACCATCTACCCGGACACGCACAGCGGAGACAGACAGAGCAGCTCAGTCTGTCCCTGTCACCGCAACCTGCTCCTCTCCAGTGGGACAAGTCCTTCCCTTCTTGCGATGCTTCCAGCTGCGGAAAATAGCACGTGCCAGCAATTAAGAGCTCTCCCAGCACTGATGCTGCCTGGTTTCCATGGAGGATGCACAGTGCACCCAGGAGGGCAGCAGCCTGGAACGGTGCCGGTCCCCGGGGTGTCCCGGAAGGCTCAGGGCAGATGCTAATTGCTCTGTGCTCCAGGGAACCTAAATCACCGGCGGCAGGAGGAGAGGGAAGCCTGACTCAGGAACACGGTGTTGGTGGCACCACGTCACCAGTCTCACACCGTGTCCCCGCACAACTCCACCAACGAACCCCCGCAGCCGACCCTGCCAGGGCACCCAAAGCTGCCCGGCTGCAGAGACCGAATCCCGCTCCCAGGAGGTGGAATGGGACAATGGCTGGGACACGCTGCCCTGGCAGGGGAGGCAGTTTGCCCCTGTTTCCCCACCCTGGCAGCGGCGGGGAAGGCAGGAGGCCTCTCAGCTCCCACCTGAACAAAGGTTTTCCCAAATCACTGCCTTCCTCTGCCCATCCTGCAGCTTCCTGACGCTCAGACCTTGGTCTGGGAAAACATATTAGGAAAGAAAGCTGCCCATGATTATTTATTTACCATGTCTATTTGTTTCGTCTAACCCAATGTTATGGTTTGAAGAGCCCACAACAGTTTATTGTTGTTTAGACAATTATTCTATCCCTGATGACCCCTCCCCACCCAGGAAGGGAAATTGGGGGAAAAAAACCACTAACAATTTACATGATCTTGTGGCCACAGCTACAGGTAACAGGTTGTTCTCTCCCCTTCCACGTGCAATTGTCATTGAAAAAGAAACCCTGCATTATGACAATTTGACAAACACAGGTTTTAACGGCCTTATTATGTTCTCTTTGGGTTATTTTGTAAGTCATCTCGCACCTGGTGTGGAATTAATTTGCTGTTATTAAGCTCCCAGCGTCAGTGACAGATGGTTTAACTGTTTCCACGGCAGCACAATTTAAGGTGTGCGGAGAGTAACCCACCTGCCCTGGAAAATAAAACCAGTGACCTCGCAGGGGGCTCCTGGCTCTGCCGGCAGCTACGACCCGGCCGTGGGTTTGAAGATGTGTCTCTGAAGCATCAGGTCGTGCGTGTGGCATAAAGCAGCGTGGGACTCCCAAGCCCCTCGTCCCCTACACGTCAGCTGCGGCGCAAAAACCAAGCCAGAAGTTTCCACTTCCACAGTGTGAACATCTCGGTGAGCTTGAGACGCAGCTCAGCCAGTTCTTACAACCGCTTTGACATTAAAAGGAAAACTGCAATGTGTTATGAGAGTCAGCTGGACCAATACTGCAACAAAACGCTGCCAGAACTACAAAAAGCTCTTCATTTCCAGCCCAGGAGCCATCTTCTGCACCAGCATCCATCAACTCACCCTCCTCCTGCACCCTCAGCCTCAAGGCAAAGCAAGTTTTTAGTCACCTCTTTCTACACAGCAATCCCACTGTGGGGCTGATGAGCCCAGCACACAGGACAATTCAACCCAAGAGACATTCTCCACACCCAAACCATCCATCCCATGGGACCCAGGGCAACACCATCCCAGCTCCGGCAGCTATCTAGGGCTGGGGGAGCCCTGCGGGACCCCTGGGGCTCCAAGGGCTCGCCCCAACCTCTTCTTGCTGTTCCTGGCAGTGATGCTCAGGCAGAGCTATGCCACAAGCCCCCCAGCAGCCGCCACCCCACCATCCCCAGCCCCCTGCACACCCCACGGTCAGAGATTCTGCTTTTCTCTTTTACAGACCAAAACCTGCCCACCAGCAGGACCCGAACCAGCCCAGCAGGACCCAAACCACGGCACGGGGAGCCTGGGGAAGGGTGGCCAGGGCCTGGGGGGAGAAGTGCTGCTCCTTCCGTCGTGTACGATTAGATCAGCTACTTCTTGCTCTTCACAGACCTACCCAGACCTCCGGTTTTGCACAGTTTCTGGTGCAGAATATGCAATTCTGGCTGAAGGAAGAAAAACAGAAGCTATTAACCATAAACCGTTGCCACATTTCCTGTCGTACTGGGACAGGATGAAACAAGCTGCTAACAAAACAACAGCTCGGTAAACTCTGCCTGCCCTCAACCCTGGCAATCCCTGCCGGACCCGCGGCTCTCCGGGATGGAAACCGGGAGAAAGCCGGATCAGCCACCCTTGGGGACGGCCTGGCCGCGTGGCAGCACGTGGTGACGTCCGTGTGGCAGCCTGAAAAACCAGCACGTTCCCATCGCCTCCATCCCTCCACACCCCCCTGCAACGGGGAGGGAAGCGATGGTGAGACCGGGGCCGCCAGGGTGCTCCCACTCCCACCCTGTCAAAAACCCGGCGAGGAACATTGCACGGCCGTGGATGCCAGAGTTAAACCCGCACATGACGCATGCCAGCATCATTTAAATTCAGCAGTTTACTGTCCTCTATGAAACTGCCATAAAATAACTTGCAGTGGGATGTAGGCACCGTGGGCTGTAGAAGACCGAGCCTGGCCATGGTGGCCCGGGGCACCCAGAGCGGCACGGCGAGGTGACCTGCCTGTGTCCTCCCCCTGCCCGTCACAGCCTGCTGCAGGCGGGCTTCCCTTCCATAACCTACTTTATTTCTCAACTGTAAGAAATATCAATTGTAAGAAAGGATTTGAGCCTCAGCTGGCACTTGGGCTAATGCTCGGCAGGATAAAAGCTGCCCAGAACAAGGCGGCTGTGACACACAATGCCCATGGCCCGGGGCTGGGTAGCCGTGGCCCCAGCGAGTTAGCCACACCGGCCTCCTCTTTGCAATCTACCACTCATCTAATGAGCCACGGGCTTGCGACAGGCTATTAGAGGGGAGGTAAAAATCCCATGGGGCACCAGGATTATGGAGACATACTGTCCAAGGAGCGATTCTAAGCCAAGAAAGGCAGTAACAAAGCCTCAGCGACAGATTTGTCTATTTATTGGTTTGCAAGGATGCCAGGAGAGACAGGCTCCAGCCGAAGAGCGTCCTTCCTACAGCCTCTCACCTTGCAGAAATCAATCCCCAACTTAAAAACCTTTTCAAAGCAAGCAGAGGCAGCAGCTCCGCGCGGTGGCAGACCTCTCTGCTGGGAATAACAGCTCCAGGTGGGACATTGCCTTCTCCCCACAGCTCCCCATCCCACCACAGCCCCAGCCAGCCCCGAGGAGTCAGCACACGGTTGGATGCACAGCTCAGGAGGTGGAAGACCAGCACCTCATGAACCATGGCTTTGGCAGCCACAAAACCAGACACAGAAAGACACCCTAGGGAGGAAGGCTGAGCCTGCACTTCCATGGGACACTGCTTGGAGTGAGTTCTGCTTCCCTGCCTCAGGGACACTATCCCTATCCCTCACTCCCAGCCAGTTCTCCTCACCAGCTCTTTAGTGAATGAATTTGAACAGCAGAACGGTGGAAATGGATTTGGCCCAACATCACCACATTCTTGGCAACGACTGTCTTATCTAGAGGCAGGAGTGGCCAAGTCCTCCCTGGCGTGCTCGGGCACAGGTCCATCACCATTTACATCAGTGACACTTGACAATTTGCATTCCCCAAAACTCAGCCCAAGCTCTCCCTTTGGCTCCCACTTTCAGATTGCATGGGTATTTCTAAGACCTCTTCTGGAGGGATTTTATGCCTCAGGGCATCCATCCTCAATTCTTCTGCTTAATAAGGAAAGATTTGTCTTGAAACATCAGAAAGCAAAGCCCAGAGAAGCTGCTGGCCAGGGAGCCACAGTTCAGAGGAGCATCACCAGCTCAAACCCCGTGATCACCATCACACCACAGCACGGGGGACTGGAGAGAAAAGTGAACACTCCAAATTTGAGCCAGAAACATGAGAACCGGCAGCTCAGACCTGTGAAGCCAGGTGCAGCAGGGAGCAGTGGGGCCGGGGCAGCACCTCACAGCCCGACCACTGCCACCAGGGAGCTGGGACATCTCTGCTCTCGCCCAGCTCTCCATCACTGCCAGACACCCTGTGCCTCCCCCACCACCGCACACTCCCACGCTTCTCAGCACTACGTGGGGAAAGGATTGACTGCTCGAGCACGGACAGGCAGGGGGAAGAACCGTACAACACATCTGGGGAAAAAAAACCAAAACAAAACCAAACCAACCCAAAACACCAAAAAAAAACCCCAAACCAAACAACATATTTCACTCCCTTTGAGAAATTCAAATAAGATGCTGCAGTTTACTCTGGAGTTCAGGGGAAAAGGCAAAAGATAGGAGAGCAGTGCATCTCTAGAGAAGGCGAGAAGGATTGTTGCTGCATTTCAGAGAGGTTAGAGGCAAGTGAAGACGGGCTTGGTGTTTTGATTGCCATGGAGATTTCACTTAGAAACCGTTTTTGCTGCCGCATCCCTGCTCAGCAGTGAGAGCTGAGCAGGTTCTCCCAGGGAGCCTCATCTCAGGGGGGTCTGGGCTGGACAGGACTCCACGGGTGCCCAACCACACCGTCATCTGGGCGCAGAGACCAGCCTGGTGAGACCCTGGCCCAGGTCAGGGAGGCTGGGTGGATCAGAGGGATCTGCTGATCTTCAGGAGCAGACATTTGGGAACCGATCACAGCCTCACAGGGTCAGGAGAAGCCTCTTTCCCCAGGAGAGGTGCCCCAGGGTCACCCCTGTGTCCCAGACCCCCTGCATACTTGCCTCCCCTCTGGAAATCACTCCATGATCCAACAATCCTTCGGAGAACAGAGATAAGGGGCCAAGGGCAGGACCTTGCACTGGTCCCTCGTCTCCAGCTCCTTTTGCATCACACCCTGCACCACACCAGGCAGAGGGATGCCCCTCTGCCCACTCAGTGTAGGCAACATGAACCTCTGCTGGTTACCTGCAACCCCCAAACAGCACAGATCTGCACCCAATGGCCAGCCAATTTGGGGACTAGGGGGTTTCTCCAAGGCTGGATGGGATCTTGGAGACCACTTCATCCAGCCCCTGCTTGGGTTTTGAGCTCCTCCAGGGATGTAGCCCCCATCGCAGGCACCACCGCACGCTGCTGCCACACAGGGCTCAAAGAGAGGGACAAAACAGAGACGGGGCCAAAACCACCACTGTGGTGTCCTCCGACTCTTGCCCAAGCCCATGAAACCCCCCATTGGCTGCTCCCTCTATCACAGGGGACCCCCACAAGGTGGTCTCTGCTCCACAGAGCCCCACCAGCACCCGGCAGCACAGCACCAGCACCTGTGCATCCCACCACGAGCACCGCCAGGATGCCACAGCTTCAGCAGAGGAGGCTTTTGCCTGCTGGGTTCCTGCAGGGACCTCTGCGCAGGCAGGGACCTGGCCCCATCGCCCCCACCCCCGGATCCTACCCCTGGGGGGATCCCACCCTGAGGGCCTGCATCCCAGCCCTCCTGGTCTCTATTCCTGGACAGAAGCACGCCTCTTTCTCCTCTAAGCCTTCTCTCCTGGCAGCCACCAATGATGCAGGACTCCAAGAGCAATCCTGCAGAGTTTTAAGCAATCAGGCTCCAGGCAGAAGCCACTGAAGCCGTTCAGCTGAAGAGTCAGGAAAACGCCAAGTAATAGATCTCTGGGGATGAGGTCACATCTGAGATCTGAACCGGCTCTTTGCTAATGAAGAGTGATTGCGCTGACGGTTCTGAAAATAAAAAGGAATTACAAAATTCCTAGAAAGAGGCTCTTCAGACCAATACAGTTATTTCAATCAGAAAAATCGTTTCTCTAATCACAGTGATCAAATTCCACTCTATTTTTTTAAATGGGGGGAGGCCTGACAGTCTCCTCCTACCCCATGTACAACACGTTTCCTCTGGGATTGTTTCCAGAGTCTTTTAAGATTCTAAATTACCTGTATTTAGTTTATTCCAGCCCAGGGCCAGGCACGACCACGGGCCAGCAGCTGCTGCACTGACCACACTGGGCATCCTGGGCTCGGGAATCATTCCTGGGCACCTGAGGATGGACAAACGTTGCAGTTCCCAAATGCACCCAGCAGGTTAACTCACTCTTGGGTCCAACGGGATGGTTTTTGCACATGGCCACAAGCACTTGGTGGTGAAATGCAATGCTGCTGCCACACGCAGCTCCTGCACCGAGTGCGGTGGTGGAAACATTCCACATTCAATAATATTGCTCAAGAGAAGATGCCAAGTAATAAATGGGGGACAGGGAGCAAAGCAAACCCCAAGGAGATGTCCACCTTGGGGCTGGGCTTATCTCTGGTCCCTCTGCTTTGCTGGCTGCTCCCCAGGGACCTGCTCTCCTCCACACACCATCCAGCCCAGCCTCACCAGACCACCAGCACCACCTCCTCCTCCTCCTCCCCACCACAGTCCAGGGTCAGCTCCATCCAGAGCCAAGGTCCATCCTCATGCTCTCACACGACCTGTGCCACCAACAACCCCACAGTATGCCACAGACCCCCAGAAACCTTCTCCCATCAGACCTGAGGATGGTTTCAACCCCATCTGGAGAAACCTGAGGACCCTCCTCCACGCACAGACCCATTACACAACATCATTTGCTTGAGCAGCAAATTTTGTGTATGTGGTTGTTGTTTTTTGGTTTTTTTTCATGCACAGGAACCATTTCCTCCCCGTAACACCAAACCCCCGAAAGGCTCCATCTTCTCCAGCAGCCGTGAGGTCTGTCGCCCACGCTGGCCACATCCAGGAGAGGAGCCGGGCAGAAAGGGGCCACAGAAGCCCCCAAACCCCTCTGTGAGGGAGAACCCCCCCCGAGCACGACTACGATCAGGCTGATTTTGAAAGGTGGCTGAGGATCTGCAGTGCCCTGGCTCAAACAGATGAGCCATAAACCAGTGCCAGGGGCGCTGCACCCCGCGCTAACGCCGCTCACGGCTCCTACACAAATGAATCATCAAATGACATTTAAAAACCAGCAGTACGTGTCGGTTAATCATAGCGAGAGGGAGCTGCTGGCTAACAGGGAATATCCCGTGTTAAACCCCAGGGAGCATTTCTTCCGAAGACATCAAAATAAAATTACCAGTGGATTTAAACTCTCCCCCAGACCAACACCCCCCCACCCAAAAAAAGGAGAACAGCCCAGGTCGGTGGCAGAGCCCTCCTGACTCCACGCTGCAGAAAGGCAAACCCCAAAGCTCCTGCTGGGGATTGCAGCTCGGCAGCCTCGGCCCTGCAAATACAGCAGAGCCCACACAGGAGCATCTTGGTGCTGGGGAATTTCTAATTTTTTTTTTTATTTTATTTTTTTTTTTAAGTGAAAAAGTAGCTCCCCGGGGCCAGATCTCATCTCTCAGCTCTTGTTCCTGAGCAAAACCCCCCACTTCCGCAGCAGCGCCTTCGTGCCTTCTCCTTTTATGCTCAGTTCTGGTTGGGGCCCCAAAGTTTATGACAGGGATGACTTTTTTTTTTTTTTTTAAATAAACACACAAAAAAAACCCCCCATGAAGCAGCCTTGTCAGTATTACTGCTACAGAAACCTCGCCCTGGGGTGAAGCACTGCCCAGCCAAGTGCTCTCCCCTTCTCCAAGGCAGACACATGCACCCAAGTGCCCAGAAAAGGGCCAGATTCATCACTGCGTTAATAAGTTTGCAGATTAATTTAGTGCAGTAACTTTCCCCATCTCCCCATCCGCACGGCAGGTGCAATTTTCACCATCGGCGCGTATCTTGCGAAGCCAAACCACAGGTCCCTGGTCTGGGAGCCTGACCCTGGGGATGGCAGGGCTGATGCCTGCACCCCCCACCCCCCCCCTACAGCTGAAAAACCACATTTGGAGCCGGCTCCTCCACCGTGGATCCCCCCAGGGATGGGATGGGGCAACCCGGCACGGTAAAAGGTTGAGATATGGATGAGAAAAGGGAGCGGGGAGCGGGCAGAGCCCCCCTCCCCACATGCATCCCTGCCCTCTGCCAGCCGCAAGCTAATTTTGGCAGCACCTGCAGCCAAACGTGCAGAAACACAGACATCCCCCACCACCACCACCATCACGGCCACCAAGCCCCCCACCTCCCGCTCAGCACAGCCCCTTCTCACTAGTTTTTAAGCTGTTACCTTGGCAGGGACCTTGTTCGGCGTGCTCCGGAAGAAAGAGGTTTTTGCCGTGAAAAAGCAATCCTCGAGGTCTTCATCCAAGCTACAGTACCCGCTGCTCATGCTGCTGCCGATGGTCATCGAAGCCCGGCGGAGGCGAGAGGCCGAGGGCGCAGGGGGCTGGCCGGGGGGCTCGGGGGGCCGGCGACCATCGGTGGTCCCCGCTCCGGCGTCCGGCTCTCACATCCTCGGCTCGCCGGCGCTTATCTGCAATAGCTCCTTCTGCTCATCCTCCGGAGCCAGCGGAGCTATTTCTCTTTAACAGGCAGCCGTGCAGGGTAACCCTTCCCTCTCCTCCTCCACCCGCCTCCCTGCGCAGCGGCGCTGGGGCAGCATGGAAGGGGACGAGCTGAGCTCGATCCCCGCTCTACGGTGCCCGTCTTGGCTCGCCACTCGCCACCCGCCGCCGGGTGCCCCGGGGTGCCCGCGCAGCATGGCCTCGCCGCCCCTTCCTGCGCCGGCCTCGCACCCCACAGCCCTCCCGCTTCCTCTTGCGACACGTCTCTCTCTCGGGTTTGGGCTCCGGGTATCCCCCCGGCACCTCCTCTGCCACCCAAAAATACACGGCCGTGGCAGGGTGGCTTCTCGCTCCTGCCCCGTTAGGGCATCCTGGAGCCGCGTTATCCGCCGACTCGGGGAAGGAAGCCCAAGCTGGACCCAGCCTGACCGAAGGCGGTGGGGAAGGGGGGATGCCGGCAAGGCCGTGGCCTCAGACCCTCCTTGGGGGTGCTGGCAGCCCCCGGACATCACACCCGGGGAGGCAGCGGGTGCCTCTCTGCTCCACGGCTAATTTTAGAGCAGCAGGAGCGATTTCAGCAGCGCTGGCACCCGGCTGAGGCAGCTCCGACTGCAGCCCAGGAAAATGCCGTTCGGCTCCTCGGTCCTGCTTGCAAGAAGCACTCGCTCCAGACTGATCAAAATGCTGCAACTGGCCTCGGAAAGAGCCTCGGAGCCCCAGCATCATCCCTGCTCCCCTGTCCCCCTGCAGAAACCCAGCACAGCCTCCCCCATCCCTCTCCCTCTGCCCCTCCAGAGCCACCACCATCCCCCCAGTACCCTGCATTTTACCCAGCGGTGTTTAAAGCAGCTGTGACCTTCCTCCCCGGTGAAGATCTCAGGTATTTCTGGAGAGAGGGGCTGGGGAAGGGCACTGTTCCCACAAGCTCTCATCCACCCTCAGCGGGGCTCCCGTGAGGGTCCGGGCATCCATGGGGATGCAGCACATCCCAGCATGGGCTCTCCCCACCCACCTGGAAACCAGTGTGGACTCATGAATAAATTGAGGGGACCAAAAAAAAAAGCCCGACACACCACATTAAAAAGGACTTGGCTTCAGCAACATGGTATTAATGTACAGGCTAACAATTCTCCACTGTATTTCAGTGAAGAAAGCGGGAACAAGGCCTGAGAGTATCGTGTCACTGAATAAACCCATCCTATGCCCATGCTCAAAAACTTCACACAAGACCTGGCCAGCCCATCCAAGAAAGATTAAAGAGTTACAAGAGGTACCACAAAAGACAGGATGGACTAGAGGTACAGGAAGGTTTCCGTGCCTGGGGCCAGCCTGGATCTGGAAAGGAAGGACTAGAAAGAAGGTAGCTGCTGTGATGGAGAACTCCAAAAGCACGGGAGATGTTCACACGAAAAGCACAGCAAGTTTAACACCAACAGGAGGATGCTTTTCCAGGCCGCACATGATCAGATTTGCAGAACTCATCACTAGAGATTCTGGAGGTGGATGTGCAGAGTCAGACTCACCAGAAAGAGCTCACTGACAGCTATTAAAAATGACGGTTCAGACACAACCCCAAGGAGCACCCCTGGCACCGCAGAGAGGTCGCAGCAGCAGCACACCATCCTCACCACGAGGTTTCTGGTCTCTCCTGCAACACCCACCACCCGAGCAGAGAGAAGGCGCTGCCATGCCCTGATGACCTTTTTAATGTTAATTCCTTCACATCCTTTCCAAGGCACAACTCTCATCATCGCTAAGTGCAATTCTTGAGCCGGGCATCGAGCAGCAGCCTTGGCTCTACTCACACAGCAGGACCATCACCAAACCCCTCCTGCAAACTGGGGCTATTGCTCCCTTCTTCAGGTCACAGGGCTCCTTTGGCTGGTCCAAAAGCTCTCCGAGATCTTTGCGCAAACTACCATCCAGGCACAACAATCTCTTCCCCTCTTGATAGGCTGCAGATGGTGTTTCATACCCTTCCATCTGTATCTGCTCGCCGAAGGACTTAAATTGTTACAGGCCTCTGAGAGCTCCATACCCCACAGCCAGCAGCAGCCCATGAATACCAACCAGGATGCCGATGGAAAGATGAGCAGGACGCAACATCTGCATCCCAAAGAGGGAGGCAAGAATCCAAATGGCATATTTACAAAGCAACTCGTAACAGTGCAAATAAATAAGCCATCCTCTTAGCAGCACGCGTTCTCCTGCCACGGCACAAACCTCCTCAGCTTCACAGGGCTATATTTAGAAGAGAAAGAGGCTTAAATTGAACATGTGCCACACAGAAAGTGAACTTTGGGCTGATGAATGGCACAGGCATCGAGTTTTCACCGAAGCCTCAGCCCAGTGGGAAGAGGGTGCCACCAGCTTTGCTGTGCCCCACGCTGGATCCACTCCCACTGCTTTGCTCCATGGACTTCTCCAAGAAGCCTTGGCTTCTCCACTGCAGTCCCCCTCTTGGGAGATCAGCTCCGTAAAAAAACAACCAAACCAAAAAAAACCAAAGCAATTTTGACCCGTTGGCTCAGCAGCAGCTCCAGTTAACGGTCACCAGCACAGCAGCCCCCGGAGAACCCACCCACCAGTGACCCGCACCAGTTTGCGGGTGGGAAGTGCTCGACCAGCTCTGCCAAAACCAGGGACCAAACTCCTGGTGCTGCTGAGACCGGCCAAGGCTTCCGTCAGCGGAGGCTGGATTTCACCCAGGGAGGCTAATCTGGGACCCAAATGTAACACACTCCTAAGTACTTTGCTGGATCAAAGCCCAAATTATTAATGCCTGGTATTACACGGTAACACTACTTAACTACGCGATATTTAAGTAGCTATTTCTCCGATGCTTCTAGTTTGCTTATATTTGATAATACTATTTAATGACTTCCAACTATGCCAGCTATTAATTTAAGTTTCTTGTGCTTTGAGTGAGTAATCCCCCTTTCCCTCCCCAGTGTTTTCAGGCACCCTCTTAGGCTCTTTCCGGAATATTGACACTGTTTTCCCTTTATCCTTCTTTTCAGCAGCAAAACCTTCTCGGCCGACCCCAGGAACGTGGCTGTGCACTCAGCTTTGTGGGCTCAGATCAAGTCTACTCGAAGATGATTTTTCTCTGATTATCTATTATCCACAAATAAGAACGGAACTTTATTGCAGTGATTTACCCTTTTCACCCTCAAACCAGGCACCTCCCGGCCCCCCCAGCCTCGCAGCCTTTCCCAGCCCAGGTAACGAGACTCCAGCCAGGGCTTCGCTGTGTGGAGGGTCCAGAGGTACGACCCCCGACCAGGACCCCGGGATGGGTTTATGGATTTCTGTTTGCTGCTGTAATTGGAGAGACTTTTATTTCCTTGGCACAAAACGCCTCCCCCCTCCCCGGGATCACACCAGAGACGTGTCAGAGTGATGAATTGCCACGAAGCGCAGGCTCCGTGTTTGTTATTAGGACCATCAATAACCCCCGGCTGGTGTTATCACCCTGAAAAAGAAACAAGCCTTTCTAATTTTTCTAAAAAAAAAAATAAAAATCATGCTGCTGGGGGAAGCCCAGTGACATCTCAAGGAGAGGTAAACACACACAAACCTGGCTTCACACCCACACACAAACACCTCAGGGCTTGGTGGAAAACCCGCTCAGAGTCCCTTTGTAACACATAATTTAGAGGATAAATCCCATCTACCTTCAGGTTCCTTCTTGGCCATCTTCTGAGCAGCAACACCCCAGCCCCGTGCCGGCACGTCCCAGCTCTGCAGACCTTGCACAGCAAAGCACAGACAGCACCCAAACCCCACCACTGGCTCCTCACGTTCCCTCAACAGAAACCCCCACCTCTTCTTTGAAAAAAAAAATGAACATTTCCAATTTCACACAAAGGCATCAAAGTCCTCCACAAAGAGGAACGTGGAGGAGCGGAGAGAACACAGTTTTATAAAAGCATATAGAGATTGAAGCAACTGTGTGCAAGTCAAATCCCCTTCAGCCAGGCTTCCAAGCCATGTTTTAAGCTCCCAGCATTAAGTGTCTCACATCTCAACCTCCGTGGCACCATCCAGTCTCGCTGCGTCCCTCAGCTTGTCCCGCAGACACCCACCGGCATCGCAGACACCACGGACCCTCGGGGGGATTAAGTGAACAGCTAAGCCTTCCGGAGCAGCCCTGGGGATTACTGCACACCCCTCGCACTGATCGAAGGGTCTCGATCCCCTGGGACTGCTGAAATTCTGAAATCAAGGATATTAAACCAAAGGCTGAGAGGGGATCTCATCGATGCTGAGCAATATCTAAAGGGCAGGTGGCAGGAGGATGGGGTCAGACTCTTTCAATGGTGCCCAGTGACAGGGCAAGAGGTAACGGGCACAAACTGGAACACGGGAAATTCCACCTCAACACGAGGAAAAACTTCTTTAAGTTGAGGGTGGCAGAGCCCTGGAACAGGCTGCCCAGAGAGGGTGTGGGGTCTCCTTCTCTGCAGATATTCCAAACCCGCCTGGATGCAGGTCCTGTCCGACCTGCTCTGGGTGACCCTGCTTTGGCAGGGGGTTGGACAAGATGATCTCCAGAGGTCCCTTCCGACCCCTGATGTTCTGTGACACAGGCACCAGCTGAGTCTGCGGGACCGATGGACTCAGCTCTCTGACAATACCATCCTCCTTTAAAACCCTTCAGGGGCAAGAAAGCAGGTCTCTGAAGGAGACCACCATCACCACGATGCTGTCACCCCCCCCATGGATCTCCTCCCCCCAAACCCCCGTCGTACCTGGCTGCAGGGTGACAGGAGGGTGCTCTCGGGCGAGAGCTGGCACTGGCCCGGCTGACGGCAGTCCAGCTGGATGAGGCTGTGGCACTCCTGGTGGCACGTGTACCCGCAATCTGCACAGGGAGAAACCAGAGCGTGAGGCACCCGAGAGCCACAGCCGGCTGTTGGGGAGCAGTGGGGGAACCCCAGGACGGGACCAGACTCCTGCTGGAGGGCAGACGGATGCTCAGACCGATGCTCGCGGGCACCAGCACGGTCAGAGCTGCCAACCAGGCACACGTCCCCATTTGGGGACACTCCTGCAGATGGGGACAGGTACCAGAACACCTCATCCAGAGCAAAAATTGCTCTCACACCCTCTGCCTGGGGAAATCTGTATTTCTCACTGCAATGCTCCGGCACAGCCAGCGTTCCTGCCTTGCATCCCGCCGCCTTTCCCCTGACCTGCTGGCACCTTAACATACAAAGTCAAGAACGTGTTGGAGTCCCACCAAGCCCACTGGGTACACCACTTCCCAGCTAAGCTCCTTAGAGATGTCACCTGCCCAAAAGCTTGGCCACTTCATGAGGAAAGGACGCTTCATTTTCCAACATCAGGAGGGAAAAAGCATCTTTGTAATAGACAGAAGTCAAAGCATTTAAGGTCACTAAATACAAACACTTCAAGGGCCAGTTACAGTGACCGAGGCATCAGACTCTGCCAAAAAGCCACCCCTGGAGAGGGCACAGACACATCCCAGAGTCCGGCAAAGGCTGTGACCTCCCATCCCCAGCGCAGATGCTGCCCAGGTGCAGCAAGGCATTTACGTGGGTTTTTTGGATGCTGACCCATCCTGCTGTAAGACATTAACTAATTTATGGCAGGAATTGCACAGGGGGCTCCGCAGGGCCCAGGTTTAACCTCTTCAGGCACAGGGTCCCGCTCGCCCACGGCCCGTGGCTGCCAAGGGGCAGCACTTGGCACGGCCAGCGCCGTCTGCCAGACACAACCAACAGCACAGATTCGTGGCTATCGCTCCCCCAGCCCTTTCCCTCAACACCCCGACTCCTCCAAACCCCCCTGACTGCACTAACCACCTCCTTCCGCTTTAATGGCCCTTCTGATCCTTTTAATTTTTAACTGTCATGCAAACAGTGTTAAAATTACTTTTTATACTACCTAAAATTCCAGAGCGGTCACCGACCTGAAAAAAAATAAATCCCGAAACCAAGGCAAGAGAGGTCACTCCATGGCAGACGGGACTGAGTGCCCGTCCCTGGCACTCTGCTCCAAGCTGGTGACCTTGTATTTTAAATATCCTTTTCTTCTTTCTTTAGCATTTGGGTCATTGGGTTTGAATATCTGGGGCTTGCAGGAAAGCAAAGGAATATCCCACATTTGCTCTGGAAATAGGGATTTCTGCTCAGCTCTGCTGAATGCTCACGGGTGGGAATGCCCGAGAATGAATGAGAGGAGCTGAACGACTGCTGGGAGCTGGTGCCTGAGGGGAGAAAACATCAATCTCCAGGGGAAACAGGGAAATCATTTATCATTTACCATTCATCTGGCATGAGCTGTCTATCATTCCCCCATTCCAAGTCAGTTGTCTCAAGTAAGCCTGGGGGAAAGCAGGGAGACTTGCCTTTTTTTTTTAATTAGAGATAAGCTGCACAGTTACATGGTAATTTAATGCATGACCTTTTGAGCAACTGGAACAGCCTTTTAATGGGGGACATTCACCAAGTCTTTGCTGGAGGTGCCAATTTGAGGATGCTCCAGTTGCAGGTTCACCCTCAGCATCTGGCACCAGCAGAGAGTCCCTTCTGCCTGTTTGGTCCAGGATTTTCAGACTTTTTCTGCTCCCTCTGACCATGGACAGTCTAGGAGGGAAGGTTCCAGCATCTCCAGCAAAGGAGGTGCATGGTGAGAGGTCTGAAATACGTAATACGGGCCACAGAAATTACAGTTCCCAAGCACACCTCCAGATCAGCCCCATTACATCCAGGCACCTCTTTACGGGATTAAAGTATGACACCTCCTTACTCACCGTCACCTATTAACAGCCCTAATCACTCAGTATCCGGCAGGGAACACTAATTTTAGAAACCCAGCACAGCTTTAGGAAGCAGCCACGTGACGGGTTTGCCAAGAGGAGCAGGATGCCTCCACTTACACTTTAAGATAATTTCCATTCGAGTCAAAAAAAGTAACACTTGGAAATGGAGTTTCTTTAAAAAAAAAAAAAAAAGTGTCACATCACTATGCTGTGAAAAACTTTGGTGGCTGAAAGGAATTTCCCTTTCTCCACAGATGAAGTTTCTCAGGGGGATAAGGCAAACAGGGTAAAACAGTCCAGTAGAGATGCCCATCCAGATGCCTAAATACAGGACTGGAGTCATCCTGCCCACCCCCATCCTCCCAAATTCCACAGATGGGGCATCTTTTGGTCTGACTGCAATGAAGTCTCCAGATCTGCAGGTTGGGGTGACAAAAGGAGAAGGTGCAGGTCTATGGCCAGATCCTGGCTCCAGTGATGACAGAAGGTCCAAGAGCTGGACCCCAGAGATCACACATGGCTTTCACCCCAAAAAAACCCTCCTGCAACCCCATGTGGAAGATCAGATATCACTGCCCTCAGAATTAGGATGAAAAGGGTCTAAAGCATCCCAGCATCTCCCCTGTGATGCTCTTAAACTCTGATTTCTGGCCAAAGTTTGTGGTTCCTGCGGTGGTGCTGGCCTGCCAGCCCCGGCACGTGTGGGACGTCAGAGGAGCACTGTCAAAAGAGCAAAAGCTACAGAAAAACCCCTTGTGTGATGTTAAAATGAATCATGAAATCGCAGAAGTTATCTTAAAGCTCAGGTTCCTGGTTTGGTAAGAATCCTGGCATTCATTAAAAAAAAAAAAAAAGAGCAAATCAGAAATGCCCCCAACATCAGCAAAGTTAAGGAAAACCTTTGAAGAGTGACCCAGGCGCCGGGGGAAGGCTCAGAGCTGGATGAGAAAGGGAAATAAAACGTCATGTGTTTTGAAGGCCCTGAGACCCCGCAGGTGTTTGAGCGCCGAAGGGGACGCTGCTGAAGAAGGGAAATTTCTCCCCTTCACCTTCCAGCCCTCAAGTCCCTCGGCCACCTGGCACACACCTTCCACTGGCGGCCACGCTCGGGTTGGGTTTCAGAAGCCGTGCTGCTTCAGGGCGAGGGCTCGGTGGTGTCTCTGCCCCTGCTCGGAGGAGACACCCAACGTCACTCGGGGTGACCTCAGGGGTGGCCACAGGATGTGGCCCCGCAACATCACGGGAGCTGTTGGTGTCTCCTGCTGCCAGGAGGGGACAGGGCAGGACCTGTGGCATTGCCACCAGCTCCAGCACACGCGGAGCCAGTGCAGGGAAGGGTCCTGTGAAGCACTTTGATGTCCCCCAAGGCAATGACCCAGCCCGTCCCTCCTTCAAGCCCGCAGCTCCCTCACTGGAGGTCTCAGCTGGTTTAGGTCGAAATCAGGTGGTTTGGGTTTAGTTTGCTTGCAAACACAGGTGAAACCCAAGGATGGTTTGCAGTTTGTTTAGAGTAGACGGGACACACTCACACCCCCCCCTGGTGACAGTGACCTCTCCAAGAGGTCCCTGTGCCATCGCCAGACCCGAAGTGCAAACCCAGCTGCCAGGCAGATGCTCTTGAGCCGTTGTTGACTAAAAAGAAGATTTTTTTTCCTTTCGAGTGGCAAGTGGGGCAGCAGCGACACCCTGAGCCGTGCTCTGCCGCCGTGCCCCCACGAGAGCGGGGCTGCAGAAGGAGTCGGAGCAGAAGTTGAAGCCACCCGGTGCCACCAGTGTGGTGGCAGGAGAGCGTGACAGCCCCGGTACCTGCCGGGCAGGATCCCCTGTGGCCGTGCATCACCAACCCAGCTCTGCAGCACTGACAGGGCAACACCACAGGAATGCAATTACCCCTAATTAGCAGCAGAGAGCCCGCAGGCAGCAGCAACAGCCAGCAAATACAGCCAAGACACAGCCATTTACACCATCACCTACCTCTAACCAGCAAGACCTCCCTGCTCGGCCTCCTCGGCAGCCGGAGTCCCTCAGACCAGAACTTGGACTTGGGAAAATGCCGGAATATTTTGCGAATTCTCTTTGTGACAAGCCCAAAGCAAGCGGCCGCCCCCGCTTTCCCGTCTGCCATCCCCGCGGGAGGAGATCGATGGCTTCCCGGGCACGGGGGGCAGGGGGGGGGCAGCTCTCCAGCCCCCAACGCTGCCGGGATGCAACCTGCATCGGTGCCAGCTACGTCTGCTTCCACCAGAGGCCTTTCCTCCCACGGAGATAAAGCATTGACACCGTCCATTTACAATCCCCTGCCATTTGACGGGTTTATTTATTTATTTTTCCCGAGCAGTGAGGCACCGCGCCGCTCAGGGCTTGTGCATCTCTGGGCTCGTCTTGTTAGCCATGGAAAACTTTCTATTTCTGGGGCTTTTTGCTTGATAAGATAAAACAACCCAACGGAAGAGATTAGCAAGAGAAAGCGCAGGACCCAGCCGCGCGCTGGGAGGGCTCTTTCCAATACCTTCTCTTGACTTTGTGGCTTTTCCCCTGCAGAATTCTAAAGTTTAAGGAAAAAACGTCCCCAATGTTTAATCAAAGGTAAAACCGAAGGCATAAACTGAGATTAACCATATTTATAATATGGATTTAAGCTCTGCACATAGTTAGCTAGGTTGTCAGATCGATACTGCAGTCCTTTCACAGCTTCTCTCAAACGGCTGGGGAACGATGGGGTGGAAGACAACCCTCAGTTTAACAGCGCGCCTGAAATCTCCCACTTTGTACCCTCTACGTCACGACTGTCCCCTCTCTGCCCAGCCACCCCCTTACAAACAGGCCAGGTTTCCAGCACCCTGCACAACACATTCTTGAAGGGAGTAACAAAGATGAAATTTAACTAATCCTTAAAAATCACACCAAACAGCATAAGCGATGGGTTAAACCACATGGGGGACTTTCTTATTCACCCCTCCCTGTCCCGACCCTGAGGGAGCATCCCTGCAGCTACACGAGTCCCTGCTTCCCACACCGGGACCAGCAAACTCAGCTAAACCTACTGGGCCAGGGATGAAGCAGGGGGAGAAAGGGGACAGCCCAAAAACTAACCTGCAAGGTACGAGCCGGAGGCTGGGCTGGTACGTCTCTCCATAAATCCTTCCCGAGGCACCCGACTGGATCGCAGCGAGGAACATCACCCCGAAGACCTGAGCTGCTCCAGGAGCCCCGGCAGCTCTGGGCAGGTCGTTGTCCCTCCCCACACCTCCATCTCCCCCGGGGAGGCGAACGCCCTGCCTTGGGGAGCCTCAGCGGGCGGGATGCACCCCAGCACCCCACCCCATCCTCGTCCGACCTCGGCCAACGCCATCCCAACCCGCCCCAGCCACCCGGCAGCGGGAGAAGCCTCAGGAATCCGTCTGGACCAGCTAAATGGGACAGAAATGCAAAGTACTGTGGGTCCTGTGAACTGTGAGCAATTATTATTTACAGTGGCAAGAGCAGAGACAGGGCAGAGCATGGGAGGACGTGTTGGAAGAGGAGAACATGGAAATCCACCGTGTCCCAGAGAGCGCCACTGGCACGAGCAGAGCCTCATCCTGGCTGGGTTGGGCTTTATAAGAGCGTCCACACCTGCTAAAGAATTCATTATCTTAAGCAAACACCTACTTGAGAACCAGTAATATTAGAACTGCAGTTTGCTCTACAAACTAGAAAGAGAAATGGTGTGTGTTCAACCAGCTTCCTCCTCAAGGAAATAGGTGCTGATTCAGCACAGTACTTGAGCACAGAATTAACTGCTCTGAGAGATAAGGGTGGCTTCAGACCAGAGGCATAAACCCAGAGGGACGCCAAAGTGCTTCACTGAACCAGCTCCATGTCGCAAGATCTACAGATCAAAATCTGGCTTCAGGTACAGAAGTGCATTTCCCACCCAGATCACCGGGCTCTGGACGCGCTCCCAGGTTTTCCTCGAGGCAGCCCCTCACGACAGCACTCCCGGCGGGGAGGCACGGGGAGCTGGAGTGATTTCATAGAATCACAGAATGATTAAAGTTGGAAGGGACCTTAAAGATCATCAAGTTCTACCCCCCCTGCCCTGGGCAGGGACACCTCCCACCAGACCAGGTTGCTCAAAGCCC